>CM061921.1:44228158-44735138 GCA_031002005.1 Vandiemenella viatica | reverse complement strand
TCTTCTCGTGACGACTGTGCGATCTCGTTGTAGTCCACCTAACGTCACCAGATGATGCGATTTCGACGAGTTTGAAAACCCGAGGTTTCTTCCAGGTGTCACCTCCATGAATGCTTTCATAGTTACGTGTGCTGTTTGTTAAGAATCACTCAGTTCTGAGTCTTTCCTTAGGTATACTATTCTCTGACGCAAGTAGGTAAGAGTCGACGTTATATTTTACGGATAAGTCATTGGTAGCTTCGACTTGTTTAAAATAAATGCAAAAAAATAATCGGAACGCCTGGAATCGAACCGAGGACCTACTGTTCAGAAGACTAGAGCGTTAACCATTAGCCAACTGAGCTCGTGTAAACAGACAGCTCGTGCAGTGTGTAAACAACCTTATCCTGTCTCGCAAATCAGTTACATTCAACTGGTCTTAGACAATTTTCCGAAAAAATCTCTTTATAATCATTTCTATAGTTCTGGATCTATGAACATTTCCACCCAATGCTTGGCCCACACATCTCATTACGTGTAGTATTATTGGAAAGAATTAGCCAAATCAATATATAAATAAACATCGTTACAGTTTTACGCAAATCATTTGGAATAAAATAATCACTGAACCTCATGTTTGCGGCGCTTTATTGCAATTTTGTTCATTGCAACTTTAGCGACATGTTTCACGATCTGAATTTAACAAAAGTATAGCTGAACCGAATTTCGTTCGATTCGATGGTCGGCCATATCTTGCCGAATATGATAGCCAATCCCGGGACTGGAAAATGCATTACTTGACTCAGGATTGGTCAGTAGCCTTTTACTGAAATGTAGGGGAAGATTGATGATCTACCCTGCCAATAAGAATCTTCGATGGGCGGAGTCTTCCTGTTATGTTACAGGCATTGATTTAAGGAAATGAATTACAGTTGGCGCTGAATTGAATACCCGCCAATGGGATGGTTTGATGGGCGGAGCTAGTAGATGCGCTAAAGTTTCCTGGGAAGACAAACTCTCCATTGATGCCACATTGTGCAAAATAAGGGACTTAGGACGCAGGCGCCCACGATCAATTTTTTTGCCAAAGAGTGTACATACTCATACTCATACATTATCATGGACAAAATATGATTTGCTCTTCCTCCAAGTGAACATCAGTATTTGTGACTGGCGAGTACTTGTAATGTATCGGAAAACTAAGAATACGCAATCAGGTTATGATGAGCTAATATGTATCGGCCGGATTGGAATCGAGTGACCTCATCTCCGTTATTGTTTTTCACTGTAGTGGTTGCTTGGTTGCTACCTTGTTCACATATTTGCATATATACTTGACTGACTGAACGCAGTTACACATTTCGAATTTTATGTGAACACCAAACGTTCTTTTTTTTCAGCTGTGAAACCACTGTGTATAGATGGATAACCATCCTCACCTGTTATCGCTTGCTTGTCCGGCATTTTTGGAAATCTCGCATGTAGTTGAGTTAGGATTAACGGTGCCTCAAGAGCCGTGCAACCATATGTTTATTTACGATAGCGTACAGACAAGGTTCCTGCTTAGCGTTTCTAAGTTCTGGGCTTATTGTGCTATCGACTTCGTTAAGACACATCTTTACCTGCAGCCATAAAAGAACGCGTGCATGCGACAAACCCCTCTTCTACCATTCGACACTGTATAAATAAATCAAAGTGATGCAACAAATACATTCACCTCTGTGGGAAATTCAGATAAAATACTATAGCAACAATATCGTGTCTATTGGGTTATCTCTGTCCACTTCGGATTGATGGCAAACATAATGAATAGATCTGGGAGCCGAAATTTTCTCAGGTAAGAGAATGTATCTTGTGTACACTTGTGCGTATATAGTGTCCTACCCGTGAAACTTAGAGCTCACTATATGACAAACCCGCTACGCTCATTATATTCTACGCACATTGTTCGACTTGCATAGCGTTACAAACTACAATAATACCGTAAATCTCATCACCTATGCCAGGTTTCATAGAAATCCAATCGGTTGTTTCAGCGTGATGGGCTTCAAAGATCCTAAATTTTAATCACTTATCTGTTGTCACCATTATCGCTTTTCGGGATAAAAAGTATTATAAATGTTAATCTGAAGTATCTATTATAATTATACCAATTAGCACTCAAATCCACCTCGTCGTTTCTGCGTCAAGTGCTTTCAAAATTGCTTAACTTTAATCACTTATCCCATGGAAATACTATTTTTTTGTGATAAAATGTATTCTAAATGTTAATACATAGTGTCAGTTATAATTATGCCACGTTGCATTCAAATACATTCAATGGTTTCAGCGTAATGGGCTTTCAAGTATAACTAACATTCAACACTTTTCCCACGGGAACCCTATAATATTTCGAGATAAACATTATTCTAAATGTTAATCCATAGTGTCTGTCATAATCATGTCAATTTTCATTCAAATCCATCTGATAGTTTCAGCGTGATGCGCTTTCAAAGATACATACAGACAGATAGACAGACAAAATTTAAAAAAGTACCCTTTTGACTTCTGTATCATTATTAATATTTCCTTCAATTAACATTTTCAATATCCATTTAATGTACAGATTTCGTCCCGTTACAGTTTTATAGTAAGTATAGATTGGTCGTGTGCGTTGGTTCCTTAGCTATTTAAATTTCTTCTTGCATTATGTTATAAGGCTCCTTGACATCTTGGCAATTATAGTCTGGAGAGGATGGGGGCAACTGATAGATAAATGTTTAAGATTACTTTTTTACAACATCAGTTTCGATTGTTCTTAGCAGTTGGTAATTTCTTTTTATCGTTCATTCAGCGCCCTTCTACAATTTTATGAAATATCAAAGATAGTAAATGAGTTATTATACTAGTGCTTCCACCAACGGTTTATAATCAACTAAAATTTCTGAAGCACATGTAGGTTCTTCATCATGCATCTAACTGGTTTTGTTCTTAGGGATTAATTTGGGTAACATGTCACAAGGAATCGTAGTGTACAATTGAAGTGGCTGGGAAGTGGACGTATATTGTTTTTCATTAGCTATTTACATTTCGTTTAGCTTCAGGTTTAAAGGCTCGTCGACGTGGAGATGATTTGTTACGGGAGAGGATGGGGTGAACTAATGGGAAGGAATTGAGCTATGGCTATTTTGAAGGAACCATTCCAGCATTCAACTTGATTGATTTCGGGAAACAAGGAAAACCAAAGTCTGGATGGCTGGATGGCCGGATGGACATTTGAACCAGTGTCATCCAGAATTCCAGCCCAAGCTGTTATATACACAATGTCGAGCTGGCTCTTTATGTACAGGAAAACCACAAAACAGGTGAATAAAAACTCCTTGAATGGATTAAAAATAGACAAAAATTTAGGACTGTTTCTTTACAACAAAAATGTTTTGTTGGTTAGTAGTGGTTATAGTGTTTTTATCGTATATCCGATGATCTACTTGAATTTTCTGAAATATCAAAGGTGACAAACGAGTTCTTTTACTAGTGCTTCCACCAAAGGTTTATAACCCACAGGAGTTCCTGAAACACTTTCAGGTTGCTCATCATGCATCTCACTTGTTTATGTTTATATATATATTTTTTTAACCGCTTTACGTCTCTCAACAGCGAGGTCTTTAGAGACGGGAAAGGATGGGGGCAAGGAATGTGAAGGAATTCGGCCATAACCTTTTTAAGGAAGCATCCCGGCATTTGCCTGGAGTGATTTGGGAAACCATGGAAAACCCAAATCTGGATGCCCGGACGGGGATTCGAACCGCCGTCCTCCCGAATGCGAGGCCAGAACGCTATCCGTTACACCACCACGCTCGGTATATATTAATTTATTAATTTGGAATAACTGCATGTTACAAGGAAGCGTACAGTTGAGGGGATGTTTCTGGTAAGAACTTAACGCTAAAAGATGAATCATCCAGTTTCCCTTTAGGGGATGAAGAAATGAAGCAGACCAGTCTGCATTAACAGCATCGAAATCACAGTTTGAGATAATTCCCATCGTAAATATTGAAAACGGATTATTTTGAGGTACTTCCTTCCGATATACATTATACTGTATGTACGGAGATTATTAGTAACAGTTATAAAATAAAGCAAAAAAATTGTTTTATGGTAGTATAGACATTGCTCTAAGCAGATAAATACAAATACTTTCAATGGCTGGTGTAGCGTTACATAAGTTTTCCATTATTCCCAGAACACTGCTGTAGCCACACAATAAGCTGATGAGACAGGTAGTTTTTGTAACAGATTTTAATGGAATGCTCCCAAGTATTTTAGATCAGAAATAATATTTACAAGTTTTGAGAAATATATCTTGATATTTGCAATACATGTGCATTACTGGTATTATACGAAAAGTAAAGTCTTTCACTAAAAAGGAAATTTTTACATGCCACTCTTATCACTGTTTATTAAAAAAAAGTTGAGGATGTGAGAACTGAGTCATTCCAGGTGTACAGCTACAAAAAATTCTGCCAGATGTTCTGCAAATAAGTTCTATAATGCATTACCTTTTGACAGCTACCTTCGCTGTCTTCATCAGGTGAACTGTTGGGCCAAAGATGTTTCTGCAACAAAATGTCACAACAGTCGCGTACGAGTTTTCGCTGTAACCACTTTGACCTGACATTTCACCTGATGAAGAAAACGAAGGTAGCCATATATTGAGGAGTTGCAGCGTATCTAACGGATTGTTATATCATACCCTCTAGATATTGATAGTAGTTTTCGGTCATGACCTATCCAGTAAGTTTATTTATTATTGTAATTTTACTACGAAAAGGTGACCGGTTTTAAGAGATTAAGATGCTTACAAATGATTTTAAAGCATCTTATATGATTCAAGATTCTTACAATCACTATACAACTCCCCTGCATTATTCGATCAACGTTTCCACATGTCTAATAAAAGTAAAAATTTCGCTCCCACTAATGCGTGAGCAGTAATTACTGTTGGTGCCAGATGTTATGAAACTCAGAATGACGGCAGTAGTCAATAAACATGTATGGGAATCACTCTTTGGTAATCTCTTTTTTGGGGAAATGGCTTCCTGTGGAACGAAAGACGACTGGAGTCGTGTTACGGTTGCAGAAGCCGGCTGGACGATTGAAGCGCAGATGTTCTAAATGCGTGCTCAATTCTGCGCGCCACCTGGAATTCATTGTTGTCGGATGGAGATGACTGCGGTGCAATTCAGAAAACGGGAGCGAATCTTGGCATCCCTGCGATAGCTGCTTTTGCCCTGATTGAGTTTTCTTTCATTTGAGTTATGTTGAGTTAGTAATTTTGCCGCCACTGGGTACAATAATTATGTCTATATAATGCAAATTGTAATGCAAATTATGTCACAATAAAACTTATACGTTCAATGCTGCTTAAAACTCCATTGCATTAATGCATTTTCTGATTAGTCTGTTCAGTATGATTAACCTTATCTGTTAGAAAATATTGCTTATACTGTAACTCTAGAACCACTGATCAAATTTTGAAGTATATATATATATATATATATATATATATATATATATATATATATATTGGCTCACTACCCTACCAGGAATTTGGTATATTTAATGCACTAGGTTCTGTATGTGTTTCAAAATGTCTATTTTACTAAACTCAGTCGATAAAAACCAGAAAGACGGATGTTTTCCTGGTGTATGTCGCCTAAATTACTAGAAACACTTCATAACCATAATATTTTCTACAAAACAATATTCAGTAAAGTATATCCTATAAAAACCTTTATAGTTATCAAGAAATTCTGTTAACATGCGGATTTTGTTTTTAATTTGTAAGGAACTTATCCACTCAAATTTTGTTTTATCATATCACAGTTATTAATGTGGAAAATTAGCAATGCCGGGTTTATTGAGATAACTCCGCAAAAATTTGCATTATAGAGGATCCCTTGGCTTAAGCTGCCTCAATCGCTAAAGGTACATGAATGCTTTATAGACGATCTCAATACTCTGTTAAAGTTATTCTAGCCAAACAAAATGCTGAACTGATCCAATTTTCTCGGAGCATTGGAGTTTGCTCATAGTGTAACTACTACAATCGGAGTGCGGAAAGGCAAAAATATACCATGGATTAATCGGAATGCAACTACTAGAATGCGTGCCACAAACTACACAAGAAGTATGACATTTGATAATAACTAAATTAATACAGCAGTTATAACGTGTCTTGTAAAATAATATTGAAGCTATTTAACGTAATGCCGAACATGCGTAAAATCTGAAACAATTTACCAAATCTCATTTGAAATTAGATAAAGGGTACAGTTCAAAGTTTTTATAAGCATGATATATCCTAAAAAAAAAAAAAAAAAAAAAAAAAAAAAAAAAAAAAAAAAAAAAAAAAAAAAAAAATCCCAAAGACATATGCCCACTATTAAAACATTAATAGACCAATAGAAAATGTATTAAGCTGCATTATTCTGAAAGAAATGAACAAAGAAGATAGAATGATTTTTAATATATTTAATTGAAGCTTATCAAAGACAATCAACTTGAATTTAACTTTAAAATATTTAATTATACTTTAATAGAAAAATTTTGAGAAACTTTGGCTCATGTCGTTGCGTCATTAGACGGTATCGATGCCTGTTACGAGATGGAAGATATTTTCACCACCGGTACTTGGCCGGCAGAGCAAGAGTGGTGGTTGCAGGATTCCTAATCACAATATTGTGTACAAACGTATGGGTTAAATCGTAGAAGTCTACACAGTACGTCGGGAGGAGGGAATACGACATACCTTCTTTCATGTGTCATTAAAAAATCAAACAACACAGACACCATCACAGTTCATCTACAACTGACGTTACTTGAGACATTCTTAAATGTATTCACCTACGCCCGGATACCGGGTGTGGTACACACTTTTACTATTTGACTGTAGTGCAAATGGGTGGAGCATGGGGAAAAATTAGTGTTTTAAGATATTTCAATTACAGTAGACGAAATTCTATTCTATGGAAAGTATGATCTATTACATGCGATCACTTAAGTAACATATATAATAGATGCGATTTTAATAGAATTCGTAGCATTTAGAAACGATTAAATGATCACCATATTCCATAGCAAAGTTAACTTAAATTTAGAGGCAAAAAGTTTAGTAAATTATTTGCGTATTTAAATAAAATAACATAATACTTCTATTATGTGTCTCAAAATTGGATTACTGCATTGAGGCTAAGCGAAGGCAGTTAACGCAATGTAGTCTTCATGGGTGGCAGTTAAGGCAGTGAAGCGCCTTCCTATAGGCAGCCAGCGGTACAGACTTCTGCTTGTACGCAGCCAGCGGTACAGTTTCCTGGTAATAGGCAGCCAGCGGTACAGATTTCTCCATTGTATTCGGCCGTTTACAACAGCGTGGAAGAAATTAACAGCTACGTAAGTAGCTCAACAGTTCAAGTAATATGTACAGTACAGTTTGTTTAGTATAATCACTAATTTTAAACATCTAATCTGTTGGAATTATAAATTATGTCTACATCTAGCTGTATAATGTATTAGCCAGTGCTCTTTCTAGTAGAGCTGCGTGCATATTTGTTACTCCCTTCACCGCTCTTGATAGTGTAATAGGCAATGTTTGCCTGTGTGTCTTATGATCGTAGAGCATTCCATTAATCATAGCATTGAAGAAAATATGTGATTATTTTCAGTTTCGAGACTTGTATCGTAGGATTCTTGTTCTGTTCATTTTTTCATAACTTTACAGGTAGTAATGTTTACTTATTAGATATTATTTTCGAGAATAAAATAGTAGAAGAGCAATGTTACCCATTTCTATATATTTTGAAAATTTATCAATCAAAATTTGGCGTTTATAATTACTGCTAAAGCATAAACGACCCATGCGGATTAAATATTATGCAGACTACGCACGTTTTTCTGGTAACGAAGTAATGATCGTGCAAATTTTATGTTGAAAGGGTCTCATATTCGAGTCCAGCCTTGGCATGGGTTGTTTTAATATAGTTTTGCATTCGTAGTAGGTTGTTCATACTGTGGTGTTCGTTGATCATATGAATGAAATATTAGCACTGTGCGTTAAAGACAAGAAGAGATGCCTGATTTACAAGAAGGCTGATATCTTCTTTAAAGCAAAGGTATTATACAGAGGGGTGGAAAATGGATTATAATTTTGGGTGTATGTATCTTCCATAAAAAAGGGGACACACTTTATGTGTTTCATCCACTGAGGTTTGCGCTCCCAATATACATACAGGAATTGTTTGGCGTAAAATTAGTTCCTTGTAAGCAAAAGTAAGATCTACATCTACATCTACATATATACTCTGCAATTCACAAAATTGTGGGTGGCAGAGGGTGCTCAGCAAAAAAGCTAATCTCTTTGTTGTGCATTCCAATCCATAATGGTACGAGGGAAAAAAGAATTCATATAAGAATCATTGCGGCACCTTATTTCTCTAATCTTATCTTTCCTGTCATTCCGGCTCAAATAGGTTGGTGGACGAAGTAATTCACTACACTCGTGAGTGAAAGTGGGAGTACACATGTTTACCAATAAGTTTAAACGAAACGTGCGTCGTCTATCTACCAGAGACTCCCAGCCTAGTATACTAATCAGTTCTGTGACGCTTTCATAAGGACTGTAGCAAGCAGTCACGAATCGAGCGGCTCTTCTATGCACTTTCTCTATACTTTCGATCAACCCCTTACGAAACGGATCACAAATGGCACAAGAATAGTCCAAATGTGGACGCACAAGAGATTTGTACGCTATCTCCTTTGTTTGTTCATTACAATTTTTCAATGTTCGACCTATGAATCGCAGCCTAGAATTAGCTCTACCTAGTAACGAATTAATGTGTAAGTCCTATTTCAAGTTCCTTTGTACTGTTACTCCCAAATATTTCATAGAATAGGCCATATCAATAACTGAATTGTTTAACTCGTATTTCTGAACAATTGGATTCTTTTTGTTAGTTATGCTCATTGTCTTGCACTTTTTACAATTAACGTAAGTTGCCACTCAGCGCACCATGCCAAAATAATATCCAAATCGGCCAAATTCCTTACTTCCCTATAAATAACCGCATCATCAGCAAACAATCTAAAGAGGCTTTTCACTTTGTCTCCGAGATCGTTTATAAAAATTAAGAAAAGAAGTGGTCCTATTACACTTCCTTGAGGTACCCCCGATGTAACATCTAGATTAAAAGAACTTTCTTCTTCAACGACGACATACTGCGACCGACCAGTTAGAAAATCCTTTATCCATTCACAAAGCTGATCCGATATACCGTACGCTCGTAGCTTCGCTAAAAGGAGGTTGTGTGGCTTTCTGAAAATCTAAAAAAAAATGGCATCTACTTGTGAACCTGCATCAATAACTTTCATTAGTGGTCTAACAGTTTGTTTTCAGCATTGTTAAGGAACAAAAAAATAGTCTATGGTCTTCTGGATGAAAACTCTGTGTTGATATTCAAACGGCCCCAGAGGAGTCAAAGCAATTGATATGATAAACTCCAAAATACCGTCTCTCTTATTTCACTTTATAAGGCAAATTGAAGAAGCAGCCACCCTGATATATTTAAACGTATTAATTTGCATTTCGGTACCTGAAAATAGGTACAATAATATTTGAAGCAGTGAAATATTTAAGCAAAAATATAGTATGGTAATATTTAGTACGTTGTGGTCCGTTAGAAAAGTCAAGGTGGAAATATAGTACATATAACTTTTGTAGATATTACAAATACCGGCATATGCAAACACCTATCAAGTGTGAATAAAGACTAGCGAAACTATTAATTTTTTTACCTTAATGACAGATGTTTTGTATGTGGTATGTCATACGGCAAATGCTTGGCGTAAAGATCAATGCTTGACATATTTTTAGGTTAGTTAAGGGAAGCCATTCCACGGCTTTCCCACGCCGCAACCACGTTCCACTTGCACCAAAATCTTTCACCTTCACTCATATTTAATACAGTTAATACCTACCCCATGCTCTATGAATTAATATTATTTTCAATAAAACATTATTAATACACAAATTTCTTATTGGCTATTCTTTCACAGTTGTTTGTTATAGATATGTAAATGATATTACCTTCTCGTAACACCTGTTATTTTAATTCCTATAAGCTCAGACATGTTTCGCCCTTGTGGAATAGTGCACCATCAGTGAGATTTTTGGCAGAAATAATGATATGTTAGTCAGGAGATAGCTCTAGTTACACGTTTTTGTAGAATACAACCTGTTGCTGCGGTTCAACATTGCTCCTTTTATTTGGCAGCGTCACAATTTCACTGTTTTTGAAATGGTCAAACTTTTCATCTCGTTTGATTTACACACCGCTAGTAGCCACATTGTTTATTTTTATTCTGAACATATTGGAATAAAATAAGAGTTGTTAAGCGACAGATAGTACTAACACATTATACGGAAAAGTTACCTTAAAATAAAAACATTTACTTGCTTTGAAGCAACTTAAAAACAATATTAAATGTAATGCTTCCTTATATGCAGATAATGGTCGATGTTTGGGATCACAAAGACATTGCAGTGGGAACATCCTGAATGATGTTTTGACTGTATTTTCTTCATACTACATACTTCACGTCTTTATCTGATTTTTACAAATTAGGGCTGTTTCCCAATCTTACGTCTCATATTGTGCAATAGTCTGACTTGAGTTGGTAAAATATCTATACATGACCTTTTCTTCTTACCGATATCCTTCATAGTCATCATACATACCCTGTGAAACTGATCGTCTGAATTTTTTACACACTTTTTTTTCAAATATCAGACCATTTTTGTTATAGGTATTGACAAAAACAGTATCCAGACTTCCCCAAAGCAGTTTGTTCCATGATTTCGGTGATTTTCTGTCGGCATTGCCATCAGCCGATCAGCAGTATCAACCCCACACATTAATGTATCGTAGTCCTTGATGACTCTTGGGCGTGAAACTGTCAACTTCAATCCATCTTTTTCTTTGCGTGTAACCAGTGGTGTAACAATAAGGTGGCAGGATGGGCAAAATGACTCCAGACCCACTACCGGAGGGGACTCCCGATGACCGGCTGGAGAGGCCCTCCGGTCCAAAATACGCCCAGGTCACCATCCGTTGAAGTTGCCACAACCAGTGTAGTTAATAGTTCCGCCACCGTGTAGTTGTTTTCTCACTTCAATGAAAATTTGATACTATACGTACGATCTTTTTATCTTTCCATTTCCAGTAGCTAATGTCTAGGTTTGAAATTTTATAGTCACAACCTCCTCTTTTTAGTTTGCCATAAGCAGAAAAGTTGTTAGAAAGCCCCTTGCGGTTGGGCGTGATTGTCCCACAACAAAACTTTTTTCAGTTTTTAATTTTTTTTTATAATGAAATAGATGAAAAATAATTATCAAAATACATAACATCGCCATTGATCAATTTTTGTTCAGTAAGTTCTAAGACCAATCTTTCACCTAATGAGTAATCCGGGAACTTTACAGTCATTTATTCATTTTTGCCTTCATAAATTATAAACTTCTAAGAGAAAAACTTCAATCAGAGCATAGTTCTTAGAAATATCCATTTGAAAATATTTAAAACCATAGTAAAACCAATTTTGCATAACTAACCAGAAGTCCCTGACAGTATTTATTAGTCCTCGTCGATTTTTCTCGATTATTTAGTAAAGAAACTTGAAAAACATATTTTAAACGTAAAATATATATCGTTAAATGTTCAAACTAAAGGACTGATAACAGAAATCGACATATATCAAGTAAATTCTCATCCAAAAATGTATTTTATTGTAGCGCTTGTAACTCTTGGCAATACGCTGTCAAGCCCCAACTTGGAAAATTCATTGCTCGATAGTTTCGCGCAGGATTCAAAAACAAATGTTGTCTTTGTCTGACCTATTGGTACAACAATGGATCAACGGGCTTAACAATGCAGTGCACAATGGTATTGTCAAATTATATGGTGGTAAAGGTAATGGTATTAATTTGTACTTTCAGGGAGGAAAGGGTTATTCTACCGAATAATATTAAACAAAACATTTTAACCCTTCATCTGGTGAGTAATAGACACAGCCATGTGCAGCACAAAAGATTATTTTAGGTATAATTTAGTTTGTTTATTATCAGACAAAATTTTTAGCTTGATACGTTAATTTATTCTTATTTATTATTTTGCAGATAAGTGAGAGGAAATGCAACGATATGACTTGCAATCACATGAGGATCATCTTAGTGTTTGCCATTCGAGTTGTTATCGGTAAGTACTAATCAAAAACTAATTGATCAAATCATCTTCATGTCGCAATAGCTAATTTTACGTTCCACATAAAATAACATTTGCTAATGCTAATCGTGATGTTCATTACGATTTGAACCATTTCACACAGTTTTTGTTAATTCTTGTAGTTATAACCCGAGATATGATTACCATAAGAAATGGGCTACTATATGTTTTCTTGTAGATTTATCATCTCTTTAGATATGTGAACAACGAATTTGGTTTGAGGAGATTTTACTCAATCTGCACAAGCCTTTTAGGTGTCGCAATGAGTCTAATTTATTGAGCTTTACTAAAATTTTCGGGGAGCATGAAAAATATTCGGGAGGTATTAGAGGCGATCAATCCGGTTTTGTTCCCTTTGTAAATGCGATCTAATATTATCTTTCCAAGTGAAGATACTTGGACTAAATAGATTACCTTCCTATTACTTGGAGACATTCCATCCTAGAATCATACGTTCTTTGGAACCAGGAGCTGAATCATTAACCTTTTCAATAGACCTTTCTGGTTCACGGAGCATGACTAGAATGGCATTTCCATTAACGGCTCTACAAACTTGAACAGTTAGACTGCAGCAGATGTGAAAAAAATAACTTCGAGGTGGTCTGTTCTCTAGGCCTTTGACTTGCATACAAATTAAGTTTATTAATGTATTCTTGTCAAGAGAATTTCGCAAGTTAGTCAGGCGTTCTTCTCCTTAATCAAGTACGTCTTGCGTTCTTGAGTAATATTCGGTAGGAAGGTATTGTCTTCAGCTGTTTGAAATTATACAGGGCCAATCTTTCTTTCCATATCTTAATTATTTACTACACTCTTTGAATTATAGTACTGTAAAGTCTCGACGTTTTATCCGTCTTGGCTTATCTTCTGGCAGTAATAACAACAATACGCCTATTTATTATTATTTTTTTCCTACCATCACTTCCCCACTATTTTAATGCAATCCTCCATCTCTTCCCATCTTGTGCTAACCATTTCTTTCAATTATACCTATCGCAATCTACGTCCTAAATTTTTTCCTTCATGTATTCTAATTTTTATCTTCCTTTGCAGTTTTTTTTTCCGACAACTGTTCCCTCTAGTAACAAAATAGTGGTTCCCAGACACCATCCTGTCTCTTCTTTCTGTGAAAATCTTACACAAACTTCCTTCCTCATCCATTATTTCCGAAACAGGATCATTTAATACTTTATCTGTGCACTTTGGTTTTAACATCCTTCTATAGCACCATATTCAAATGCTTCTATTATATTTGTAGTAAACCTGAGACTATACGTCAGTATCAGAAGGAGCTGTGCGCAACACATATAGTTTGAGAAAGTTATTTCTGAGGCCTAGATCAAACAGAAAAAATTCTCGTATTCAAGAAGTTTCTTTTCACTATTGTTATTCTGCCATCAGTTTAGTTTTAGTCTCTAAGAAACAAAATTCACTTGATTCTCCGATTATAGTTTATCTTAATTTTATATTTCAACTACTGTTCCTGCTATCATTTCTGCTACCTTCTAACAGGACACAATCTTCAGTAAATTGCTGCATAATGATTAGTTGTCATTGAACAGATATGCTAAATTCAAATTTTTTTCCCTTTATTCCTTCCTCTACATATTGG
Source organism: Vandiemenella viatica (assembly GCA_031002005.1). Lineage (NCBI taxonomy): Eukaryota > Metazoa > Arthropoda > Insecta > Orthoptera > Morabidae > Vandiemenella > Vandiemenella viatica. The sequence continues at coordinate 44,721,236 of CM061921.1, read as the reverse complement.
ATGAAAATTGATGTGGTTAAACTTAAACCCAGCCACATGCCAGTTTTTAACTAATTCAGGTCACGCGTGATTTTCTCCTGTTATTATAGCAATCTGATTGTTGCGTAAGTTAGAGTAATTGTTTGTCTCGATGTTTTAAAACTGAATTCCTTAAAATTTTGATCATCTTGCCCCAATCAAATAAAATGAAAAGCTTATTCTAAGTCCAAATACGCCTTAAAAGTATTACTGTTTCTTTTTTATCCACTCTTCCATTATTCATATGCAAGCCATGATCGTTTCACTTTTTCAACGATTTTTCCTAAACACAAACTGATATTCAACAATTATTTCTTCTGCTACATTTTTTAATCTTCTGTAAATTATTCCCGTCAGTAATTTTGAAGTGTGATATGATAAACTCATTGTTCATTCATTTTCACATTTATCAGCTTATGCTTTCTACCGAATTATGAAGATGATGCTTTTATTAATGTCAGTTGCAATCTCTCTTGTTTTGTAACATTCTGGTTTCAGTACACACAATATTTTAATTAATTCTTCTCCTAGAACATAGGTGTCAAACTCAATTTTGCAGAGGGCCGTATATTAAATTTAGAATGTGTATGCGAGCCAGATTCAAATAAAAAAATTTACTGAATTATTATAACACTTTATTTATTTAATTGTATAGTATATAATATATGGTTATTAAAAATCATATCAAACTTATAAAAGAGGATAATTATTTTGAGCTCGAGGATCCAGATACGTGATTTCTCTTGTTTTTGACAAGCTCATTGATGTCAGGTATCATATTTGTTGTAATTATTTTAATAATTGATTGGAGATGTTCATTCGTAAGTCTTGTGCGATGTTTGTTCTTATTTATTTTCATGACGGAAAACATCTGCTCACATAAATAGGTGCTACCAAACATGCTCAGAATGCGTGCTGCATGCTTTCTTAATTCCGGGTAGTTATCTTAACTCTTGAAATATTGTGTATAAAATATAAGCGCGTTAACACCTTTAAATTATTCTTTCAAAATACTGTCCGATTGAAGATCTATCAACTCCATTTGCAAATGAACTGGTGCCTGTGAAGCTTCAAAATTAAATGGATTGTTGAAAATTTGGAATTCCATTTCATTCACTTTGTGGAAGTCTTCAAAACGATTGTTGAATTCCGTGATCAGATTTTGCAGAAGTTGAGAATATTGATCCCATTTTTTTTTTTTTTTTGGTTCACTGTGCCAAATGATTTTAAATGAGGGAAATGATCCAAACTTTGATTTTTTACCTTATTTCTCCACAGCCTCCACTTTGTTTCAAATGCTTGAATACATGAATCCATTTGAGTGACAATCAGATTTTTACCCTGTAATTTTTCATTCAGATCAGTCAAGTGTTTATTAATATCTACCAAAAAGGTACAATCAAACCCACCAGTCATTTTCATAATCAATTGGGTTGCCTTTTTCTAACATGAAAGCTTGAATAGGGTAACGTAATGCAAAAAATCTTTCTAAAACTACTCTTCCACTGAGCCAACGAACTTCGGTGAAATAAGGTACATCAGAAAACTTTTCGTCCAAATCTTGTAAAAACTGCTTGAACAGTCGGTGATTTATTCCTCTGCTCCTTATAAAATTTACTATTTTAATTAAAGGTTGCATGACATGGTCCATTTTTAAATGTTTGGATGTCAATGATTCCTAATGAATTATACAGTGAAATCCCACAAAATTCCCTGATGTTTTCTGTTTTAATTTAGTTACAACGCCCAAATGTTTGCCAGCCATGGCAGGAGCGCCATCCGTAGCTGTGCTCTTAAGTATATTTCAGTCGAGTTCATATTCTGCTATCAAATGCAGAATAAATATCATTTGCTGTCGTAGTACCTGTCAATGGAACGCACTTTGACAGTTCTTCAGTTATTTCAAAGTGTTGTGAATACCTCGTATAAAAACAGCAAATTGAGCTGTATCAACAGTATCAGTGCTCTCGGCAACAGCCAGTGAAAAGTTTGTAAATTCCTTAATTTTCTCCTTCAATTGAAGAACCAAATTTTGAGATAAATCATTTATTCTTGAAGCAACAGTGTTTCTTGACAGTGAAATATTTTGAACTATTGACTTTTCAGATGTAAATGAGACATCGGCAGCTTTTAACATACAGTCTTTAATAAAATCACCATCAGTGAAAGGTTTTGATCTCTTCGCGATTTCTGATGCAATAATAAAACTTGATTTCAGGGCATCTTCGCTCTCAGTATTAGCTTCAGTAAATATCGATTGTTGACCTTGAAGTTTAGATTTTAAAGATGACAGTGTGTCAATTCTAATTTTTGCAGTGTAACAATCGAATTTTGATTCATGATTCGTATCATAGTATCTCTTCAAGTTAAACTCCTTACAAACAGCAACTGTTTGATTGCAAATCAAACACAGTGGTTTACCTTTCCATTCTATGAAAAAATATGCAATTTCCCATTTAGACTGAAAAACTCTGCACTCACTATAAACGTTTTTGTGACATTATGCCAAAATCGTAACAATTATGGAACTCGACACAACAATTATGGATATCGCACGCGCACGATACAAACAAATGCACAATACCTTCACAATCGACTCAACTGTCTCACGTCGCGCCGACGCACTCCTTTTATATCGATAAGGAAGGTTCTAGTCTTGACTCGAAGCACGTGGAAGATTCCGCTTATTGCTAAGAGATGGTGTTACTGTCTATCTCTCTCGCTTGTCTAGGCACGTGCTGCCCTTGAAAATACTTATAAATGTAATGTGCGCATTTTAAAACTTCCGTAGGTGAATCGAGTGAAGTCAAAAAGCTCTAAAAAATATGATTCTTCTTTCTGTGTCACATTGCGATCGCGGGCCGTATCTTTAACATCACTGTCCTAGAAGCTCTGCAGTTCTTTTCTTTAAGCCATCAAGGTCGACACTGTATCATCTCACCAACACATTTGTGTCAAACCATCTCCCTGAAAAATATTCTCTTTCTATTTCTTTCAATCTTCTAATCTTAAGCTTTTTTTTTTTTTTTTTTTTTTTTTTTTTTGCTGTCATATGTAATACTAGGTTTTTCTGGCGAATCTGATTCTCGGAGATCTCTCGGGGCATGCGGCCGGATCAATTGATCGCTGTTCAACGAATTTTCAACACTGTAACGTGCCATCATATTCAGGTTGAGTCTGCTGACCGGCGTGAGGAGCGCAGTCCAGGACGCGACTGATGTACCGCACCCGTTTTGCGGTTTTTGCATCCTTTGACCCAACCCTTCCACTCCCGCTACGGCGCTCCGATAGCGGTGGTGGGAGTGGTACGCTCCCCCGCGTCGAGCGGTGGTCTTCAGTCTGAGTGCCACTGTCGTCGGGCACGGTGCTTTGGCTCTGCTGTTTGTGGAGCAGTTCCTTATATACACAGTCTGCGTATACATTGAGAACCGGCTACAGAATCTCATCTATAAGGTCAAAGGGCTCCAACTAAGCCAAGCTTGGAGCCTAGCACTGAAGCAGCTTCGCAAAGAGCAGAGCCATGGGACAGTGCGTGACGACGGTGGCACTCGGACTAAACACCACTGCTCGACGTGTGGGAGCGTACTACCCCCACCACCGCTAGTTCCAAGGTGGGAGTGGAGGGGATAGGTCGAAGGGTATAAATACCGCACCAGCGTGTCCGGTAAAGCAGTCGCGTCCGGAATGCGTTCCTGACGCCGGTCAGGAGATGCAGTCTGAAGATGATGGCACGTTACGCAGTCGAAAATTCGTTGAACAGCGATTAATTGATCCAGCCACATGCCCGAGTGATCTTCAAGCAATCTCCCGACTGGTTTAATGCATTCACCCATCTCCACCTACCTTGCGCTAAACACTTCATCTCAACATACCTCTTAGAACCTACATCGACAATTATCTGTGTCATTTATTGTAATATCTGTCTTCTTCTACAGTTCATGCCTTGGATCGTTCCATACGCTAACAAATTAACTAAACCGCACCTCTTAAAACATGACCCACCATCCTGTCAATTCTTTCTGTCAGATTATTCAAAAAAACTATTAGTAACTTTAATTTTTTTTTTTTTTTTTTTGCTTTCTTTCATTTCCTGTTGATTTTATTTATGAAATATCTCTATTGTTCTCTTCTCGCTTCATGCTGAACATTTTCTCCCTTAGTCCATTAACTCCAAAACTTCTTCTGCGATCCAAGCATTTTGGGCAGCTTCTTTCCTAATACCTAGTGTTTCTTTACCGACTTTGATTGTCTACTTCTTTAGTGAATAACATTATTCTTCTGTTGAATTCCTATCAGAATTATTTCTTACAAGCACGTACCCAGTCTCTGCATATTTTTCTATCGTTCTGCATCCTTGCAATCTGTTCACTTTATACTGTTTTAACTTTGTTGTTTCTTTGTTCTATTGAATTTAAGTCTACACGTACGACTACCTGACTTTTTTCAGAGTCTACATCAGCTCCCTGATATGCTTTACAGTCTAGAAATTGGTTTACAAATCTCTGTTTACGCTTGATATAACATAGCTGATATCTGCATCCATATGCATGTATCCTTTGGACGTTTCTAGGCATATATCATTATCACTCAAAGTATTTAACAAAATAGGTGTAAATGTTGTATTTAACTCGCTCGTTTCCCTACTCTCTTGTTCATTAAAAATCCCAGATTAGTAATTATTCTGACAGCTGGTTATATTCGTAACGAGAAGTTAAAAATAATTTGCTTCGTCGTCCAAGGCGTCCTATATCAAATAAGTTCCCAAGTTTTCTGTGACAGCCAGATTATTTCCACGACAATTAGCTTTCGTCATGTGACATCTCTAAACAGTAGTATTTTCATCCATAAGCTGACGGATAGGAATAGATCACTAGGGTGGTAGATCATTTTTATGTTTACAGTAGTGGAAAAATGCATAATAAGTGAGATATTGAAATCTATCAGCATATCCCTTGTCTATCCACACATGACGATATCCGCCACTTCAATTAATCCTACTACAGTAATTCCATCCATAAATTATTCTGACATTCCAAATTCTGATGATGAGAGTTAAAGACTGCATATACAGCAAACTGTTTGTGTTAAGTAATCAGAATTCGAAATTGCTTCATTTGGCGCGGTTTTGACTGCAGAAAAGTAAATACGGTGTGGAAGTCAAACTGCATCACGCGATTTGATCTACGTTAAAATCAGTTTTACCTTTGTCAATATATTTTCTTATTTCTACTATTAACGAACGAAATTTAAATATGAATATATCATAAAAGTGTTAGTTGAAATTGATTTAAACGTTTGCTACGATCAAATATCCGTGTGGTTTGTCGTTGCTTCTAATTTCCTCAATGATGAAACATGAATGAACCTGCAAAAACTGAATGCTGTGAAATGTTATATTATCTAAATAAGAATTACAAACTTTCCGTCATATTGAATGTTATTAATGAATAATAATTTCTTTTTGTGCAGTTGAATACACTGAAATGTTCAACGTAAATAATTGGATTACGAGTCAAGATATTAACCAAAATCAATGATATTACAAAGATTAAAATCATTTACAAATAATGATGACAAACTATCACATTTAATCCTTAACTAGAAATAAATAAGCATTTCTTTATTTGCACCGATCATTAAGAAATATAGTATTTAATTTTTAGCTTGTATTAATGCATGATCCGAACAAATAGTTACAAAAAACACTGAAACAAGAAAAAGTTTATAACGCTCTATAATATTCTGACCTGTAAGTAACTCCGTTAAGAATGCTTAAACAGCAAATGTAGTATAAATACCTCACATTAAAAAAATGATAGAAGCACGCAGAAACGCGCCCAATAAGCCACAAGTAATCAAAATGCCATTGTGAGCCCGGCAACATGGATCAAGTTTTGCGTCGTGAAGTTACATGTCACATTGTGTTATGCAGAAAGTAAATATGAAATAATATCTCGCACGAATAACAATTTTTTCGATATTGTAGTCCCCATACTATACATGTTTGGCATAGAAAAATTTTAATATATTTTTTCGGAAGTTTATTTCTCAAAATCAATACAGCAAACCAGAGAGGCACAAGGTTTATTTAAACGTTGAAGGAAACAACGAATAAGTCCAACAGTGTTTAGGAAGACATGAGAATAAGAGATGTTTACACTTCTTTCAACCTAAGGGCAAAATTCCAGCTCAGTTATTTGCGCTCAGATGTTTACATATTTCCTTCGTGAATAGAGAATACGTAGCTATAAGAAACACTGGTGAATATGTATCTCGTGTCTGAAATAACTTTATGCAATGTTGATTGTAACTTTTCCGTAGCTTTAGTACACAGTGTAATATTGACAATGTTCCCTTCGTTCTGGGCTTGGATCGGTACCTAGAAATTCACATTATAGCGCTGGACAATTAATCACTGCACTCCTGTCACATTGCCACGAGGTAAATAAATATTTGAATTCATCTGAACATCATGCGTATCTCCAATTCTTTCGCTTCTTTCTGTTCTATAACAAGCGGATAGACATATACAAAATCCTGTAAATAATTTATTTGCTTTAATTAAAACGATTTGACTTAAATATTCATTCTTTCTCAAATTTGTATCTTATTTTTCTGAACTGCAAAAACAAATAACAAAGCAATGTTGGTATTACGGAGCCTGTACAGCATATTTCTGTAATCGTTTCTACTAGTCATCAAAACAACTGGCATTATTATCATGTTCATCAGCAACTGTCATTAAGTATCAGCTATCTATTGATTAATGTCGAATCTATCTTTTGGACAAAGTTATTCACATCCAATAATATTCTTATGTTGACCGGGAATTCAGCTGTGATTTAGACAGAACATACAGGAGACATTGACTCTGATTTGAGTATTATAGAAAAAAAATTTCTTTCACCAAGCACTACAAAACCTGTACATACTTCTTCCTCCAAAAAAGTATAGTAACATTGGCTATATCCGATACATCATCTAGCTGGGTTCATCTGCCTCAACTTACTCTCACATGAACAATGTTTTTCAATAAACAGTTGACTAATTGACTAAGTATCGTCCTTTTTGAGCGAGCATGTATCTTCCTTTGCTTTTTGAGTAACCTTTTAACCTCCCGTGTGTACCATGGGGAATCGTTCCCTTCCCTGATTATCCGTTTCGGTATATGCAAGTTCATACCTTCCCCCACTATACGTAAGAATCGAAGCCACCTCTCTTCAACGGTGCCTCCTGCTACTAAGAAGGTATGGTAATTATGCCTCAAATACGCTCTAAAACACTCTTTTGAAGCCTTTTCGAATCTGTAAACTATCCTTTTTCTTCTCATTTTGCGCGTGGTTGTTAGTTTTACTGTAGCAATTACAGCTTTGTGATCACTTATTCCCGCGGTGATAGAAATATCCGTGAATAATTCAGGCCTATTTGTAACGACTATATCCAAAATATTTGCGCTACCGTTGAGGCATCGCGTTAAACTGTAGGTACAGCCACGGCACACGTGAAATTTTTGGAAAATCAAAACACTGTCACGTAAGCGGATGACGCTTACAATTTTTTAAGCTATATCGGTCGCTCAGCCTTTATATCTCTGGCAATGTTTTTCTGTATGATCGACACTAATCTACCTACAACACTTTAAAATAAAATACTGAGAAATAGCGGCACTTGACTCGACGGTTGCTGGAACTTAACTAGCAGCTCCTCTGCGACGACAGAAGATATTCAAAGATAAAATCTACCTACAACACTTTAAGATAAAATACTCAGAAACGGCGGCACTTGACTCGACGGTTGCTGGAACTCAAGTCATATGTAAAACTAGAATGTAGGAGCTAAGTTAAGATTTAATTGGCTCAATTTGACTTCAAGATAGAGGTAAATATCAACATTCAACATCCTTCTGCTACTTATTCTTTTGATACTTAGAAAATTTGTTATCCTTGACACAGTTACGGGCGAGGTAGTTCACTGCTTAGCAAACTGAACACTTGAAGGTTATCTGGTTGCGATTATAGTGAAATTGAACATTCTTTCCAATATATCGTTAGTATATCTACTAGTAAACCATTTTCTCGATATGTGAAAACCTTTAAGTTACTGAAAAATCCCAGTATCATTACGAGCCGAGCTACAGCAATTGGGAGCGAGCCAGGAGGGAGAGCGGAAACGCTAGGGCCTGTCTTTCCGAAGGACATGATTTCGAATCCCGTCAAGCCATTCTGATATCAATTTTCCATATTATCCCGAAATCACTCTAGTCGAATGCGAGAATATTTTTTTCCAAATGTCACGGCCAATATAATTCCCTTTGCTCGCTCTAATGCCATCTACATCAGCGAATAGTAAAGTCTGAAGAAAAAAAAAAAAAAAAAAAAAAAAAAAAAAAAAAAAAAAAAAAAAAACATAATTGGGCTTCCTCTGGGAACGGATACCTAAAAACCTGCACATATAAATTTAAAAAGATGACATCACTGTATATTGCTCGGACAGGACGTTGCCATAAAGTAAAGCTTTTAATGTATTGTGATCAAATGCCCATCAAACAAACCTAAATTCAGAGGAAACCAGTTAAGAGATACCACTCTGACAAGTTTCCATTGAATGCTTAGTGGCACATAATGTTGTCGTTACACTGAAATTTTTATTTGCCTTCCTGAAAAGAGACAGAGAGTAATGAGAGAATAAACCTGATTGAATGTAACAGCATGCTAAAACGGTGGTTGGATATAGCAAGCAGGTCAATACGCCTCGTCACCGTAGTTTACCAACCGAAGCCGGGTCTATTGGCTTTGTAACTCACGGCAACATGAAAGCGGTTGATACATGTGCTTTGGCTACAGTATCTGGCCTTTGAAAAGGCCTGTGCTTAGAAGGTTTTGTTGTTGTTGGTATTGTTTGCAGAAGCTTACCTGAGCTCCAGAGGTGGGCCTTTAAAAAGTTAGAAGTTGTCCCAGAATATGGAAAGTACCGGGTAAGATAAGTAGCAGTGGGTTTATTCAATATTTTTCCGAGCGAAAAAATTTCATCGACTAACTTCATGCATTTTTAAATATGTTATTTTCATATTATCATTTGAAACATTTATCTGTGTTTTCATACTTATCACTGATATTAAAGTAAAGGGATTTAACAATGTAAATTCTGTTTTTTCCTTTGTTTTCCTGTATCAAGCATCATCATTTAAATTTCAGATTTAAACAAGGTTGTGTCACCGAATGTTAAGAAAAAATTCTATAAATTATTAATGTTGAGTCAATTTTCGAGTCTATACCTTGAAGCATGTCTGAAGCCTGTATGTAATTTAATTTTGGTTTCCTACATACTTCTAGGCGAAAATAACTGTAATAAACAATTTTACTTAAGATTTAAATACACTAATATGCACTTCAGCACACTTACTGAATACCGGATGTTGAACTATTAGTAGTTTTCATACACCGTAATGCTCGAACCAATAACTTTGATTTTCGTTAGTTTCATTTGCTAAGGCGCAAAAAGATGTATTACTTTTTTACATTAAATTGAAATACTTTTCATGGCTATTGAAAGAAATTCCTTTATTTACTTTTAAGAATTTTATGAAATATGTTTTAATTGTTTCGGACTGTAGGCATGCTGTTTGTGGAAACATTTTTGAATGAATTTTAACTGAAGGATAGAACGTGATCAAGAGATAAAAGAGATACGCAAAAATCTTAGTTTATTAGTTTATAACATAATGAGCCCTCAAACCTCCCGAATTAGTCTATGGAAATAATAACGTCATTGGAAACTATACACAATTCTAACCTAACCTCTGTCTAATGAAGGAGTTATAGGGTGGCAGTGAAAATAATTCAAGACAGTCTTACAGTCGTGTACCAAAATCGAAGCATTTTCCATGACACTGTTGTAGACAAACATTTGTTAACATGTTTCTGAATCCATTGTATACTGCTTTAGATATTGTGAGTGTGAGTAGTAGCCGGTTTGTAATAGTCACCTTACTGACAGGATATTCCGCAAAAATTGCCATAAACATTTGAGTCAACGGATATCGGCAAGTGCATTACGTACCAAAATCGAAACCAACAGTATTTTGTACTTAACAAAGAAAAAATGTTGCCTACCCATCATTCGCATATGCAAGTTACTGACGTTGTCAATTCCGTGTGCGTCATCACGCTCGTTAGAATTAATGCAACCATCAATCAATGATTAATATGCATTCCACACTCGATGAATATTCAATCAGACCACTGTACCGACTGGCACAAAAAATTTGATTGACAACAGGTAAATAAATACATAAAACTCAACTGCAGGTGAATTAGGAGTTTCGAAGTTACTAGTCGGACCCCATTATTTTTTTCAAAGTTTTTTAGTATGGACATAAAAAACACTGCTATATCTCAAAGAAAATTTTATTTAATCTATAACCAACAATGACAACTTACAGCAGGATTTTAATTGACTCTTTAGTGGCACCCAAGTCGAAGATGTCAGAAAGTGAATGGCGTATTTATAAATCTTTATAATTACTTCACTTATGTTATGGGTACTTGGATCATACCACCTAAACTGTTTGTTAGAAGCTGATGATGGCATTTTATCAGTTGTTGTTACGTTAAACCACGATCTGGACCAGAAGAAAAAATAAAGTTAGAAACAAACACTGAGGTCCAGCTATACGGAAGTATCTTTTCCAAACAAGAAGCTACCAAACTAAGTCTACGTAATATCTAGTCACCATGTCTTAATAGCCTGCAGTTATTTACTATATTCAAATGGTCACCGTGAATCATTTTGAAGGGTGACAAATCAAGGTCTTCTTAACTGGGCTATGGCATTAATGATGTGATAGTGTTCACATCAGCGTACGTATTAAAATTTCTCCAACAGCTAGTGGTCAATGCTTAGGTTGCTGTAAGAAGTCTGTAAATATATTTCTGGAATCATTGATATCGCCCATGAGCTCTTTACAAATAATTAGCGCTTGTACTGAATTACTTATTTTATATTCGAAACGATCCGAACCAAGAAACCCAGTCGGATATTCAGATACCCGTTCATCGCGATTCTCCAACGTTCTGTCTCATAAATGTCGTATGTTGACAATGGCCTTAGAAAGATGACTACGGAAGTAATCTTTATACAGAAGACGTGGCTGAGTCTAAATACGCCTACTAGTTTTAAAGGTTACGACTAAAATAAAATTTAATCTGGGAAGGTGCTCCTTGTGTGCAGAAATACTAGTATAGTTAAACATTAACCTCATTAAAATGAAGGAGCGTAAACACCTAAAAGTTTTTGTTTGGGGTTCAAACAACGTCAAAGATATGCAAAAACTAATTACCTACATACAGCAGCGTCATGTTCGCTGCTACGTGTTTACATTCAGTAACAGCACAGGACGTTTTGCAGGTATGTGTGTCTCTCTGTATGAAATCGCAATTAAATTTTAAACGAATGTAATCATAATAATGTATCTACTACCGTAAACATAGCATTGAAAGCTAATTACGTCTTAAGTAAATTAACGTGAAATTTATATTATATACGGGAGTTTAATAGGCATCTGTCTTTCCTAAATATTATTAATTTGGGTGAAAATCATAACAGAACTATAAATGAAATTATATCGGATATATACCGCTAATTCTAACAAGTCGTCGATAGTTTTTTGGCAGTTGAAATATCATTATTGATTTTGTAAATAAAAGAAATAATACGATAAGCGGTTGAAATAATTTTTAAACTAAGTGGATATACATAGTTTGTTACTGATTGAAAATACTGCGGATATACTGATATTATAGCCAGATCGTTAAACGTGAGTGACTGTGTTACTGTTCTTTAGATCTTCGCGAGAAGGCAACTCAATTTCCTTTTTATTTTAGAGTAGTTGTAGAACCTTTTTTTAGGTTTGCTTATGGCTTTACGCCTCATAGACATCTACGTAATTGCAGGCGGTAAAAGACTGGCAGTTAGGAACGGAAAGGAATTCGGCCATGGTAAATTGAAGGAACCATTTCGGCATTCGCCTGGTGTGATTTCGGGAAACCATTAGAAATCTGGAAGATCGGATAGGGATTCGAACCCGGGTCATTCCGAATGTGAGGCCAGAGCGTTACTATTCGCAAACCACGCTCCATTATTTGCTCTAGTTCTTAACGTCCGGTAATGCTCACTTCTGATAATATAATCAAAATTAGAAACTTTTTGTTAGTATATGCATATGACAAACGAGAAAAGAAGGTTCATTACATACAAAACTGTAATTGATCCTTTAACATTCAAGAAATCGGCTATTCCCTTTTGAAGGAACCTTCTGTTTACATAGAGTGATTTTTTTATATCAATATATATTTTAACAAATCTGCCTGGCCTTACCATGAATCATACCCGCGTGCACTTCTACTCTAAGCCAGACCAGAACACTAGTTGTTTACCCACCAGACTTAAATTCGGTTTAAATCTCTTGAGCTGAGATGTAATTCACCATGGAACATTGCATGCGGCATCTCGTCCAAAACATAGCCCACAACGGCTTATAAATCCTACTAGGGGTAATGGGGCAGCAGAAACTCATAATAGCACTAGAAGTGCTGCGTGAACCATGTACCTGGATTACATGTAGATATGCAGGCCCAGCTGGGTTGAGATGGGATCAGAATTACGCTGTAAATCAGTAATATTACAGGACTGAAAGCTTCCGTCCGTGCTTTATTGGATATTAAAACGAACTTACGTCGAAGATTTCTGCGGGTGTTTGGTAGCCACCAAAGTAGGATTTATACATTATGAAAAGTAATTGGTGGCAGTGTAATGAAGCAGAACAAAAGGAGTTAAGCCCATCCTTAAATGCATCAACGTCAGTAACACTGTAACTGGTAACTAAATATGCTTTAATAATTCAGCTTATAAAATCGCTTAAAAATAGCTTGAAAAAATGTATGATTGGAATTATTTGAAATTCAAATCGCATAACATCTACCATTGTATGCAAAATGGTTCATCGAAAACGACTTTAAAACTTTGAATTTTATTCAGATGACTTATAAAATAGATTAAAGAGACATTTTGTAGCAAAACATCTCAAAATATACAACAAAGTGGATTTTTTGTTCAATGTTGAGTTGCGGTAGATATCGCACCGGAAATTATTTTCTTGGCAAATTCAATCCAGCGTATAGGACATTACACCTGCAACTGCGGTATAGTACTGAACACCAAACCACGCATCGAGTTTGAGTAGACAGAATTTGGTACTACGGAACTAAAGGGGAAAAAATGTTAATGAACTTTTTTTACAAAATGGAATTTTAAACTAAAAAAAAAAAAAAAATGTTGAGAACTTTTGTACAAAATGAAATTTAAACGAATTATGTATGTTACCTCAATAATTCTCTATAGTAAAGTCTTTTCATCCGAAGAAAAAACAATTTCAGAAGATTAGTTGTATTAATCATTCGATTCTGATTGAATTCCGATAGCTAATCCGATAAATGTGAAACTACAGTTAAACGATACTGTTTTTGGTGATATTATGAGTAATCGTTTACTTTCTGCTCTTTATCTTACAAAATGAATCTCTTCTTCATGAATGAAAAACATAGTTTTGAAGCAGTTATAGATAAAATAGGACCAAAATAATATATAAGATTACAGTTGTAGATACAACTAATAAGATGGAGAGATATGCAGCACTCAAAAGATGTGACATGCAGTCTATAAACTAGGACGAAATTACTGTAACATTATATATTCACGTAATTTTAAGCACAGATACGCCGAAAATACGTACTATGACTTACACAGCCTTATTCCTGATAACTATAACGAAACTAATATCTATAATATAGTAGTAATTTTCTTTTACTTCTTTGTTGTTCCTTTGTTTATATTGTAGTTTAATGAGCCGATTATTTCGTTCTGTTAACCGTTCACTTTTTCTCTGGTTTCAAAACCAAGTAAGAAATGACAAATGGCGGTGACATTATCCCTATTTAATCTCAAACATGTACTCTGAAATGATATCCCAATATTTGTCTAATCTCTTTGTTCTATGTAGATATAGAATAGGCAAAATTTAACATTAAATTATATGAACACTTGTTTGCGCAGAATAAAGTATAATTTCAAATTCAACATCGTACTTAGATTAATGCTTGACGAAGTTGAACTAATTGTTCAATTTCTTGTTTTTTAAAAAAGTGATTCTCTTTATATCATTTTAGTTTAGATACTGTTTATTGTTTTTTTATCGTTCACCTACTATTTCCGACACCAGATATCAAGATATGGGCTAACAAGTAATTTTTATTACAGGAATTTAATCTTTACAATTCTGCAACTATCGCTGTTGAAGTATTGACTTTGTCAAGTTGACGAACAACCATGCGGAACGTTATTTTTTATATACATATCCCAGTGATAATCAGGAACGCAGAGCTATTTTGTTGTATGGCGATGGAAGAGCACTCTTGCGTCAGAATGTTGCAACCGTGTTGTCAGTAGTTTCGCAGTGAGCTCCGAGATGGCAGTAGCAGCGGTGTTGTAAGCTAAGTTTGTGACAGTCGCCAATTACAGAAAAAGTTGAATTTATGAATAACATCTCTGGTTTTGCACTTTGTGAGTGGAGTGTAGCGACTTGCAATGACGGTATAATTAATTGCTATTTAACTTCAATGTAATAGCTGCAATTTTATCAGCAGAAAAATGATTGCATTTTGGTTTCCCCATTTTACTGCATTCTTCTCTCTAAGAATTACTAAGATAAGCTTCGTTTAGATTTTGGAAATGACATTGAGTTATGTGTTGTGTGATGAATATAAACATTCAATGGTAATATTGTTTACGACGTCCATATTATCTTCAAAATGAGAAACCAAACCTGAAGCAAAGAATGGATCAACACGCCCAGTCCAAATTAAATTCATCACCCTCTTAAAACGCGTCGAAGAAGATATTTGAAAAGGAAAAATGATGAAAGCAGTTGCAATAGTTCAATGAATTAACCAAATATAACTGTAAATGAAGTGATTAAAAATTATTGAACATGAATTACAACTTTATCTTTCGGAAAAGACAGTTTTTCGTATGTCAGATAGTTCGATTATTTCAGTCTTCAATCATGTGTATCATTCTATTTGTAAAATTTTCTCTAAAGGGATTTCAAAATTATTTTGCATATACTGTCTAAAACTTCAACTTTCTCCATTAGGATATTATCACATTTAATAATTATTGATGTAAAATTTATTAAATTAATATTGGTAAATGAAAAGAGTTCGTACAAAATAATTACGAAACATTAAATTCAATATAACAGGGTGACCATTCAATCTTAAAACAATTAATGAAACTTGAAACTTTGCTCCCAATACAAAATGACAAACATGTAATTATCAAATTAATATTGTCATATTAAAACACAAATCAAAGTGACGTGAATAAATTATCATTTCGGCAGTATTACAAAATATTACAAAGTTGGAATTGTTCATGAGACACGTCATAAACTGTCAAATCAACAATGAATTAGAAACTCCAGCAGAATTCTTTTAAACTGATAGAGACATAAATTCTCAACATGATGAATGGCTTCGCAAATGTCACAAACTTGTCGTTTGAAAGGAAATGAATTATACTGTACTTACAGGTCAGAATTTATTGATAACCGCATGTGTCTCTGAGCGTAGCTTGACTCGCGTCTTAAATTAGACACCTAACGTCTGATTTTGCCAAGTCACCAACCCAGTTACTAAATTATACCCAGTGAGTGATACCATTCAAGTTATCACAGTACTCATATTTTTTATTCGCGATTATATGGCTTGTAGATGTTAACACCAAGTTCTAGATATTTTTGTCATCTGCAGCATTTCCAACATCGCGCAATTTCGTTCGCTTCTTGTCTTCCCCACGATGCGGTTGGCCAGACATTTGTATAAATGCAACAACATTTAATATTACATTATAACAATCAATTTATTATTCGCTACAGAATCCATTCATCACACACACGTTACATATTCAGTACGCCTAATTGGAGGGACCAGCCCCTTATCACTCAGTTTGTCGTTATTTCATCAACTATCGATTCCCCATCTCACTGCTACGTGACAAAGTCAACGGTTTTTCTGAAGACACCTAAACTTGTTTATATCACGTAATGTTAATTCACTCCTGGTGCCACCTCCCTTACCCACGCTTCCGTCCTATATAAATTTCGAATAACTCATTCGGTGACAACATTCATTGCGGCAATATTTTTCACAATAAAAAATATATACACTAAATGCACAGCTTTCCTAACTCTATAAAATATACGTGGTGACTCTGAACACCACATGTGTTGGATTAGAATGCCGATCTATGAGAAAAAATATTTCTGTCTTCAAGGAAGTTATAACTGTAACTACTTTTCTTGCAACCAGTTCTTCTTTTATTTTTACCAGTGCAATGGGGGCAGATGTTACCTAAGCTTCCAGAAAAGCTTGTATCGGAATACTGCCGAGAAAGCTAGGCGTTAAAAAAAATTATTTTCACAATGATTACTGTTATCATTCAGGATAAGGTGCATCAATATTATTTACTAACAACTTTATCCAATACGAGATGTTCCAATTTAAAAGAGTTCAGTGGTTTTTTTACATATCGCAGTTTCTAGGACTTAACGAAATTGTTTCCGATTTGATTATATTTATAAATGTTATCTACCTTCCTGCCTATCAAAAAATACTGTAGCTATTATTTATCAACACCTATGTTTCAGCAGATACTATTTGGCTCCTGTTTCTAAAATAGTAGGGAATATATTCAAGTTACATAGTAAATTGTGTTTGTAAAATGAAAACTACTCCTGAGGAAAAATTTGTGTGTTTTCCCCGTATTAATACAAAAGACAAAATAGGGATCTTTAAGTGGTCTCTCGAACATATTTGTCTGAGCTAGTGGAGAGCACTCTTCATTTTATTTTCCTCACATACAATAATAACAGATCACATGCGAATACAACTGCATTGAATGTCACATTCTTACTCACCGAAGGAAGGCAAATTTGTTAGTATAGCACGAGATCCCTCCTTGGCGTTTGACAGAGTGAACCATAAAAATGGTTGTAAATAAGGTAAAAACAGTTGGATGGGAGGAAAAAAATAGAATTTTGGAAATCCTTTCAGATCAGAATAAAAAGGTGTTGTAAAATGATTTGCTATCAAAGTTGCTGTTTACTTTTCGTATTTGAAATTTAATAATGTCACAAAAATTCGGAAGACAATAACAGCGTGATTCCATAATACGTTCTTACGAGAAAAAACAAATTTCCTTTAGACACGAAAAACACATTCCTATATTTTCATTAGTGCAATTAGATTTGTTAGACTTAAGCAGTCAAAAGTGGAACATGCGACTTATGAATCAATACCAATGTTGCACATCCACCCCAATCAGTTTGAATGCATATCAATGGAGAGAATTGTGAATCATGTAGTGAATTCGTATCAACTTGCAGTCATATTCACAAGTGAATGAAATAGATTTAGTTTATGTGGATGAGGAAAGGAACCAATCTCAAGTAGAATTATTTAAAACAATTAACCAACAAAATCGAACTAGGATGTTTTTGAAATTACTTAAAATAATGTTGGGAATTTATTTTATTAAACGTAAGGAATTTGTCACAAATTCGCGTGGTAACAGATTGAGACCACACATTGAAACTCAAAGGAATATATACAATAAAACATGCAAGTAATCTGGTTTGCGATGTTTTTGTAGGAAAAAAAAAAAGAACACAGAATTTTGTCAAAGCATCTCACAGAAAAGGCAATAATTTATCATCATCAAATTGAAATAAATTAAAGTGTTATAAAAATGGGTTTAAAATTAAGGAATCTAAAATATTTTTACATTTAATTATGCAAATGGTAAACTACTGACTAACCTTTTAAGTTTTCCAAATTGAAAATGAGCCCTAGGCTGTCTGTCTATCTGCCCGTACGCAACTGTTATTTTTTTAATTTTATTATTATTGCTGCAGGCTTCACGCCTCGTCTATGTCGGGGTTGTTAGAGACCCCAGAAACTGATTATTGTTTGGAATTTTAGAAATGATGCCAAATGGATTGAAGGTATTAAAACTGATTATCTCTAGTATTCGATTATAAAATTATATCTTTAAATCGTCGTGTAAATAACTTAACAGTTTAATAAAACATAATTGTTTCTGGTTGTTATCTCTCAGCCACAATGAGATTATAAACCATTATTCCCAGTCAAAACTATGTGAAATAATAGAAATATAAATATGTTAGTGGATACATGTAAAACACTTTCTGCAGTTAGGAAATTTTGTGAGTAACCGATATTTTGAGATAAATTTTAGTTTTCTGTCGACTAAATTAGGATGGTGTCAACTATAACACTCTGTCGTAAAAATAGTTGTTATAAGAGAAATGCGCAGAAATATTGCTTATCGTTACTTCCTAACTACGCCAGTTACCTGTAGCCTAATTAGTAATTTCATGAAGTACAAAAATTATTATTGAAGTGAAACTTCTTTTGGCGTGATAGGGGTAAATTAATTAGCGTTACACGTTACGTGTTACGCGTTACGAATTACGCGTTGTTGATTAGCTGAGCAAGTGCACGCGCACTCAATGTGTTAAATATTAAATTGCTTTAATACTCACTGAAAGTCACGGTTAGGCAATTTTGTGGTAATTAGTTGTTTTTTATATTCGTTGGATGTAGGTGGTTTCATTATATTCTCTGATAAATATTATAGTAAGAAAATGAATATGTAATCATGTCTGTATCATAATATATTGAATGTACACTGGCGAATGTTAAAATCCCAGCACTCAGAATGAAATGGTGGAATTTTAGAATACTTTGTACATACATCCAGCTTCATACCCAGAAGAAACGATAACCAATTGAAATGGAACAGGCTGAGTTTATTACCTTTATGTACAGTTCTCAGTGAGAAGTGCGCCCACCTTGAGCGCCTATACAATTGTGGATTTTTTACGGTATTGAATCGATAAGTGTTCGGATGTCTTCTTGGGGTATGAGTCTTTACGCCTGCATGTCTTGTGCAGTCAGTTGTTGCACAGTTTGTGCTGGGCGCCTATATGATCTAATGTTTATACTACTGTTTTAATTTTAATTTTTTTTTTCATATACATTTTGACCCAGCATCCAGAGGTTAATCTGGGCCTATAAATCTTCTTTACTAAAGACAATATTACATTGAAAATAATTTCCATAATAATAAAATAAAAATAGAGCTCCATGAATGGAACTAACAACTAAATTAGGAAACAAGTTACAATATGAACAACAGAAACCAATATATCTAACTACAAGGATATATATGTAATTGAAAAATTCTTTCTATCCTGCAATCTGAACGGCTGTATTCAACAGATATTAAACGAGTAATTTGACTGTCCCATTTACACTACTAGATCTTATATCTTTTTTTTGCTTGGGCTTTACGCCTTGTCAACGGCGTGGTCATTAGAGGCGGGATGGGATGGGGGACAAAGAACGGGAAGGAATTCGGCCATGGACTCTTGAAGGGAGCATCCCGGCATTCGCCTGGAGTGATTTGGGGAAACCATGGAAAACCAAAATCTGGGTGCCCGGACGGGGATTTGAACCCATCAGATGACTTAGATGTCCAGATGGTCAGAACGGTATGTGCAATGTTTTAAAGAGCCCCGACTCCTGACATTACAGACATGGTCAACTGCGGACATATCAGGTGACAGTGCGGTTCACATAATGATTGCAATCCCTTGCAAGCCTTGTGTTGCGATGGCCGCAGTATGAGGACGGTCATCATCCTGTTGCAAGAAGCGATTTGGATGGTGGACATGAACGGTATCACAATAGGGTGCAGCACCCTGCCCGCATAGTGGTGGGCTGTCATTGGGTTTTCAACAACAACAAACTCAGTCCTGCTGTCTAAACAGGTTGCCGCCAAACCATGACACCAGCAGCTGCACCATTGTGAAGTTCTGAAATTACAGCAGAGTAATCCGTTTCTCCACAACGCCTGCAGAGTAATCCGCTTCTGCACAACACCTGCGAACATGTTCTCACTTATCACTTTGCCACAGACCGAATCGAAACTCGTCTCTGGACACCAATTCACGTGTCTATCTGCATTACGCCAGGCTAGAAGATGCTGGCAATCAAATCGGATTATTGGAACACATTGCATACGGTTCACCGAGTGTAATCAAGTTTCAAGCAATTGGTCGAGAGATAACTCGCTCTGTAACAACAGCTTAGATCTGGCCTGCTATCACAGTCTTCCAGCAACAGCCACACGCACAAATTGGCGGTTTCAGGTGGTTTTGTACATCTGTACGGATCTGTGTCTGCTCTAGGTGCTCGTATCAGTGCCTATTTCATATACTGTGTAACGAATGAGTGTACTGACATTGCACTACGGCCAATCTTTCGGGAAATTTGATGCACCCATTTCAGACACGCCAACTCTCCGACCTCTCTCACAGTTAGACATTTGGGTGTAGAGGGTCGTCACTCTTAACCTTGGCATAATTGGTCAACAAGAACTTGTGGACAAAAAAATGTCATATTGAATCACATCGTTCACCAGTTATGTGCTATAAAATATAGCAATTTTGCATAATAAATAGGCCCGTAATTCTCATATTAGTACATGTAAAACTTTCTATTTTTAATCATTACTCTTTATTTGGGAATACTTCGCTTCAAATTTCATTCATTTACTCCGTCTGGGTCTTGGGGTTTTAAGTTACGCCAGTGTATTAACAAGTGCGATAAAACCTTTCAGTCAGAAATATTAGCATTCGTTTTTAGAGCTGAGGGAAGAGTTATTGAAGTTTTTAAAAATTGTTTAGGCGATCACCAGAAATCTGCATTCAACCAGTTATTTTTGACGAACTTCAGCTACTTGTTTACAAAAATTCGAAAATTGATTATAACAACGATTATCAAATTATTTTGTCCGAGACTTTCTTGGATATAAAAGCTATAAATACAAAATACAGACTAGGTCTAGATGCAATTCTCTATAATCTAGTAAAATGTGCTTTAAAGCTTTAATAATTTTCATTTGTTTGCAAGAAAAACTTTTTCAAAGTTCCTATTTACTATATAAATGCAACATAGATGTGTTTTATCTACTCTAGTCAGAAGGAAACATCAAAATATACACAGATAAAAATACGCAGGAAAATATTCAGAAAAATAATGGAAGTTTAATATCTTGGGTGTGTACACACCTATAGACGAATCAGTTTTTTTTTTATATAACTGAAGAGATTGGATAGCATACATTTTCAGATTGAGTAAAACCATTGGCGTCGTGTAACGCTGGGTTACCTAGCGAGCGAAAATACAGCATCTAAAGCACAGCAGCAGTCACTTCCTGATCGCCGTACAGGTCACATCGGTCCGCGAGCGCTAGTCAGTCCGAATTGTTTACCTTGTGTGATTACGGAAAGTGTTTGTACCGTCGTGATAAAAGTTATATTTAAAACTTATAAAGTGCAACAAGCAGTGAACGAATAGAGTTTGTGGTAAAACTGTAAGATGTCTGGCCCCTTAGACACGGGTCAGACCATTAAGTCGGCGTTAGAGACGTGTTATGTCAACGAACCAGCATTACCTATACAATCAGAAAACTACCCAATGAGGGAAACATGTGAGATTCAGGTAGAGAACAGCATTAGTATGCAAGCACATACTCCTAGTGTGGAGGAAGGAGAGCAACAGCCGTTTATCCATCAACATCATCTACAACACCTCCAACGACAGCAGCACCAGCAACCGCAACACTTACAGCAACAACATCTGCACCAACAATTGCAGCAAAATCAGCAGCACCAGCAGTTCCAGCAACATCAACTGCAACACCCGCACCAACAGCAGCAACATCCAGGACAACAAGAGCAGCAGCATCCTCCGCCTCTGGAAATCGAGGTGTGACCGAGTGAAGCCCTACTGATTGACTCACATATGACTTCTGGAACCATTCCGCACCAGATGCTTCGGAAAGGAGAAATGGAAAAAGATTTAGGTGAGTACAACAAATCAGCTAAACGGTGGTGTGTAGAGAAACAGGAAACGGGGAAGGACACGGTTGATTTACAACAAATTTGTCAGATGGAGGTAAGCGGTGAAGCGGGGTCACCAGTCTCAGCTGAGTCCGACATAGCTTCCCCCCCATCCCCAGATCGCTCCGAGTTAAACCAGACGCAGCCTCATACGTCAACCCAGACATACCGTAGTAAAGACAATAGATATAGTAGTACAGATAATGGCCCGTATTACATCTTTATAGCAAGCTTGGATAGAAAAGTGGCAAAATTGCACCCAATGGCGATAGGGAAAATATTATTTAAATATAATAATACATACAAAAGGGACATCATTACAATCTCTACATTTGGAAGAAACGGGCTTAAAATATAAACTAGATCAGCGGCTGCGGCCAATTCCATAGTACAACTTGATACTCTGAAAACGAGAAATATAGAAGCATACATACCAAACTTCTTAATTCAAAAACATGGCATCATTAGGAATGTAGATATTTCGATAAGTGAAGAAGAACTACAAGAAGAAATAGTCTCCCCTTTTCCTGTTGTTCGCATAAAACGCTTTACCAAAAGATCACAGAGACATCAAGAGCGCGTGACTCCCATCCCGGTCTGCCTAGTCACCTTTCGCGCACAGACTCTACCCTCACATGTGACTATACTGGGCACACGTTGTTCGGTAGAACCGTACGTTGCCCCAGTTATCCAGTGCGGGAACTGTTTACTCCTCGGTCACAGACAGGAGCAATGCAGGGCTCGTGAAACCCGTTGTAGTAGATGTGTCGGCTATCACTTGGTAACACAATGTAGCAATACGACAGCCGTTTGCTGCGCCCTCTGTCGCGGCCACCATTACGCGACAGACAGGAGCTGCCCAATATATCTGAAATATCGGGGAACAAAAGTAGCATCAACATACACAACTAACAACATGGGCCCTAATATAGAGCAGCGAACGCGAGGGTATGCTCAAGTGACTCAAACCCCGATACCGATTAGTAGCTATACAGAATTCCCACCTTTAACACCACAACAACAGCAACAACCGAACTATCTGCAAATGTCACACCAGGCAATGACCCACAAAAGGCATCAAGATTCAGGCAGGACATCGGCAATGTCAATCATTAATGACAAAATAATCAAACCATTAACAAATTTCATACCTACCCTAGAAGCGAATCAGGTGGAGCCGACGGAAACCCTAGCGGCACACAATAACAGAGAGCAACAATCTTTTCCCTCAGGGAGTATCCCAGGCTTGACTCAACACTGCGACAATCATGGACTTCCAGATCGTAGTAAGGCATACAAAACAACCCAACAAAGGAACAGCACACAGGATTATCGGGAGCTATGGTATCAATCACCACAATTGCCGTTATCGCCCATAGGCCAAAACCCCTACCCTCCCAGGGTACAAAACCATGTAAACCCTCTTAGCAGTACAAACGGCAAAAATAAGTTAATAGAAGAAATCTTTAAGTTAATTGTGGCAGTAGCTAGACACATAACAGACAGTGGCATAGAAACTCTACAACTGGACGAGATTAGAAAGTCTATAGAGATATTAGTACAGCCCAGTTATACAGAGCCGCAGTACTAAAGGGGTTAAAGAGAACTTTAATCAGAAATCAATAAGGTACAAAGACATAACCAATGGCTCACATTTCGACAAACCCTCCACAAGAACAGTGGAAATTGCACCAGGGCAGGAGCAGTGAAGCAGAACCCCCTCAGACCTTTTCTAACAAAAAACTGAAAATCAAGATACTACAATGGAACGTCCGTTCAGTCAAAGCAAATTAGGAATCGTTGCAACGGGAACTTAGCGTAAACAATATATCTATCGCAGCGTTAACAGAAACATGGCTCAAACCAGAGACAAATATGTTCATCAAAGGTTACCATCTTGTACGTAAAGATAGAGAAGATGGGAAAGGAGGAGTAGCTATTCTGATTCAGGCATCTATTCACTTTACACCAATCCATATAGATCATACACAAATAAACTCATTCCAAGCAATAGCAGTTTCAATGCGAAGCCACAATAAGGATTTAACTATTGTCTCAATATAATGCCCACCTAAATCCAAAATCAAATCCAGCGAGTGGCGCGCCCTCCTACAGCAATTGGAAGAACCATACCTGATCTGTGGTGATTTTAATGCTCATCATACGACTTGGGGTTGTGAATGGAATGATACAGGGCGTTCGCCGGGAAACGCAACCCACTGTTAGCGCTACAAGGAAGAAACTGCTCCCGGCGAGCGAGCGATCAGCTTCCGGCATTGTTCGACCGTCGGCCGCGGACTATTTCACAATAATTACGCTTCATAAACTTGTATGTGCTAAGCATTTAAATGTGTCGTAATTCATTAGCTTACCTTATAAAAGATGCTGGAAGTGTTGACCCTCTTGTGTAATGCACATTTCACATCTTCTGAACATATTTCGAGACACACGCTGGATTTCACCTTTGTCAATGGACATTATTACTTGATAGATTTTTTCCTCAAGTTCTTCCAATGTGTGAGGATTTCCTTCGTACACCTTACCCTCAAGTTTACCCCAAACGTAGAAGTCACAAGGGTTTAAATCCGGTGATCTGGCGGGCCACAACCCACGGCTGATTACACGATCATAAAACACTTCGTCAAGTGCAGCAAGCGAATTTCTAGCGGTGTGAGCTGTCGCCCCATCCTGTTGAAAATAGCCGTACAATTTTTCTTCTTCAGTAAGTTTCTCGAAAAACGGTTTCACAATATTTTCGATATATCTTGCGGAAGTAAGAGTTTCACGGAAGAAAATTGGACCTATGATTCTCGAAGCACTAATCGCACACCAAACACCCACTTTTAAGTCATGCAATGGCAGTTGGAGTAGAGTATTTGGTTTTTCTGAACTCCAGTGTCGACTGTTTTGAGCGTTAACATAACCACTCAGATGAAACCAGGTCTCATCAGAGAAAAACGTCAGTTGCGGATCAACAGTGCCATCGTGGACACCCTGCAGGTACCAGTTGCAAAATCTAATCCTAGGCCCCTGGTCTATTTCTGTAATTTTATGCACCACAATTGTTTTGTACGGCTTTAAGTGAACTAGCTTTGTTACTTTCCAAGCTGACGTCTTAGATACGCCTGCCTGCTGCCCTAACTGACTTAATGATTTTTTGGGTGACTGTTCTAGTCGAAAAGCGATATCGTCAATTTTCTCCTCTGTGAGAATACGGTTGACCGACAGTCTCTTTTTGTTAAAAAATGAACCCGTTTCTCTTACTTTTTTAACCAGATGCAGAATTGTTGATTTAGCTGGCAGTAAAGCGCCAGGATATTCGCGACGAAATTTACTGCGACACATTTTAAACGACTTCTTCTTCACATATGTATCGTAGAGAAATATTCTTTGTTGCAAACTGTAACGTACCATAATTTTACTCACACTCAAACACGGTACAGATTAGTAAGAGTATGAAGCCCTAAACCAGCCAAACCGCAAAGAAACGTTTATTCACAACACTGATTAATAAGAGACTGAAGCCACAAACTAGCTACAATGCAAAGAAACCGTTCTTAACCATGTAAGGGTCCCATTATACTGTGCCACTGCACTGTTGGGGCAGCGGAGGTGTTAAACAGTGCGGTGATTCACGGTATCGTGTGGCGGGAACCGCTGGCCCCGCTGACCGAGCAAGTTGCCGACGGCAACAGACTGGGAGGGTTGCGTTTCCCGGCGAACGCCCTGTATATTTGGGGATTCCCTTTTAGAAATCATAGACGAAATCAACTTATGCATCCTAAACGACGGATCTCCAACCTTGGTCCCCAAACCTGGCTTACGGAAATCGGTAATAGATTTAACAATTTGCTCTCCGTCGCTGGCCACGGAATTTCACTGGGAAAATATTCAACAGGCATGGGGATCAGACCATTTCCCCATTATGATGACAACCAAACAGCTAGAGACACCACAACTTATCCTCCCCACCACCAAATGGAACACACGGAAAGCAAATTGGGTCAAGTATAGCCAAGTAATTGAAGGAAACGTAACCGCCAAAACAACAAGCCAGCAATATCAGGAATTTTTAAACGCTATAAATGAAGTGGCAGTAAGATCGATTCCTCAACACAAACCAAGATCGACGGAAAAACACATCCCCGCGCTTTGGTGGAATGAAGATTGTTCCAGATCGGTAGCAAAAAGAAATCTAGCATTCACAAGATACAAACACCAAGATACTTGGGAAAATTACTTAAGATACAAAAAGACAGAGGCCGAAAAAAAAGATTGCTAAATGAAAAGAAAAAGATGTGCTGGAGAGAATTCTGCAACAATCTAAACAGTAAAGCGCCAATGAGCTCAGTATGGTGCATTATCAACAGACTAAGGAAAAAACCGGAAGGTCCAAAATCGCCATCAAATTGGATAGAAGAATTCGCAAACAAAATAGCTCCACCAACGGTACCACCCGGACCTACAGACCCACCAATCTATGACAAAGAAGAACGTGAACCAAACATACTAGAAGAGCCGTTATCGATGGAAGAGCTGGAATTGGCCCTTAAACCCGGTTCAAACATGGCACCTGGCATAGACAACATACAGTATTCCATGCTGCAACACCTTCCACACCGCGCCAAGGTAGTCCTACTTCAATTATTAACGAAGATCTGGGTCAAAAGCGAGATCCCAAAATAATTGACAACACAAATTATTATCCCATTGCACAAACCTGGCTAGGAAATAAATAGTGCTAACTCATATCGTCCAATTGCGCTATCTTCATGTATAGCTAAAACCCTAGAACGCATCATAAAAATGAGACTGGAATAGTGGCTGGAACACCATGGCATGTTGCCTGAGACACAATTTGGATTCAGAAAAGGAAGGAGCACAACGGACGATCTTAGCATCCTTACCATTGATATAGAGCAGGCATACATTAATAAAGGCTACCTAACGGCCATATTACTGGATATAACAGCAGCCTATGATAACGTCCATATCCCAATATTAATCGAGAATCTCAGGAAACTGGGTCTTCCGGATATATACTTACGCGGGATTTATAATCTGCTCCATCTCAGAACTTTATACATCCGACTGCAAGACAATTCTCTATACGGTCCTCGCGTAATTTCAAAGGGATTACCACAAGGGGCAATCCTAAGCCCCATACTGTATACCATAAACACAGCAGACATAGAAAAGCTATTTAGTCCATCAATAAGGGTCCTGCAATTCGCCGATGACGTGTGTATATATACCGTGTCACCATCTTATGGAATAAACTTCAGGAGATTATACGAAGCGGCTATAAAGCTTCATGAGTGGGCTCAAAACTTAGGTTTAACCATATCATCTATGAAATCATCAGTAGTGATCTTTACTCGGAAACAAAAAGTATATCGTGAATCTGAGATACAACTGGGCCCATACTCTTTTACAGTGCGATCATCGGTCAGGCATCTCGACCTATATATAGATAGTAAACTCTCATGGAGGAAACACATAGAGCACATTATATCCAAAACCGAACGACTTCTCAATATCTTAAGAGCCATAACGCGCACCTGGTGGGGAGCGGACCCAACTATTCTCCTCAATTTATATAGAGCTATTATACGACCTATCTTCTACTACGGAAGCCCTATCTTTGGAAATGCACCCAAATATATCCTCCGAAAACTGGACATAGTACAATATAGGGCGATACGACTATGCTTAGGAGCCATGAAATCCTTCCCTACAAACGCCCTACTAGTAGAGGCTAGGGAAATGCCACTGGAAACACGACGCTATCTCTCATCCAGCGTATATTTAACGAGACGAGCATCTATAACAAATCACCCCGTGATACAAAGAGTAATAAAATATACAGCATTACAGGAGAGAAGAGATATAGCCACCAGACTCCGAATGCCTATGTTAGCACAGTGCTTTATCAAAATAAAACACATGATACCATTAGTCTCCCAAGGGGACAAAATTCCCCTGTTCTCATTTCATTATAATACACCGAGATATAAACCAAATATATTCTACTTACCAGACTGGATAGCTAAAAGCAGCTCAGCAAATACCATGACAAACAGTTTTTTGAAACAAACCTGGCCAGATTTTGTACAGATCTATACGGACGGTTCCAAAACCACGGACGCAGTCGGTTATGCTTATTTCTGCCCCTCCTTTCATGAATCGAAGAGAGTGCGTTTACCATCTGAAACATCAATATATACGGCCGAAACATTAGCCGTTAGAGAAGCTATTAATTACGGAAAAGAACGCTACGACAAAATTCTGGTTCTAACAGATTCCGAAAGCGTGGCGCAAAAACTTGATAACTCAAAACAGCGGAACGAACTGAACAATCCTCTATTAGAGATACTAAATTTAATGTATACAGCTACGACAGAGAATAAAGAGATACACGTGTTATGGATAAAGGGGCATGCTTGTATTCAGCATAATGAAACAGTCGACCGCATAGCCAAGGCAAGCACAATACAAGAAGATATACAATACTTTCAACTTCCACACACAGATTTCATATCTATCATCAAAAAAGAGGCTTTTCGAATCTGGTCCAATTCATGGACTACTACACAAAACGAAATAGGAAAATATTACTCACAAATCCAACCGCATATTCCATCTAAAGTATGGTTCGGGAATTCAACACTAAGTAAAAGGCATAAAACATCTATTATACGAATGAGACTGGGACACGGGTGTCACCCACAACACCTATTCAAAATCGGAGTGGAACACTCCCCGTTTAGTCCGGAGGATCAAGGAGAGATATCAGATATAAATCACATAGTCCTGGCCTGCAGCCGCAACCTGTTACTCACTAAAAACCTATACACAAGTCTGGTAAAGATTAAAATTCCCCTTCCCGTCTCCGTACCTGTCCTGCTCAATTCCAAACGACAAGATGTATACAAGGCGATTGTTATTTTCCATAGTGAAGCAAACATTAAATTGTAATGTATAAAACGCATCAGGTAACCATACAGACGGTTAGTTCATATGAGTGTGTAATATAAGGATATCTACAATGCAAGAGCCTCACATCAATATATCCATCACAAAAGAAACAAGACAAACAATAATTGTAAAATTGGCGGAAAACACGGTAAAGCCAATTCAAACAATGTTTATACTGAACTACCACTCTTGTGTATTCTCTGTATCAACCGAATTAAGCACCTCACTGTTATGTAAATAACTATGTACAATCAAACCTCGTTTAAAATGTCTAAACTGTATTAAATATAACAATAAGAGAGGAAGTATATTTCCTATTATATATAAAAGTTCAATCTGCATTAATATAGATATTTAGGGTAATATATTTAAGAGCCATCTAGTTAATAATTATAGTTAAACAGTATATAAATGTAAAACACAACTACAGACATGTGTCATCTTACAAAGATTTATGTAACCTTAGCATCACGTTGTAAAAGGAAGTAAAGATAACAAGCCTGAAATATATATAAGAACTAGCTGACCCGGTCACGCGTTGCTGTGACTTACTAATTATATAGTACGTTGGATTAATGTTATTCTAAAATTCCTCAAGTAGTCAAATTAATATTCACTAATAAAGACAAAAACATTGTAGTCGATTTGGAAATTCAAATGTAATTGGTAAAGAGTTACGGAGAGTTTAAATTAAGGACAAATGATCATAAAAAATTTAATTTACATTTCATTACAAATTACTTAATTGAAATTATATAAAAATTGATATTTATAAAATAAATAAATAAATTATTTTTTATTTATTTATATAAACTGAAATTTCAGTTATATCTTCAGTCATACTGTTTTTATATTTTTCCCACAAACTCGAAGATTGTGTTGGATAACATGTTGTCAAAATAATTGCAAACAGTTTGACGAATACTATTCGGCGTGGCTGTCAACGCTGCATCAGCAAGTGTCAGGTCCCAGTAATTGTCGTCTACCAGCAGCTGCAACTCGCGACATGCATCTTGACATGTATTGAACACTCGACCATTAACTGTTCGTAAACATTCGAAAGAAGCTGGTCCGGGAACATTCACCAATAACAAACGCTGAAAGAAACATTCACGTTGTTTTGGATGCACTGTGTAAAGTCTTTGCTTTGAATATGCCTGCGATCGAAGGATGTGGTTCTCCTTGTTTACGTGGCTACCATTTTTTACCTAATTTGTTCCATGAAAAATAGCTTGGAACATCGGTATACGTATAATAATGTTTTTGCGAATTGGCGGAACACATCAGATTTTTGACACAATGTGAAAAATTCAGTTTGTGGTTTGTCGTTTTTGGTGGCTCAAGTATTCTTTGGAAAATATTTTCTTCGGTGAAATATACACGTTGACAGTTTTCAAGATGTATTGCAAGATGCTGCATGGAAGGGTCTCTTTCATGGATGCGAAAACTAAAAATATGCCAGATAGCTTCGTTGCTGCTGATGTATTTACCTATTTGGTATCGTGTTATTTCGTCATTTTTATTTACATTTTGAACTTCAAATACGGCCAAATCACTGCCTTTATTAACATATTTGCAAACGTACTTAATGGATTTTACAGAACTGCAAAACTCGACGTTAATATGAGCGTTATACGTTTTTGAAAGCAATGGTGAGTATGGTACGACCCACTGATTGTCAATTTCAACTTGGTTTCTAGAATTTGACATTCGCATTGTAAATGTTTGGCCACCATTCTCAGTGTTTCTGCGGCGATACAACGGATAACCATCGATATCCGTAATAGTATCATTCGTATATTCCTTTGGAAAACGCTTCTTACATTTTCCACCTTCCATGCATGGCGATGTCATGTTAAAAGCACCGCACGGTCCGTGGATCGAGTGACTGGTAACAATATCAAACAATTCTTGATCAATTAATGGGTCCGGAATTTCGGCTGAAATTATTTGATCAATTTCTTCTGGACGGATTTTAACTTCAAGCCAAATCAAAATGTGAGAATGAGGCAAACCTCGCTTTTACCACTCAATCAAATACAGATAGCAACGTGTGTTACCTAAAACTGAATGTTTTACGATTAAATCAATCAATGATTTTAATTTTTGTTTGAACACACGTGCCGTGACATCATGACGATGCATTGATTGATGGCCTGGTAATAGCAAAGTTTGTATTTCCTCCCAATTCGGATTACATGTAAATGTAACAAACAAATCTGGACGACCATAATGACGTACGTAAGTCATCGCATCTTGTATATATTCCTGCATGTTCCGTGAACTGCCGATGTAGCTTGAAGGTAAAATAAATGCATTACCGATATCATTGGCGTTTAAATTTTCATAAATATTGCCGATAACAGTATCTCGTAAGAGGATGTATTCCTCCGATCGTAATTCAACCTGGTTGTATCGAATAAATCGCAAATGCTTGTTTTCAACCTTGGCGTACATATCCACGACGTATTGAAGGCACAGTTGACGATATCGAAGGATATAGTTATCCTAATTACGTCTAATCATCAATCGGGGGGCGTAGTACATCATTGAAGTAACTTTTTTATTTGTTTTATTACCTGAAAAAATAATAAATTAAATAATAAAAAAAGAATAAGAAATCAATATAGTGGGCCCGCTATAACCCGGCCCCTGGTCGGAATACTGCGGGTCTACTGTACTAATAAAATAACGAATTAAATAGTTGAATATTAAATTTACCAGCAACTGGATCACGCTGTTTGATTTTGATGTGATATTCATTCTGCCCTTGCCAGAATATCAGTGGATACTGGAGTGCGTCATACGAACGGTGTAGATCCGAAATTATACTAACAGTTCTATCTTGACGTGTGACTTTAATCAACTGAGTCACCAACCATAAAAACCAATTCAATACCACAATTGCTCTCTCTCTTCTGCTTGTTCGATGAAATTATACTGGCACCTAGTTTTCAAGCGTTCCTCACAATTTCCAATAGATTTGGAGAAACTTCGGGTCATCGTTTGGCATCGGTATCCACGACCCAATCTTATGGTACACCTGGCCTTGTATTTTGAATTTAGTTTCAAAATGACGTCCATCAGATGTAAGATCGCAAATTTTTGTTGCCCCAAAAGACGTCATCTGGAAGCAAGAATTGAATTTGCGTGTCTTGCGCAGAAACAATTTCGAATCGTTTGATTCGCCAGCAAGAAGGATTGTAAATGTTCGGGTGGATTGGGTAGTGGTAATAATACATCTTTTCCTGATGCACAACACATGCCGGCTGCTTCATTGCGGAATTTCAACGCCTGATAATACTGGCATATTTTGCTCACTGCACCGATTGCAGTTTTAGAATGTGCAGAGTAATCAATGGCTGGTGCATATTGGAACGCAAGACGAACAAATGATACACGTGTTAAAGCACGGCTGATTTACTGTCTCTCTCGTTCTCTTTCTCTAAATGTAGCTATGTGCTGTTCTCGTGCCGCTCTTGTTCTCGATATATTCTGTCACAGACGTTCATCACGCTGTTCTTGAGATTCTTGCATACGACGCTCAGCTGTCCTGATTCTTTGAACTTCCTTACTTGCCGCGATTTGTGTTGCTGATTGATGAGCTCTCTCGTCGTGCGTCTTGCCTCTCTGCTACACGCATTGTCGAGGTTAGATTCTTTGGCGACATTTCACTGAAAAATATTTGAATTACAACAAAAAGTGCCTTTCTGAAAGCCTTAAAATAAGATACTATAATACAGTGGTGAAACCGGAATTTTTGGGTCCATTGAAAAATACAGTAAAATGGAAGTTAAGAACTAATGAGGAAATTAAAATAACATTGAATAAAAATAACAGAAAAAGAAGAATGATATTTTTTGATACATTTATAGCATGGATGACACCAGGCTTTCAAGAGGTTTAGAAAGATTTGAAACGAAATAATACCAGTGAACCTGTATGGAAAGAAAATTTTTCGATAGCAGACTTTGAATATGGCAGGATTCAAAGGTAGAGAGGAGTGCAATAATGAAGGAGTACTGGGGAGGAAGAAAGAAAAAACAACAGGAGAGGAATTGAAATTGACACGTGGAGTCTCTAGCTGACCATAACAAAAAGAAGAAGAAAAATGATAAGTTAGCGAGAAATGCTTACACGATTCGAATTTATCGTAACGTTTTCTTCAATGTTATATTCATGTGTGTAATTACTTTGTCGTTAGGTATAAAGACACACAAACGATGAACAACAATACAGTATAATTATAACACAATACACAGCACAATTAAAATTGAAGAAACTCACACATATGGCGTGGAATAGACCGTAGCATAAATAAATCGAAATACAACGCCATCTACTGAATGGTTCGATAAATTAACACACTGCCATCTGTTAGGAATAAACTGTAGCATAAATAAATTGAAACAGAACGTGATCTACTGGATGATTACCCAACCTAGCTAACCAAGTGTTGTATAGATAAGTTAACACATCGCCATCTGTTAGAAACTTATGGAACTATAATAATAATTACGTGTGGTCGTAATGACCTGGTGACATTGTTTCTTACTGGCTGGGCATTCTGCCCCCGTGGTAGCCGCCTTTACCTAGCCCGCCCATCCTGCCCTGTACAGGGGACCTACATTTTAACAGTCGAATCCGAACCACTAGTACCGTCCTGGCGTATTTCACCTCATACAGCATGCTGCGACGGGGGTTAATGCCGGGTTTAAGTGTCTATAAAAATCCTCGCCGAGACAGGGACTCGAACCGGGGACCCTTCCATCTCCAGTCAGACGCTCTAACCACTTAGCCAGCAGAACGCTTAGCCTTGGTGGCTTACAAATAATTACAAACCAGTTGTCCTATGACAAACATTTAATGAACATTTATTTCGCAAATAATAAATATTGAGGTCTATATTCCAGATAAAAACTATCCTATCTCTTAAGTTGGACTAAATTCACACACATTAAGCCAAATTTCATCTAAATCGGTTATGTAGTTTCAGGAGTTCATCCCGGACGAACATCGTGACACGAGATTTTTATATATATAAGAATTGTAAAACCAGAAGATGGCTGTATGGTCGGCATGACCAAAGGCCAATAAAATAAAATAAAATAAATGTACAGCAGTAGTTAACACTGCAGTTTCAACCGTTAACTGAGCAGCCAAATAGGTTCGTAGCTGGAAATACTTTTACTGCACAAGTTCAAATACGTGTGGCGCAGTTACCTCGGGAACAACTTTCAAATCTCTGCCGACAGATGGCTCTCGCGTTACGGTTGGATGGGAAATCAGTGCAATATATGTAATTAACTAGAATTTTTGGTAAGTTATGGGTTACAATTCATTCTTTCATAGCAAACGCTTATTAATTCATCAGAAAACTTACAGTCTTAAGATTATTACAGCAGCAATGAATTGTTTCGTGATTTTATTACACCTTCTTAAATGATAGGCATTTTTTTTTTTTTAGAACGAATGTGTTATTGTACTTATTTTTGATAGGAACATTACACTTATGCTTTACTTAACTACAAATGAAGAGTATTGAAAAAAAATTCAATATGAAGTTCTATAAAGCCTCTGAACAACAACGTTGGTCATTACAGAATGCCAAGGAAATCTTAGAAACGGTGGTATATCCAAATTTCAGAAGAAGTATAACGTTGAAGAAATCAATCAGTTGTATGTATTTTCGTTCAAATATTTTTCAGTTAATAATTATCAGCTTTTTAGGAAAACAGTATTATATTTTCAGACGAAATGTGAACTAGAGGCTTTGTGATTTTCTCCTACTTAAGGAATTTTTTCATTTGCTTGAATTGTACTGTTCATATATTGAAATTTCAGCCTCAAATATAAAAGTCCATACATATCAACTTAGAAGTAATATGAATCTTAGTTACTACTGGGTATTCCTAAGAGTCAGAAGTTTATCACCTTAGTTACAACTCTCACACAACAACTTGAAACTTAATTCTATCAGAGACAACACTATACTGTAACATGTAGATACAGGACCCTTTAAAAATGATTATATAACTTTGAAATCTTATTGAAATGTATCCAGATAATTTATAGTATCGATTAAAGTTTCATTTGGCAGCATAACTCCTTACATTTTACTCTCGTAGTGTCATCGTATCAATTCTGTCACCTTAAATCACAAGTGACATGCGAAATGAAAATAGCTACTTGATATCCTGCGAGCTGTGTGCTTTCGTTTCACGACACGAGCTTATAGATCAACGATCAGTACAATTTTTGCATCAATCATGCTAGAGATCTTCTTAGTATACCTGCAATTTAGTTTTGCTGTCAGGAGATTGTTTAGAGTGTTTGTTATATTTGGCATGATAGATCACTAGGTTGAAAACAAGAAATTGATTACTTGAGTAATATTTCGTTCATCACCAATGGTTGTCGCACTGAAATAGAAAGACGTTTTCATGCAAAATTACATTTGATAGCTGTATCACTCCAGCATCCATATTTGGCTTTTACATAGTTTCCCCAAATCACTCCAGACAAGTGCTGGGATGGTTCCTTGAAAAGGCCTTGTCCGAATTCCTTCCCGTTCCTAGCCCCCAGTCCTTTCCGGTCTACGACGATGAAAAGCAAATAGAAAAATTAAAATAAAATGTGTATATTATTGGTAAATGGATTCAAAAGAGAATGGAAATTTATTTTCACAAGATGTCATTAGTCATAGTAGCTACAAGTGAAAATTTTACCAATTACGAGCTGGCCTAAAATGTATTCACAATTAATATCTAATAGGTGCGTAGAATTCCAATATAGGAAGAAAATAGTGAACCTTATATCTAACACAATACTAAAGGAATACAAATTGTAAAGATCAGTAACTATCCTTTTAAACTATCTTTAAATACACCAATAGAGGGAGATGTACTTTCGCTATAAAGTTGTTTTCAGTGGTTAAATAGATAGAACAGAACAGTGGCTAGAGCATCTCTAAACATTAATCATATATTATTAGAACTCATTTATTCAAACAACTTATAAACTTTCACAGCTGTCTTAAATTAAAAGAGCGAGAATTTGATTGTTTCCACAAGCTACGTCTTCTCATATTGTGTCAGGAAAACATCCCTGACAGAGTATTTTATATGACCCAACAGTACGTGTGGTTAATAACCTCAACCAGTAGAATTTAATGTGTAATGTAACATTTTCCTGAGCAATTGTGTTATTGGTGACTGTCTCTGCGATTTGGAGTACCAAATTGTGTATCTACAACACACGTGAAACACACCCTGTGCCCCTCTCCACCATTGGGGCTTTACGGATCGAGGACGGTTAGCTCATTAGAGCCAGGAGATTATTGGGGACAATGAAATGCAAGGAATATGGCCATGGCGTTTTGAAGGACCAAACCTGGCTTTCACGTAGAGTGGATCTGGTAAGCACTGAAAACTAACGAAACCGGAGAACGAAACGGCGTCCTTCCAAATGCCAGCTGTCACTTATCTGCAAAATGCTTGTTTCAAATATAGAAACGCTCAAATTTTATTTTATTGAATCCAAAAACGATATCAACTTAACAGCTGGTTTGATAATCATGGACGTATACTGCATATTTGGAGGGAATTGTATTTGCCTAAAAAAAAATCAAATTAATCAAAAGAAAAATTGGACTTACGTTGTTAATAAAATAATGTGTTGTATTTTTAATTTATAGTTCATTAATCCTATAGCCACACTGATTGTAAAATCTAAATCTAACATAATACGACTTCATTATACTACAAGACAACCTTC
The DNA here is from genome assembly GCA_031002005.1 of Vandiemenella viatica. Taxonomy (NCBI): domain Eukaryota; kingdom Metazoa; phylum Arthropoda; class Insecta; order Orthoptera; family Morabidae; genus Vandiemenella; species Vandiemenella viatica. Next base: position 44,684,359 of record CM061921.1, on the reverse strand, counting down.
TATTTAATGGAACCTTTGGAGTTCAAGCAGTCGCCAAAGTCTCTACAACCGGCGTAGCATGAAGAGTCTAACTATACCAACACCTGAAATGGCGCTCATAGGTTTTCAGTGGCACTGATAGTTAACGACATTGTTTTGCGTGATTTCCAGGGAATCTTTTTGAAAGTGATCTTCCACGCTACTCCTTAGTCGAAGTGACTATGAGAAGTACCCTAACTTTTTTTGTTTTCAAGTTAAAGGAAGCAATTGTTGCAGAACGTTATGCAACATTCATTCAAGTTAAATTTCCAATACAACTTTTTGCAGAAGTATTTGGATTTCCACACTATTCATGCATTGCGATTGGTTATTTTCAACGCGCAGCAGAAGAGCTACGGCATGTCGGTAAAATTGAGACGATAGCTATGCAAACGATTAGTAAATCACTGGTTTCATCCTGTGGAAATAGTCTTGAGATTTTCCCAAAATTTTATGTTTTATATTGTACTAGATTTCCAGAGCTAACTTATTTTTACGAATAAGTTCCGAAAAATTGTCGATTACTTTGAAGAAATACACCTTTACTGTCAAAGTTTCCATACAGTGTTGTCCCAAGTTTTAATCCTGCCTCCTACGGAACTGACCTCTCTCTTAAAGATTATTAATCATACCGATTGTATCTTTATATCCCGCTAGAATTCACACAATTGACCGCACCATACCCTAAGGTGGTCAAACAGCTAAGAAAAATTGAAAATTTCACTTTGGCAACCCGTTATTCGTTCTCCAACATAATTTTCTCCCTAAACCTTCCCCTTGTAGGCAGAGATCAATGCCCGGAAGTTAGTTTCCTTCTAGACTTGGTCAAAACCCTTTGGGTACAAATCCGCAGTGGCCACCTAGGTATACGCAAAATTAGTTGTGACTCTCTCAGTGGTTCAAGAAATCAGGGCCATAGTGGTCACATTAGTAGGGGATGTGATTTCTTTCTGTTTCTAGAGCCTCGGATCGATGAAGTCTATCTCTGAAAACATATTTATGCTACGCAATATAAAGATTATGGCTTTCAAAACATGCTATGAGGTACCTGAAACGTTACAGATTGCTGTGACACAAGGTAACGCGAAAACGTTTAAACAAATATCCGTTTGCCCTTGTTTCTATTTAAACCATTTATGCAGAAATTAATGTAATAAAACTACTTTTCGATACCACCGTTTATGTCTCATTGTTTGTGGAGATCGAATGCGACTGCAAATGTTTCATTCTAAATGATTTTATTGTTACTTAATAAGGCTAATGAATTAAGACATAGCTGAAGTTCCGCGAAGAATTTTTCGTTGCATGAGGATTATATTATGTTCATTTACCCCGGAAGTTGCTTTACAAAAGTTTTTTTTGGAATATATAAACAAAGCAAAGGGAACTTTAGCATTTCTTATACCTCTCTGAAGGTCTACATAACTTCGTCAAAACACTTCTGACAGTTAGATTATCTACAAGTCATAGGATGTAACTGTTTACAATTATGAATTAAATCCTTAATGTGGAAAGATTTAATAATTTAAAAGAAGGATGCTCAAGATGATGAAGATGTAACTCGATGCAATCTTGAACCAAAACACTTACTCCAGGTTTGTAGTTGTGTGCAATTTTCAGGAAGAAAGTACTATGAGGTCCACACAACCACTACTTAATCAAGGTGCATGGTACAAAACATGTAATGCGAGTTTTGTACCATGACTCGTAAGGAAGGAAACAGCATATTATTTTATAAAAAATTATCAAGCTTTAGGTACATAACAAATAACCCTGTATTAAGTATCAGGTATTAATATTGGTGTGGTGGGGATTATTTACATACATAATAAAATTTAAAGTAAAAAAAACCCACAAATAATCGCTAACCATTATGTATTATTAACAGACTGTCTCGTTTGATTGTAGTTGGTTAACACAGCGGCTTGATATTCCTGAAGTTAAAAAACTCTTATGTTACACTTATCGACCTTGCATAGCTGAATAACTGTCCAAATATCGCTATTCAGTATCATTGGGAAAACATTTACCTTGAATGTTGTGTTCTTAAAAGGTAGGACTTAGTAGATTCCGTCTAAAAATTCTGCTCAACTCTGTGAAAAGCATAGTTCATGGTTTCTCGATGCTTTCCTTTATTATAAAAATGTTTCATATTACATAAACGATTGTTCACCAACTAAGTAGTTACTGTCAGTTAAACTGTACAATGTTAATGGTGGCGAGTAGTTAATTATGATTTATAAATACATTACTGTTTGAGAAACTGTAATACCAAGAAGTGGACATGTGATTACAGTGAAAATTAATCTATAGATTAGAGATATAAAAATACCCAAATGATTATTACAGAGCTGTACATGCACAATGCCCTTAAGAATTCAGAACCGTGCCAAACTGCCACGTATGCAATCAAAGCCTCTAGGCGTCTTGGCGTGGAATCAAAGAGAACCTAGATATACTTGCGAATAACACACTTCCACATGGTAGACGCGTCCATAATGCATCGACAGTGGTTGGAAGAGGACAAGAACGAGCAAATTCTCGACCAATAATATCCCAGACATGATGGTTGGGTGACATGTAAGGCGAGCGTGCAGGCTAGGGAAGCAGTGGTGCCTGTCGTTCTTCAAAGAAGGCTTGTACAGTTATCAACATATGTTGCCGGAAATTGCCCTTCCGAAATTTGGAATATGGATTTGCCTGCAGGAGTGGAAGTGCCTTTTCCTCTAAATCCTCCCTGATAGAGCGGTTGCTGTACAAATTGGTGTCAGTATACAGAAGGCGAAATCACCAATGGCGCTCCAAACCATCACCACTATTAACGTTTGTCCACCATGCCGCTCAACACTAGATTGCATTCACCACGGTAGATTCTAATACGTGCGTGGCCATCACTGTAGGAAAAGGTAAAGTGGGACTCGTCGGAAAACATTACATTTTTTCATTTCCCAGTGTCGGCGTTGACATGATCTTTTCAGTCTGACGAGTTGGTGGTTTGTGGTCAATAGAAGCCAATGTAGTGGTACGCGTTTCACCAGTGCAGCACTAATCATACGACGCTGAATCGTCAATGCAGACATGCCCCTTCCCTTGTAGTTTTTCAATGTAAAGCCAAAACTGTCGATGAAGCTGTTCTGCCGGTTACCCATGCGGACAAAATAGCCTGTCATTTTCTGTTTTGGTCACATTGGGCAATCTAATACCACTAGTCGCTGCATACTACCCTCTCCTATCCACTGATTCCACGCATCACTGTTGTAGCACTGTACCCTGTACGATCCGTAATGTCGTGGTATGACAAACCTGTTTCCCCGACACCAATCGTGTTTGACTTCACTCACATGGTGATATTTTGTCCTTGTTTACACGTTTCATCTATATTTGACGGCACTGCTCCGACTCACCGACGATGATCTACGGGGTGTGCAGAACCGCGAATCATCGCTGAACACAATGCAACGGCATTCATCGTGTTCACTAATTTTATTCGGATGACCATCTTTCGCGAGTGTGGGGGCGACTTGGAGAGAGTTCCCATACAAATAATGATTTTTAGATGCGCGGTGGTGTTACTCCTGGTGTAATAGTGTGAGGAGCCAGTATCCAAGATATCAAGGACCATTTACAACAGTTGGGGGCCAGTTTGCTTCGGGATAGGATACAACGGTTTTTTGGCAAGAGGGCACATCCTTGATTCAGCCCATTTCTTTGTTCCAGTTAATGTGTTCTCTCTTCCCCTATTCTCACGTAGCACTTCTCTGCTATAATTCTGTCACACTACTGCTTGTTTCTTTAATGTACACAGGCATAGGCTTTCTCATTATCAAGGAAGGCCAACATCCGACCCACTCCATGCCAATAGTGCCATTCCTGCTCTGTTAACGTGAAGATTTGAGGACGCTCCGTGGTTAGGATTCTACGATAAACTGTAGGTCCCCTATAATTGGCATGTTTCGAGGTTCAGTTAGGCGGCTATGGCAGAGGCGCGTTGTGCAGTCGGTAAGAAACTTTGTCACCAGGTCTTTGAGACCAAACGAAATTATATCGTAAATAAAAAGTCTACTGTTGATCTCCCCTATCTGAAGCCGCGCTGCTCTTCTCTTATCTCTTTTTCAAACACGTCACGTATTCTTTTCTCAAGACTATTGTAATAGACTTTGGCACAGTGGCACATCAGTGTGACTCATCTAAAACTCTTAAACTCTTTTCTACTTCCTTTTCTCCAGTCTTCTGGTGTTGACCTGTTCTTCCGTATCTACCTCAAGACACGATACAACCACTGCATTGCTACTACCCCTGCAGCTCTTACGTGTATACACTCTCTTCGTCAATGCCTGGTGCCTATCCACTTGTCATAATTACAATGATGCTTGCAGTTCGTCATAAGCATTTTGGTTTACCTCCTGCTACTCCTATACTTCTGTCATATCCTGTGTCTATTTTTGGCTCAGCAAATGGGAATCTATTAAATTTAATTGTAAACAATACTGGTTACAGGGAAGTCAGTGTGTTATTTAATGACCAGAAAGAATGAACACAGACTAATGATAACAGAATTAAGCTAAAGGGAGAACTTCACACCACTAAAACAAACAGAATTACAGTTTGGCTACCAGGTATAGTTAAACTGTGCAGATATATTTAGCTCAAATACGAGTGTCTTTGCTATATTGTACTTCCTTGATTTTTCTCCCTGGGTCTAATTCCTTTTATTCCTCTCAGGCTACCTGGGACTGCTTGCCCCACGTTACAAAATGCTAAAAATTTCCAATTTTCCCGCTCATACAAAAAGAAAATGTGCACTGACCGTTCCAGTCTTTGTATCTAGAAAACGTGTTGTAGGGTGAATTAAATACAGAATATTTTCCAAATATTCTATTTTAGGTACATTGCATATAAATAATCAATATTTATTAGGTAAGGTTTGCAGTATATTCAGTGAATTCTGTTTCGTCATGTAAAATTCAAGAGCATAAATTTTAATTAGCCGTGAAACAATTTTCTGTTTCAGTTTAATTACGAAAATCAACAAAGTTAATGAAAGCTCTTTAATTAAAATTAGAAGAAACATTCCACCAACTCAATTAGGGTGGTAAGTTTTTTGAAGTCTGTTCAGTTATGGCACCTCCAAATTCCATTTAACAATGCATCTATCGTCATGGAATCTCAAGTGAAATGACACAGAAATATAAGAGAATATGTTCTTAAACACTCATAAAAATGATGAATTTCTTTAATAAAAAATTAAGCTTAATTTCAGACCTTTATAAATGAACATTAATGTATACTAATATATTTTATCAAAATATAGATATTGGGTGTAGATCAGTTTGTGTCTAGGAAAGATCTTGGTACAAGAGAAACAGTTCAGGCTTTAATACAGTAAAATGGATTAAGAAAAATAATGATACTTTTATGGCATTTGTTTAACCAGAAAAGCTTTCGGTAAATTAGATATGACAAGATGATCAAAACTTATAGAAATCAGGTCAAAATATCGAGAGAGAAGAATATTTTATAATCTATTCAAGAATCAGATGGCTATAATAAACTTAAAGAATGACGAGAGAAACGCATCGTTTCAAAACGATTTGTCTAACCTTATTCTATTACCCCTGCTTGCATAATTCCAGTACGGTTCTGTAAAATCTGGAGATTGGCCTGTTTCGTTTCTTCCTTTTTCTCTTCCATTGAGCCATAGTGTTTTGCTGTAGGAGTTAGTCTTATTATTTGTTATAGTGTTGACTCCACGGCTGCATTGACTACATCACATCCACTGATGATCTTTGTTTCTGAGGTTTCTAGAGGAGTTCGTCACAGATTTTCTTTAAAATTTTAGACATATTTCAATCGTCTGTCGTTTTGAATAGCAAGAGAATTAATTTTTTTCTTGTTTTGAAGGAAAATTAACTTTGGAATACTTTTTCACATTCCAGAAATTGTCTCTTTAGCCAGTGTCATAGAAAACAATATTGCAACTGCGTATCGGGAAGTAGTGATGCGAAGATATCGGAATTTCAACTTCTGACGTGATACAGATGCATGGTACCAATATCGTGTATATTTTCCGCAGTATTGCCCTGCAATGTTTACGCGTTGGCTTTTATTCTGTGCGTTTGCCCGGAGCGTATCGCTTTTACAAAAGCTTTCGGAGACAGGCACTGATTTAACAAACAAAACTATATATTCTACGTATTTCGGAATTTATCACTGCTGCGCTTTAATTAACTATGGAACTACGAAAAAAAACATAATAATCTCAAAGGCAGCAAGAAATTAAATATTTCTCAATGATTCATAAATATCTGATTTTAAAATACGAAGCGAAGTTAATTTATACGGATATTCCATCAGCCCTAATGCATAATGCTGAACATACTTCAAGGTCGCACAGTTTGACAAGGATACTAATAATTGTAGGAAGTTGACGAATTTTTGAACTTATTGAATTAGAAACATAAAAAATAATATAAATATGAATGGGTCAAATTATAATCTAACTAGTATTAATGTCACATGTGCTGTTGGGAAACCTTCCTCACCAAAAGAGCAAAGAATAAGAGTATAGAAGGAACTCACAGGAAATCTTCCTCATGCGGTAATTGTTGAAATTTTTTTAATAATGTAACGATTTATTAATTTTATTTTGGCTATAGCCCGGTTAAAGACTAGTATATCTCTGGTAACAGGCTATATTTCCGCTGTTGTTGAGCAATATTTTTATGAATAACTCAGTCTGAAAACAATTTTGGTGAGCTTTGTTTTATTCCCCACACGCGTTTCTCCCTTGTGATGTAGGGCATCATCAGTGGAGATATAGTGATTACCCTCACATGCCGGTCTGGAACAGCACTTTTCTACGGATGATGCCCTACAGTACAAGGGTGAAACGCGTCTGGGGAATAAAGTTAAAACTCACCAAAACAGTTGTTTTTAGATGGAGTTATTTATTAAAAAAGGTTTATCTCGTTCATTGCATTCAAATTATGAGTTAAAAATGCAGAAAAAACTGGAAAGTCAAAAATCAAAATAAATATTTCTCAAGTATTCTACTGCTGCGTCACACTTATAGATGAAGTCTGTAAAGTTCCCACCGAATGCCTGTTGTCAAGATGAAGTCCCACAGTGTTCCCTTACACTCCGACATATCCGTCACACCTCTCCGCAATAGTATTAAAGAAAAAATGAGCCCATCTTCCAAGCCTTGTATATATTCTGTTTAAACAAGTCAATAAGCTTCTTGGTTGATTAAAGCCAAGTGGCTCACATGTGATGCAGTGCAGAAACCAGGTTGTGCAATCTGAGGATTCCTTGTCGTATGGACTTTTTGATGTTGTCAGCGGAGGTCTTCCTGATTGAAACCTACTACTTTCATAAGAAGTAGTCGATGTGCCGGCTAGCATTTATTGCGGGATTCTTAATCTGTTTTACATGTGCATTAACTAGGTGGCCCCATCAATGGAGGTCGTTTTTTTTATGGGCTTACGACTCGTCTACCTCGAGGTCATTAGAGGCGGTATGGAATTGGGGACAAGGAACGGGAAGGAATTTGGCCATGGCCTTTTGAAGGAAGCATGCCGGCATTCGCCTGTAGTGATTTCGGGAAACCATGTAAAACCCAAATCTGGATGCCCGGACGGGGATTCGAACCGACGTCCTCTCGAATGAGTGGCCAGAACGTTAAAACGAAAGTCGTCAGGTGGATTGAGGCTCAGGATAAGCAGCCAGTTATCTGATGTCGATCCCAGCGTGCCAATGTGAAGATACTGTTTAACTGTGTGTCCATTAGTAACAATGTGGGTGCTATTAATCCACACCGCAGAGGTATATTCTGCTGCTGAATAAACAATACTGAGTGTGGATGTACGTAATGTCTCCGCAGTAGACCTTCAAGTAGTTCCTGCAAACTTGTGGAAGATGTTGTTGCGGGTTTTTATTTGCTTGAGGGTTTATCCAGATGTTCCATTAATTTAAAAGTCGTATCAAGCATTACGCCAAAATATTTAGGGAATTCTCTGTGACTAAGTTGTTTTCTCTCAAACGTAACTCTCAGCTCTCGTAACGCACTTCGCACTATGTTCGTTCGTGCTTCGCTCACGGGTGTTCTTCTTTTATATGTTCAATGCTCCTTACGTGGGTTTTTGACTACACATTTTCTGGTACTTAATTATGGTTGCCATTTATCTTTTTAGAATCAGAAATAATTAATATGTACTTCTAAATGAGATAAGTTCAATTTAACAACCATTTCATTTAATCAAGAACTATACCGAAAACCAACACCCAATGCACAGTATAAATGTGTTCTGGTTGGATTACTTCTTATCCGAAAAGATAATGACCAGCGAATTTGAACAGGAAACCAAAACATGTTTATTAAATATCTTACATGGAAATATTAATCATTTAATTATATCTATTTGAATGAAATTAATAATTAATAGTTTATAATTAGTTCTTTTTGCATTAATCAGTTTCACTTCAATCTCTCTGAGACTCCATGTTATTCAGATGGATGGAGATGACCTCTGTTTTTCCTTGCGTTGGTAGAAATCTGCAGTTACAAAAGTTCTGACTAAATATTTCTAAATCAGATGCCAATACTGACTCTCCTGCCTTGAAGTTAGAGTGTTGGTAAGCGAGTGTACAGTCGTCCACGTAGCAAACGTACGAGACGTTGTTTATGGTAAGTCCGTATTAAAAAAACATTATCTTCACTTTTGACATGGTCCATCACTGCCTGTTAAAATCTCCCTGCCAATTAGTAATTGTTGGGAGGATATTTCAAGCGCAAATCTGCAAATTGTTCCCTGCCTCCATACGGTGTCGCACCATGCTGAGAGGTCTATGAATGAAGAAGACTTTTTAGTTTTTTCTCAAGGCCAGCCTCCATAAACCTGGTAAATGCGAGGATTTGGTCATTGCAATTACCGATTGGTCGGAAAATTGACTGTTCTATCGAAATCATTTATAGTATTATTTGTCTAAATCTTTTGTATTTAAGTTTTCAGTAACTTGAAAATCACACTGAAAATAGGTACAAATCTGCGCTCTTCCAGCAGTGATTAGGTGGCCTGCCTTGCTTTTTGTTTTTGTTTTTGTTTCAATAGAGCTATTATTTTTTGCACGTTTCATATTGAATGGCATGTACCCTGCCAAGAGCATATCTGAGAAGATAGTGTTCATCCAGCTAACAGCATATTTCCACAGTGAAACAAGAAATCAGAGTACATTAAATCAAAAACGACACTTTGCCTGAATTCATTTCCAACATCGCTCCTTTGATCTCCGCTTTTGTCAATGGATTTGATAATTAGTTGTCGGTTACATGTGATCTTTTGACGAACCTGAGATATTATTTCATTTATTTATCCCATGGAAATAAAAATCAAATTACTTAGAGAAGTAACAAAATTACGTAAATTTTAAGCTTGTTGCTTCCAAAGAGTATCTTCCGAGCACACAGACATCTAGTTTACAGAGACAGACTTCCAGAAACTCATCCAATTGGTCAAAATACGTTGGATGCCGGAGAGAAACCTAAGGTGCAATCTTGATACTACTGAAGAAAACTTAAGTTGAGGAATGCGAAAGCCATAGTGTATCATTATGACCTCTTATAAAAACACACAGCATAACAGAAAATCAAGTGGGAGATTTACCAGATTTTGACCAAATGTATTTTTTTAACCAGCTGCAAGTTATATTTTATGTAATTATGATATCATGCAATGTGAGACGAGCACAACAATTAGTTAAAAACACGCAGACAATAGGTCGGACAGGAACGGGCTACCCTTACACTGCGAAGGCAGGCAATATGGGTTTAAAAATGCCAAAGCAGAAGAGAATCATTCTTATGGGAAGTAAATGCACATTTAGAACCTTTGATAACTGCGGAAAAGTTCTGACAATTTTAAATGGCACACACTATTCATTATTTTGAAAGTGTTATGTGAGCTATATTGTGAATAAAGAATTATTTGTTAGCTATAAAAGGCTGACAGAAATGTAATAATAATAATAAAAAAAAATATGACACTATTCTTAGTTAGAAGCACGCAGTGGAGAAAGAAATTTAAGAAGTTGACAGTAAAGTTTGAGAAGGGAGTAAATTATTCGAAGACTCATAAAAGCACTGTTTGCTGCAAAGTATATCTTATCAGATTTAAGATGTAAATATATTGTTTATGGCTTCAAGAAATATTTTCAGATATTTTTTTTGCGTTATTCTGGTTAAAAGAGTTTGTTTTGGAAGGAAGACGACGATCTCAGGAAGTATTCGGGTAGAGTAGCAACTGTTTTTGTTATCTGGATGTAACTACCAACTTGCCAAGAGTACTGAGGATGTGATAACAAAGTGTTTTAAGCCGTGGAAAAAACAAGATGATGCCTGAAACGACTTATGAACATCACTATACTGAATCACTCACACGCTGTAACACGCTTTCGAGGATTCTGATAAGCAATAATGCCTTCCATGAAACGTGGTATATTGTGTTACACAATTTCAACAAGTGTATTCGGTGAAGAACTACTTTCAAGTCGATTTCTAGGACTGCTAACTCAAATTCATGTTATCTTCCACTGTTAAACCATCACGTTAAGGCTATTACTTTAATGTATGGTGTTTTTCCTTTCATGTTGCTAGAGAATGTTGTGATAAACAATAATGCAAGAACGGAATCTTTTAGGCTGATCTACCCTGTTAAGATTCTAATCACATTATCATATCGATGTCCATGGAATCTTTCGTACATTGTTTTTTTTTTTTAATTACCTATGGTCATCTAGATGAACTTAATGAATTATATTAATATACTCCCGTGCTGCTTAATCCTTTGCCATTAAAAATGTGTTTTTATACTTCCCTTTGTAAAATATAGGGGACACTATTGTGATGTCCAACATTATATCTGATTTAAATGAATTATAAGAGTTTACCACTTTTAATGACTTAGGTAAAGTACGTAACCGTTACTAGGGACCAATTAATGTATATAATTGCAAAACGATATTCTTACTTACTTAGTAACGAGTTTTGCTTCACACATAGTTCTATTCCTGCTGTGATTGCAGGTCACGTTTTCCATTAATTTATCGTCATTTGTATTGCATCCGTTGTGTGACCGTCCGATGGGAATGCCAGTTATTTATGCCCCTCTGGCAGTTTTGCTCCGAAAAATAAACATCATACTCTTCCCTCACCGCGTTTCTCCTCCAACATTGTCAAACAAATATTTTTGTTCATCGTTCCTTGGAGCATTAACGTTGTTGGAAACAACAAAAATATTTAATTTGTCTCTCAGGACAATTAAATATTTTAAGAGTTAAAAAATATTAGCTATTACCCTCGATTTCGTATGCGTGGATTTAAATTTTTATTACTAGACTTGGAAATTGAAATATTTAATCTATGTAAGTGTCCAAAAAAAAAAAAAAAATACGACGTAGAAGTAATCACTTGACCATTCTACCATCAAACATGTCTCTTCAAGAATCAATCTGTAATATGTTTTAAAATGGCACAAACCTAAGGTGGGGAGGGGGGGTGCTAACTGAGGGCATCTTGTCTTCTTTGTTCAGCATCAGCATTAGATTCATGGTTTCTAACAATTTTAGCCGCTCTTGTTCTGCTAGAGCTACGCCTTAGGTCTGATTTACGCCTTCGAGCCACGTCGAAAAAAGAAGAGAAATATACTGATGCCAGAAACTTTTATGGAGACACAGGATTATTACAATGGAAAATAGAATCTCCTTGTCAACACAAAGATCGGGTTAGCCGTTCATCCCTAAAAACAGAAGGAGAAACAGAATTACTTTTACATTTATAATATTAGTATAGATGCACTGCCATTTTCTTTATTAACCGGCTTTTACGGTTTGTTGACTAGGAGATCATTAAATTCTAAAGATTACTGTGGGCACGGATTGAACAAGAACTTGACTGCGGTCTTTATGGAGGAACTGTAACGGCATTGGGGGAACTATGGTAAGCCGAGATATAGTTGATCGGATCCAGAAAAGAACTTCTGCCCTTCCGAAATCCAGGCTTAAATATAACCGCTCATCAAAGAGGCTTGATAAACGCGAAAAAGGAAAACCCTAGTCATCTGAACAATTATGAACAAGGTTATTTTTTCTTTTAATGGCATTTTACTAGAACATATAGACGGCTCAAATGCTACCGAGATTTTTCCAGTGATTGAATTTTTTGCAGTATTTTGTTTCCACTAGATGTAGACAGCACAGACACAATATTGAAATAAATTCCTTTGTTTCACGGTTGTTTTTTCTGTAAAATACGCTTGGCTTCAGCAATTTTAGCTGCACTTTAACATTACAGGACATAGCTTGTTGACTGACTGAAAAGGCAACGGCGGGCGGTTCTACATCACCTAGTAGCTATTTCAGGTATTATTAGCCTCGCGGAGCACAAAACACCGAACGTTAACGACCAGCAGCCTCAGTAACCGGCATCAATGCATCACTAAGTTGGAAGCAACAATACCGATTTACAAGATTAGACTTATCCTTCTGTCCCAGGCAAACGTGTTGGTAATGTTCCAAACAACATAGTTTAATACGTGGTATTGTCGGCTATATATGCTTTATCCTACATTCACAAGGAATGGTGAAAACCCCAGGTGTTGTTTCTTGTGAACTATATACTAGCGTAATTAGTAAATTTAGTTCATGAATAAACTCATATTAGTTTTGTATTGTTGCGGATGTGTCACTGTTAATTGAGTGATAAACGTACAAAAAATACCTGCAGACTTAAAATGAAGCTAAAATCGCTGACTTCAGGGATAGTTTATAGAAACAACCGTAAGTTAAACAGCGGAAAATGTACGTAATATAATACATATACCACAATTTATCTGTGTAAAAATAAAACAGTAACAAAAATTAATGGCATGTATACGCATTCAACAGATAAACGCACCACTGAAGATGTTTCTGATAATGAAATGAAACGCGTTCGGTGAATAAATTAACGAAAGGAGGAAATCATTCACATTGGCCGCCTTCTGTCATTAAATATTCGTAATTTATCAACTGCGACTGAGAAAACTGCCCCATACACTCCAATAAATAATGAAGTATTACAATAACAATCATAACAAATATATCTTAATTTGTTAATAAAGAATCTTGTGAAATATTATTTCCCGTCTACGTGTTCTATAAACTATATTCACATAGTGAAAGTATCATAGGAAATTACAAACTCAGGATACGATATATCTTAGCCCTGTCGCTTTAATTATTATTTCTATAATGATATAAAAGTTTATAATAAGTGTTACGTAACCAGGCGCTACGAAGTACATTCCGTCATCAAGGAATTACAAGTATGTTCACTGTCCTGATTTTTGCCTGTTTTGAAAACCACACTGACTGCAAGTGTCTATTGTTTACTCACTTCCGCCACAGTTAACGTAATGACACTGCCCCTTATCCCATAACTGCATTTTTATTTAAAAAGTTTCTTATTCCTATTTGAACTACTGCTGAAGATCAATGCCATAAGACAACTTACTTCACAGTTGTGATACCAATGATTATTGCTTCTCTTAATGTCTCTTCATCCTACTGTTAATTGTTAACGTGTTTGAACTCATACTCGCATTTCATGAAAGCTACTGAGAGGGTCATATACAACTATAGTAGAATCTCTGCTGCACTTCATAATTTTTTTCAGTTCCATTTCGTTGTTTGCAGCCTACATATCTTTATTAAATATCAATTTTAAGAAAGCTTTCCTATTATTGTTCACTAGTTTTTGGCAGTTTCACTTTAAAAATGTGATTCTAAGGCCTATACATCGTCCTCAGATTGCTTATACCATACCTACTACTGCAATCCTGGTAGTTTATAAGGATACATAAATAAGCGTGCACCTCAGCTCCCATCAGTTATGATCTGTAACAGTGATCCGTCATCAGTACTTGCACATTTTTATTTTACTGTACATTGGACAGTAACGAAAGGTTAAGCTACTCAGAATATTTCTTGAGAACGTTAACGGGGTGAGACGGATTTAGTACTTCAAGAGGGTGTTGTTCTTGTTGTTTGAAATCCTGTTGTTTTCTGTTCATACTTTTATAATGTTTGCAGTATATTCGAATCATAATATTTTGAATGAAGCAACTGCACTATAGTACAGCTCTCGTCATATCAGAAACCGAGCATGGTGGATGAGTGGTAACGCTCTGGCCTCACATTTAGGAGGACGTGGATTTAATCCCCGTCCGGACAAACAGATTTTGGTTTTCTACGGTTTACTCAAATCACCCAAGGTGAATGCCAGAATGGTTCCTTCAAAAATTCCTTGTCCGAATACCTTCCCGTTCCTTCTATCCAGTCCTGTCCCGTTTCTAATGACCCAGAAGTCGGAGAGGCGTAAAGCAAAAAAAAAAAAATAAAAAAATCGTAATGATATATTATATTCTACGAATACAAACATGTGCACAAATACTGTAGAATTTAATAATATTTAAATTGGTACTTCTCTAACCATCAATAATCAAATGATTCTGCTTCTACAACATTGTTTGATTTCAATCCACATTTTCCATAGTTTCAACAATTTATATATTGACTTCATAAATTAACAGTACATATTAATATCCTTCTTCTTAACATTTATCACGAGAAATACTGGTGTTATTAGTTTCTACATAACAAGCAGTTTATTTCAACCAGATGAACAATCTCATATCATCTCTGAATTTACATCCAGAGATCATTACTGCTATTCGTTGACCAAAGACAAAACAGCTTCCCTACTAAAAGAATCATATTACTCATAAACATTTAAATTTTTTGAAATACGTTTCCTCACATATGCCACCCTCCCCCCTACCCCCATTTTGTAGTTTTGAAATCATTCTGTTAAGTAGTATTTATAACAATTGCAAAATGTCAAAATTAAATATTGTTTAAAACTAAGATACAATCATAACTATTAATCTTAGAGTCCTCAGATTTAACAGGTAAATATAAACATATTCTCCAAAAGATGCTCCTTCTAAGTCGCCAGTTTAAGATAGTTTGCTGTCCAAGTAATTATCTTTTCATTGTCTCTCATTTTGCTCTTTTTATTCGGCCACAACATTTAAATTTCTTTTCTTTAAACTTCGTAATATTGATCCCTTCATTCCATAAATCCAACCCGCACTTCTCCTTCTTTTGTTCTACTGACAACCTTTTATTAAAATTTTTCTACATTTCCTCCAACTTTATATGTTGCTACAATGTGTCATTTTGTTTTTCTCCTGGCGAGTATTCCTCCATTTGGTTTTTAAATTCTTGGCCCAAATTTTAAAAGCATCGCACTAATCAATGTTTTTCTACTGTCAGATTGCATCGTTGCATTCTTAAATTCAACCAATTTCCTTTCGTCGCGATCGAGCGTGATGGGTGAGCGGTTAACGCTCTGGCCTCGCATTCAGAAGGACGCCAGCTGAAATCCCCGTCCAGGCATCCAGATTTGGGTTTTCCATGGATTCCACAAATCACTCCAGGCGAATTCCGGGATACTTCCTGAAAAAGGCCATGGCAAAATTCCTTCTCATTCCTCGCTTCTTTCCCACTTCTAATGACCTCAACGTCGACGAGGCCTAAAGCCATAAGCAAATAAAAAAAAATTTTCGTCGCTTAACACTTAGCCATCTTATCGAGAAACCGCTTCACTTCTTGGTCGCAGCAATCCACTTTCTTTTTTCTCTTCTTATGCTATCACCAATTTGTCATACCGAGCGTGGTGGGTGAGTGGTAACGTTCTCGCCTCGCATTCGGTAGGACGTGGGTTCGAATCCCCTTCCGGGCATACAGATTTGGGTTTTCAATGGTTTCCCCAAATCACTGCAGGCGAAAGCCGGGATGCATCCTTTAAAGGTCCACTGCCAAATCCCTTCCCGTTCCTTGCACCCATCCTTACCCGCCTCTAATTACCTTGAAATCGACAAGGCGTAAGCCATAAGCAAAAAAATAAATGGTATTTACTGATGCGTTCGTATCGATCAAACATTTAATTGTTTTAGCGATATTCATTTATCAATTTACTGCCAAATATTAATTTTTTATCAGTTAGTTAGGGTAACATTTATTTATTTCAAACTGTAATAAAATTTTTGCCGTCCTGAAATCAATTAAACTACTTATTAAAATTGAAATTTCCGATTTGCGATTAAAGAAAATTCATCTGGTAGCTGTTAGAGCATGAGATCAACTCGGCATCGTTACTGGATAGGATTGCCTAGAAGAACACACATATAGTTCACTCGGTAACAGGTTCACTGTTTTAGCAGTTACTTGACTTCTTTTATAACAACGAGGTATCTCGCAGCCGATGGGTTCATCGCAGAAGATTGGTGCTCGTAACCACTGCAGTTTGCTGCGCGCATTGCATGATTCACAGCTCGTTCACCCGTCCGCCCACATCGGTAGGGACGAAGATTTCGTTCCTTCTCTCTCTGCTTCAAACCGAAGACAGTGAAAAAGAGCGGCTGCTCTTCCAAACATGGAGAAAGGAACTAAGAACTATATTTTATCTTCAATTCGTGGTGCTAAGTCATTGTGTCTTGTTCACACTTGGAGATATGTGTTGTTTCATATTTCCAATAAGGAATGTTAACTCGTATAATCACAACATATTGTTTATGTGAAACTTTCTTTGTAGGGCTTAATTTCCCGCGCTCTAGTGGTCGAAATTTGCATTCTTGATTCCTTTTCTGAGATATTGTTGACGTGGAGAACTATGTGTCCAATGAATGCCATGTTGCGTACATTTCCTTTGGAAACAGCATCCTAGACACTTGATCGATGCGGGTCGAACAAGTAGAAATAATCACCTTTCAATCAAGGATGGCAATCAATATTCGTTCCGCTAAGTATTCTGAATACAAACACAATAACACGACACTTACAAGGGGAGGCCTCCAATTGTAAAATTCAGATTTGATTCGTACTGTGTGTTATAAAAGCTCATGGCCAGAGGTGTAATGTGGCAAAGTAGCATTGAAATATTCTGTTGCATTCAAATACTTTCTTCGATACAAAGATTGAAAGGGACATGTGACGCAGCGAATAAACTCTCTGCCTTACAAGCCCGCCGTCGCTGGATCGAATCTCCCTGCTGACAACTTGATTTAGTTATTCAAATGTGTATTAAGATAATTTTCGGCAACCAATTTCAACAATTATGCATATAATAAATTTTTAAAATGTCAGTTGTTATGAAACAACCGACGCTTCAAAACGTAATTATATTGTTTCCAAACAAAGTTATATACTCGTATATTCTCTCTTTTTATTATTATTATTTGCCGATAAGCCCATTAGGACTACGCAAAGTACTCAGAAGCGTTTGTTCGCTTTCCTTTGTGCCCATATTTCCTTCATACGTTTGCTGTGGGCTTCTTTTCTCTCATCTGACCATGTTGTTCCTGGTCTTTTCTTAAATCTTTCCTCCCGGTCAACTTGCCATTTGTGAATTTTAGATTTAAATATGTCCCTGTTTTCAATATCTTCTGGAACAATTACTACTAATTTGAGGTCTTTCTTTATTTCTCCAACCCATTTCTTTGTATCCGATATTAATTTACTTCGGTTTTCATAGAATTCAACTATTTGTCTTGTCAGTATGTTAGGGTTCATTCTTTTGATGTGTCCATAAAATTTTAGTCGGCGTTTTCTAATATGACTGTGAATGTCTGCATACTGTAAAATTTCCTGATTACTTTTGAGTCTGTACTGGTCTCCTACGAGTCTTGGGCCCAAAATTTTCCTTATAATTTTGCGTTCTTTTTTCTCAATGTTTTCTGTATCTTTTTTTCTGTTCAAAATAAGTGTTTCTGATCCATAAAGACATTCTGTTTTAATAACTGTATTGTAGTGTCTCAGTTTTGTGTGCTTGGAGATGCATTTTTTGTTGTAGACGTTTTGTTAGGCGATAAGCTGTTTCCATCTTTTGGAATCTAATTTCATTAGCTTTTGCTTCAGTTCCATTCTCTTGGATCGTTTCACCGAGATACTTGAAGTATGAGACGTTGGATTTTTCCATATTTTGTCTCCATGTATCTTGGTGTTTCTTTATTGCAGGTCATAAATTCTGTTTTCTCGAATGAAATCTGTAGACCCACTTTCTCCACTACTTCTTTCAAGATTTCGATCTGTTTTCTACAAATCACAAAACTGTGGGTGGCAGAGAGGCTCAGCACCAAACCTAATCTCTTTGTTGTGCATTCCAATCCCTAATGGTACGAGGAAAAAAGGAATTCATATAAGAATCAGTGCGGCACCTTATTTCTCTAATTTTATCTTTCCTGTCATGCCGACCCAAATAGGTTGGTGGACGAAGTATGTCACTACACTCGTAAGTGAAAGTGGGAGTACGCATGTTTACCAATAAGTTTATACGAAACGTGCGTCGTCTATCTACCAGAGACTCCCAGCCTAGTTTACTAATCAGTTCCGTAACGCTTTCATAAGGACTGTAGCAAGCGGTCACGAATCGAGCGGCTCTTCTCTGTACTTTCTCTGTACTCTCAATCAGCCCCTTACGAAACGGATCCCAAATGGCACAACAATAGTCCAAATGTGGACGTACAAGAGATTTGTACGCTATCTCCTTTGTTTGTTCATTACAATTTTTCAAAATTCGACCTAGGAACCGCAGCCTAGAATTAGCTCTACCTACCAACGTATTAATATGTAAGTCCCATTTCATGTTCCTTTGTACTGTTACTCCCAAATATTTCATAGAATCGACCACATCAATAACTGAACTGTTTACCTCGTATTTCTGAACAATTGGATTCTTTTTGTTAGTTATGCTCATTGTCTTACACTTTTTACTATTTAGTGTGAGTTGCCACTCAGCGCACCAAGCCAAAATAACATCCAGATCACGCTGAATTGCTAAACAATCGGCCAAATTCCTTAATTCCCTATAAATAACCGCATCATCAGCAAACAATCTAAAAAGGCTTTTCACTTTGTCTCCGAGATCGTTTATAAAAATTAAAAAAAGAAGTGGTCCTATTACACTTCCTTGAGGTACACCCGACGTGACATCTAGATTAGAAGAACTTTCTCCTTCAACAACGACATACTGCGATCGACCAGTTAGAAAATCCTTTATCCATTCGCAAAGCTGATCCGATATACCGTACGCTCGTAGTTTCGCTAAAAGGCGGTTGTGTGGCACAGAGTCAAAGGCTTTCTGAAAATCTAAAAAAAATTGCATCTACTTGTGAACCTGCATCAATAACTTTCATTACATCGTGTGTAAATAGGGCCAGCTGTGTTTCACATGATCTTTTCTTCCGAAATCCGTGTTGATTTGTTGTAAGCAAATTATTTTCATCTAGGAAATTCATAATGTTCGAGCATATAATATGCTCCATAACTCTACTACAAACAGATGTTATAGATATGGGACGATAGTTTCCAGGATCGCTGCGATCACCTTTCTTGAAAATCGGAGTTACTTGCGCTATTTTCCAGTCTGAAGGTACTTTGGGTTAAGATTGCTAAGTCGTCTGCAAATGCTAGGCAATCTATCTTTAATTTTCCTCTGCCTAATATAATTGGCTGGTCAATTCCAAGGATTGATTTTTTTTCCGCCATTCCTGTAACACTTTTTCAAGGACGCAGTTGAACAGTAACGGAGAAAGTCCGTCTCATTGTCTTACTCCTGTTTTAATAATGAATGGTTCTCATATTTCCCCTAAACATTTTATTTTGGACTTTGTATCTGTTAGTGTTTGTTGTATTAAAGCAATAGTTTTGGGGTCTAAGCCTTGTTCTTTCAATATTTGGAATAACGACTCTCGATCAACTGAGTCATATGCTTTTTTTAAAATCGACAAATGTGCAGACTAAACGATTGCTACAAATTCTTTGATGTCTGAGGATAAGTTTTAGGTTGAAAATTTGTTCTGTGCAAGATCTACCTGGTCTAAATCCTGCTTGATATTCTCCGATCCTTGGCTCTAGTTGTTGTTGAGCCCCATCGAAGGAGACACTGGGAGAAAATGTTGTATGGTACTGACTGCAGTGAGATTCCCCTGTAATTATTAACACTTGCTCCGTCTCCCTTTTTGTGTAAAGGATGGATTAACGCATTTTTCCAATCTTCTGCAATTTTTTCTGTTTGCAAAATGTCTTGGAACATTTTTGTGCTTTTATAGTTTTTGATCCCGCTGACTTTAGAAGCTCTGCACTGATTCCATCTTCAGCAGCTGCTTTGTTGTTTTTGAGTCATTTGATTTGCCTAACAATTTCATTTTCATCAGGTGGTGATGAATTTGGATTTTGTTCTTTAGGTTCTTGTGGTGCAAATCGTTGTATTGGTTCGGGACAATTTAAGAGTTTTTCAAAATACTCTGCGAGCACTGTACAGTTTTCTTTATTGTTTAATGCCAGTTGTCCGTGTTTCTTTTTATTTTTTTATTGATTATTATTATTATTATTATTATTTTCGTTTGTCATCAGTCTTTCGACTGGTTTGATGCAATCCTCCATCCCTTCCTATTTTGTGCTAACTTCTTCATCATACCCCTTACAACCCACGTCCTCAATTATCTGCTTCATATATTCTAATCTCGGTCTTCCTCTAGAATTTTTACCTCCGACTGTTCCCTCCACTAACAAATTAACCAATCCAGCATGTCTCGAAATATCACCTACCAGCCTGTCTCTTCTTTCTGTAAGCTACTTCCACAAACTCCTTTCCTAACCCATCATTTCATTTAGTACTTTGTCTGTCCACTTAATTTTCAGCATTCTTCTGTAGCACCACATTTCAAATGCTTCAATTTTAATTCTTTCTGGTATTCCTGAAGTCCATGTTTCGCTACCATAAAGTGCTGGGCTCCACTCATATAGTTTTAGAAAATTATTTCTTAGTCCACGATCAATATTTGAAACTAAAAGGTTTCTCTTTTTCATGAAGGCTATTTTAGTTATTGCTTTTAATATCATTCCTGCTTCGGGCATCGGTTGTAATTTTGCTTCCCAAGCAGCAGAATTCACTTACTTCTCATATTGCATCCGCTCCTATTTTTATATTTAATCCATATTGATTGGGATAATTTCTGCTATGTTTCATCACTTTGTCTTGCTTTGATTTATATTCAGTCCTTCAGTATTTATTCATTACATTCAGAAACTTCTCAATATCGTCAGCCTGTTCTGGTAACAAGCCAATGTCATCAGCAAATAGTCGCATACTGATTTTTTCTCCTTTAACACTTACGGCACATGAAAATTTTTCCTTTACTTCCTTTACTACTTCTTCTACATGCAAGTTGAATATTAACGGGAATATACTACAACATTGTGTCACACCATTTTTAACTGATGCAGGTCTCTTAGGGTTCTCTACTTTTATTATTGCCATTTGATCCTTATATAGGTTATAAACTATTCTTCTAAATCGATATTTTAGTCATGACTTCTTTAAAATTTTGAACACCTTGTCCTGCCTAACATCATTAAAAGCTTTTTCTAATCAACAAACACCATAAGAGTATTTTTGTTTTAATTGATCCGCCCTTCAAGTATTAATCGTAAAGTTAGAATTTCTTCCATTGTACTGCGGTTTTTCCTAACACCAAACTGATCTTCACCTACCATCTCTTCTACTACACATTAAATTTTTCTGTTGATTATTCTGGTCAGTAATTTTTAAGCATGTGATGTTAGACTAATGGTGCAATAATTCTCACATTTGTCGTGATGAGCTTTCTTCGGGAGTGTGAAGATGATATTTTTATAGTAATCAGTTGGAATTTCTCCTCTTTAATAACTTTTTGATATCAGTTTGATGATTTTTTTTTGTTCCTTCTTCCCCTAGGAATTTTAGAAGTTCCACGGGGATCTCATCAATTCCAATTGCCTTATTTGCTTTCAAGTCATTCAGAGCTCTATCAATTTCTGTCCTCTCCTAAGTCATCAATGGCGATATCGCCTTCATTTTCCATTACGCTGTTGGTCAAGTCGTCCCCATCATACAGTTTCTCAATGTATTCCTTCCATTGGTTACCTCTATCGTCTGAGCTTGAAAGAGGTTTCCCATCATCAGATTTAATGTTTACACCTCTTTTCTTCATTTCTCCAAAATTTTGTTTGATTTCCCTATATGCAACATCTACCTTACCTATCACCATTTCCTTTTTTACTTTTTCGCAGTTTTCATGTAGCCATTTTTCCTTTGCTTTTTTGGATTTACTGTTGATTTTATTTCTTAATTTTCCTGAATTACTCTCTTTCTGCACCATCCTGAGAATTTTTGTACCTTTTCCTCTGATCCATCAACTCCCAAATTTCTGGCAACTTGTTCCCTAAAGTCTGAAATTTCTTTAACATATTTAATTATTTCTCTCTTCAATGCATTCCATTCGTCCTCAATTGAGCTCCTTTCAGAGTTGCTTCTTAGACCCGAGTCTACCATTTCTGCAAATTTTTCTTCGGTAATAGATTGTTTCAGTTTATTCACTTCCAGTCTGTTCTGCTTATATTGCTTCCTTATTCGTTCAATTTCAGGCTGCACTTCATTACTATCTAATTATGGTGAGAGTCTATATCTACTCCTGGGTTTGCTTTACTGTCTAGAACATGATTCATGAATCTCTGTTTGACCATGATTCAATCTAGCTGATGTCTGCCAGTATCCACTGGACGTTTCCAGGTGTATATCCTTCTTGCATGGATCTTAAACAATGTGTTTGCCATCACTAGCTTATATTTTTCACAAATTTCTAACAACTTGCTTCCCCGATCATTTATTACGCCTAGACCAAAACTTCCTACAGAATTCCCCTCGTTTCCTTCTCCTACTATCGCATTCCAATCACCCATGGTTATTAGATTTTTCCTCCCCCTTCACATAATGGATTAATTCTTCAATTTTGGCGTATATTTTCTCTATTTCTTCGTCATCTTCCTGTGAGGTTGGCATATACACTTCTACTAACCAGGTTTCTAACCTCATCAAAATATCCCGTCACTAAACTGTTCACAATAACTCACCCGTTTCCCTACTCTCTTATTAATTACACCAGTAACTCCACTCACAGCCTTTGTGTTAATTATTCTATGTTTCCCAGACCGGAAATCATGTTCATCCTTCTACTTAATTTCACTAATACCAGTGACATATAACTCAAGTCGTTCCATCTCCATTTTTAAGTTCTGTTACCTACCTGCCCTATTCAGACTTCTAACATTCCACGTCCAACTAGTAGAATTTTTTATCCATTTTTATGACTCCTCAATAACATTTACTGCGGCGGGTATGAAATACAAATATCGTTACCCGACCATTACAGTTGAAGTACAGATATTTATTCCAACACCTGGGGACGTTAGGGTCGAAACGAGATGCCGTCGTGTTTTTCGGAACAAAAGGCATTTAAAAAAATTATCATATGCATAATTGTTGAAACTGATTGCCGGTAATTGAAAATTGCACTTACTTGTTTACTTTCGGGTTTGCACTGCGATTTATTTGCTGATAACGCCAACGTTTCGGCCCCAACCTGGGGTCGAAACGTTGGCGTTATCAGCAAATAAATCACAGCGCAAACCCGAAAGTAAACAAGTAAGTGCAATTTTCAATAATGACGCCTGCGAAAAGTGTGAAATTTTATATGATTGCCGGTAAATTCTGTATACATGTTTCAATAAATAAATAAACTTTGCTGCAGCGAGATTCGAAGCGACAAAGATGAGCTTATGAGGCAGACTGCTTGCTCGCTGCACCATGCGCCCCTTGAAATATGTTGAATGTGGAATCGATTTGAACACAACAGAATATTTTCGATTTTCTCAACAACGGTGAAGAAGCGCATGTTACTGCTTTGACAAATTACACCTCTGTTAGCGAGGTATTATTGACACAGTATGAGTTGAAACTGAAATCATACAATAGGGCTAATGAGTTAATCCGAAGTCAACAATGTAACATTTTCCGGCTTTGAACTATTCAATCTTTCGGTACCACAGTATTGTAATCATACTTGCGTATCCACTAAAATGCACATTTATAGACAAAAAGATTCTGACTGATTACAACAAAATTTTCGGAGAGAGAATTCTTGTGCTCGCCGAGCGAGCTAAGCTACGCCAAATTGCTGTATCAGTTCCATGCGCCGGATTTTCCACTCCATCAGCGCTGGCTGTAAATTCCATCCAATCGCGACAAAACAAGACATGCTAGGTACAGTAAAGTTCTCGTAGAATGCTTCCGACAAAAAAGAACTGAACAAACGCATTGGTAAAACTTCAAATAAAAAATGGCCTTTAAAAGCGCAAGAAGTGGCCGGACAGAACTGAGGATCTTAGCGTTGCGATGGGTTCTTTGCAAGTTTGAAACTGTTAACTAGAATAAGATGCAAAACAATATAAACCGTTGTGAAAGATATTTCAGAGAAAAGGCAATTCTGGATTACCAGAAACGTCAGTACAATGAAAAATAACTCGCTGCTATTGATTCTTGAACCATGATGTTAGAGGACTAAACAAGTTTATAGATTTTGAATTAGCTTCTAGCCAGGTTAAATGGAATATTTTTTTTTTAATTTTACGGCTGTCAGGATTATACTACCGAGATAGAAAAATAGTTAATAACACATCTAACAACCGCGTGACTACATACTAATCTTTATTATGAGTGACAGGTTTCACTTAAAATTTCCTGGTAGACTGAGTCGAATGTATTTTACAAAACAGCAGTTTATTATCATACCTCTACTTGCGAATCATACAAGGCAATTAGAAAATAGAAAGGTCCTGGGTATTTTCTATAATTGTAAAGGGCCTTTGCCTTTAACGAATCCTTCGTTTCTTTGTTAATTTCGGGTGTATGTGGTGAACGCTATATCGTTTTCATGTTATGGATTCCGCGAAAAATTTAGCCAGTAAGCTAATTGCACGACTCGGAGAAACTCTGTCATCAAGTTCGTGAGGCCCACATGTATTTATTATTTTAATAAAACGCTCCCCACACTGATTTTACGATAGATAAGAACTAATAATCATATGAAATGCGTAACGTATGTAATTAAACATTATAGTTAAGTGATATTTACAAGCTAAATTGTTTTGATACCTGAGATACTGTTCTTGTACTACAATTCCCAAAATACTGAGCAGAATTCGGCACCATCACTGATTGACATCTCCAGATGTTTGGTGCTGAGGAGAGCGGATTGATGTTATTTGAGCAAACTGTATAGCTTTCTTAGTTTACTTTATCCCAATTTGTTGGGAAGGCACCAGTTTGTCACTACAAAGGATCTTCATTAAGGTAAGCAGCGGATTCTTGGTTTTCGGACCTTCTTGCCGATCTTAGGCTTAGCCGTAAAATCAACGGAGTTTAGTTAATTTAAACTAAAAATGTTATGCTCCGATTTCAGTCAGTGTTACAGTTTTAAAGACCTGTTCCATCACTATTCTATCTGTTAATTGTTTAACCTACAAGTAAAATTCTATCAATAATCAGTCCTATTATATTCATGAAACCTTACCATCCCTCCCCGCCTCCCACCTCCTTTCTCTGGCATTTAAACATTACGATTTATCCTATCTCACTCTATATGTTATCTTGAGAAGGACTGAAATAATTACATCAATAAATGCAATACAAATATATGCAAATAATATCTAGGCACAAGTTCATTAGCTGTGTTCTAACTATAAATGGTTATCGAATTCACATATATTACCAACTGAATTAAAATAAGATGGGAAGTCTTCATACCTATGCATTTTATAACAAATATTCCTAGTAGCTATAGAATAGATTTTTATTTCAATATTTACAGTTAAAATAATGTATTTAGCTGCGTTTTAAAACTTAGGATACTAGCTACTATTTTAATGAAAAGTAAATGAACCTCTATTTGGTACACCATACAACATTATGAAGGAAAAAATTGTTATTATTAGTTTTAAATTGAGATGTGGGAGAGGATGCAAAAATGGGCCGCTAGATTTTTTTTGGCAGAAATTAACGTCGAACAAAATCAATAACTGAGATGATAAAGGATGCAGGTTGGTACTCAATGGAGACAGGAGTTAGATGGAGAGAGTCCTAATTCTATGTAAAGCAAACGTTGATCATGTACTTTGACCGTTATTGGGCGAAGGATTGGGAATAGTATATTGAAACATTTTCTGAATGGTTGTAGAATTTTATTTTATGCGGGTACTTATTATTATCTAAAGAATTTCTTCTTAATGTAAGTATTAATCATTGGAAAATTGATCTAAAAGGATAATTGTCGTGGGAAGAACTCAGGAGAAAGCTCATTTAATTTAATCCATAAAAATTTGCTCAGGGGCTTTATTTACTTTCACCTGAACAAACGAAATAACCTTTAATGGCATAAAACAATTATATTCTTGACAACTCAAGGATTAATAAATGTCGATAGATCAAGAGAAGATATTTCTGGCATTATTGCCAATCAAAGATTAAGTGAAGGTCCTGTCGTCTGTAACGAACAGAATATCACCAACTGATCGTTGCCAGCTGGGACAGCCAACGGTTCTTCTTGTCGCTACATGAAAGGGGGGTTGTCACTGTTCTATTGCAACCAGTATCCGTGCTGATGCCAAGGCAGCAAGCGGCACCAATTCCAGCTGACAGTTCGTTCTCCACGTAACGGAAGGGAAACAGCTTGCAGAATCGACAGATTAGCACCGAATAACCTCTTGTTGCATCCTCCCTCTACCACCACACGTTTTTGGACCTCTAAGTTGGATTTTAGTGACCAATGAAGGAATCACTCAAAATCTCGCTCGTATGCAATAGGCCATGAGAAAACACACACATAATGCATATAAGTTTATTGTTAATGCTATCCCTGGTGGCTATTTGCACACAGCGTTACCCAAGGTCTCAGTCACACTTTTTTTTTTTTTTTTACTGGGAGACCTGTACAACGGCTTTTCAAAATGATTAAATTTTTTTAAATTTATCGTTAAGGGCGGCGCTTTCTGCGTTGTAAACCAAGGCCGCCTTTACGCTCCCTCCATGAAATTCCTAGAGTCAAGGAAAAGTTAATGCTCTTCACCCGAGCTTGCGTTAAAAACATAACTTGTAATCATTGGCAGGGACGTGAGTGTTGGTGGGCCCACAGGGTTAGTGGAGTTTTTCCAAAAAGACTCCTTCACTTGTGACGAAATATCTCAAAAGTTACATGTTCAACGCATTCCCTATAATTTGTGTATTACCACCAGGCACATCGCTCAGTTTTCACATTTCTAAGTTTGGTTACTCCAAAATATGGAAGAGAATAGAAAATATGACCATGACCATAAACTAGGGCAAGGGAATGGGACAGTTTTTATTTTTAGGTAATAGTGCCAGGAGACGGGATTAAGTATCACGAGAGATTTTTAAAAACTTTACTTTGAACAGTGAAAGAACTTAAGGTAAAAACTTAAACTAAAAATTCACCGAGCGTGGTAGGTGGCCGGTACAGTAATGGCCTCGCATTAACGAGGTCGCGGGTTTGATTCCCCGTCCAGTCATCCAGATTTTGGTTTTCCATGCTTTCCCCGAATTACTCTAGGCTAATACCAGATGGCTCCTTCAAAAGGCCATTGCTGAATTCCTTACCATGTCTCACATCCTCTATTAATCACGAAGGCAACCAGGAGTAAAAAACAAACAAACAAAAAATTGTTTTGCTGATGCTAGTGGACCATATGTCCCAACGCGATTAATAAGAATGATAGTGATAGTAGGAAGATACAATACAATATCGTTAGGCAACTGCATGTTTGTCCCAGGCATTGCTAGACAAAAATATTTTTCTTGTATAGTTAATTAAATAACACTTTTTTGTTTATCTTCATTGAGTTCAGTTTTAGACTTAGAAATTACTGATAAATAGGTCAACAAATTGTACAAATAAACTTGTTTTTTTTTCTGAATCTTAATTTTATCTATCACAATCAGCGTCGCACATTCAACATACATCAGATTATTTGTTTCTTTGTAGTATGACTAATTCCTTCAAAAAACAATCATGTTTCTTACTTCATGATTTTACGTATATTTACTTTGTCTGGATGCGGTTATGCGTATCCACTATTAAGCCCCACACTCCTTTCTCTGCAAACATTTGGTAATTATTCAATACAATATAATGAACAGACCTTATATACGTATTCCAGATATGCATATTTTGTGCATTTTTTTTTTTTTTTTTTTCATTTCAAATATTTATACGATTGTCTACGTTTCTTTATTAACAAGTATGTATCTTCCCTACATGATTGGGTAAGAACCAAAGCGACGTGCAGACACAAGATGATGATAGAGGGTTTGTGAGGGTGAGAATCAACGCGTGGGACAAGTTGTGTTTGGAGTGGCTTGTCAGTGTGAGTACAATGTGGTCTGTGACTGAAGTTTCGCGTCCTCGAAGTGAGAAGTGGTCAGAAAGTTTCGAGTAGCAGTTGTCTTTGGTTATCGTGCCTCCACCACAACAGGCAGACCTGTGTATTGCATGTTGCATTGAAAAGCTCTGCTCATAAATCACGCTAGTATTCTTAATTATATGTTTAGTTTGCTTCTAGCTTTGCAAAATGTAACCCTGTATTTCGGCGTTCCCGTGTCTGCTTTGAACAGAACATAGCGTTTCCAGGCCACGAAGGTACGATCGAGCTTGGTGTGTGAGCGGTAACGCTCCGGCTTCGTATTCGGTAGGATACAGACTCGATTCCCCCTCCGGGCATCCAGATTTGGATTTTGCATGGCGTCCCTAAATCACTCCAGACGAACACCGGGATGCTTCCTTGAAGGGGCCGTGGCCGAATTCCTTCCCGTTCGTTGCCCCCATCCTTCTCTGCCTCTAATCACTGCAACGGTGACGAGCAGTAAAACCAAACACAAAACAAACAAAAAGATATTCGTTGGCAGCTTTGAATAGTAGTAATAATAATAATGTATTTAACTAGATTATACTTTGTTCAAATAAACAAACTTTAGAGAGCTCAGCTAAGAGGATTATTATTAATTTCATATAAAATATTTTATATGACTAATATAACCGAAAAATTTCATGACTGGACATAGCGTACTTTTTTAATGGACTGAGAAGAGTCACAGTAAACATCACACACTGAAAATTTTGAATCCTGATGTACATTGTTAGCAGTATTTCCAGTAAATTCGAAAAAAATTCATGCTTGAATATTTTTTTTTGTTTGGGCTTTACGCCTCGTCGACAACGCGGTCGTTAGAGGCGGGATGGGACTGGGGTAAGGAACGGGAAGGAATTCGGCCGTGACCTTTTTAAAGGAAACTCCCGGCATTCGCCTGGAGTGATTTGGGGAAACCATGGAAAACCCAAATCTGGATGCCCGGGCGTGGATTCGAACCCGCGTCCTCCCGAATGCGAGGCCAGAACGTTAACCGTTCACCCACCACGCTCGGTATGCTTGAATCAAACATCTCTTAACCATGGCACCACATGTCTTCTTAAACATTTCCACTCTAGCCTTTTGGTTGAAGAGAACTTCACTCATATAATGGAATTATTAGTAGGGTTGTACAGGTTGACAGGATTTTGGTAGCAAGGGAATCATTGATCAATATCAGAAGCACCTATTGCTCTCAGAAGAGAAATACTGTTGTGGAAGATAAGAAGCCTATGTTCCCCTGGAACGCGAAACTTCAGTTGATTCGGTCTTTTAAACTATGCTTTGTACCGCTAGTTGATTTTATGACTAGTTATTAAAAATCCTATAAAAATTCAGTGGTTTATGGGCGCTTTGAGATCTAATGTAAGCTATATGAGGGTATGTGGAGTATGTGATTTTAGCAACTGACTTTTTTTATTTTGTTACTAGAATTTTTACATACACACAGACTATCTGTATGGAGGAAACAGAGGATTGTAACTTTTACTTTGTTTGGAAATTTATGTATTTTTTTTTATGGCGATTAGGTTCTGGAAAAACGAGACGTTAAGATGTCTCTGTTTTTATTTCTCCAGAATAGAAATTCAGCAAAGTACTACTATGAAACTGAATGAATGAATGTGTTGATCCCATGCAACACGTAAAACTCTTGTAGAGGTTACGCAACGTTAAAAAATGACATTTTGATCCCCACTTAATCCTTCAGAACTTTTTATAACTATGAACTTAGAAGAATTAAAAACTTATAAACTTTTTTTTTATTTTTGCATATTGCTTTAGGCCTCTTCGACGATGGGGTCTTTAGAGGCGGGAGAGGATGGGATACAAGAAAAAGGAAGAAATTCCACCCCCACCTTTTAAAGGAACCATTCCAGCATTCACCTAAAGTGATTCGTGGAAACCATGGAAAACCAGAATCTGGATGCTCGGACGGGGATTCGAACCCGCGTCCTACAGAATACGAGGCTAAAGCATTTCCGCTCACCCACCACGCTCGGTAATTGATAAACTAAGACTTTTTCTTCCCAAACAAGTGTTGGGTGTCCGAAGAGATTTAAAAGGGAATGTAAAAAAATAATGCGACAGCCTTTGTGGGGCTACGGATGCTAATTTATTGCTTAATTCATGTATTAAACTAGTAAGGAAATGATTCTGAAGTCTCGGTTGACTATATTTAATGTTGCTTGCATTAGAACATCGATCTATGTTGTCATTCAAGAGGGTGCAGCATCTTGTAACTCATTCATAAAATAACGAGATTTTACTAGTACATGAAGTACAGATTCAGAATACGAAAACTATGGAAAATGTGTTGAATTATGTAAAGAAACGTTTCTTGAGAGTTTGAGAGTAGTACACGAAAGCCTATTGCTGCCAACACTACCTTTTGCGGCCAATGAAATTCACATGAGGGCCAATTCTTTTCGTGATGTGAAATCAGAATATAAGTGTTGGATTTTTTATATCATGAGCTCGGTTTATTGGAGTCATATAATACGACTAGCATTTTAAGCACGAAGTATTACTTAGGTTCTTGTGACATGTATGTAGCACGGTAAGAATTTTTTATTCTGGTTTGCAGTTCCATTTCCCACGTTGAAATCACCGACCAAGTAGGCTATGAATTGGGTGTGAAAACTAATAATGATAACCCTCTACACACACACATTCTGCAGGCTGGTTTAAAGCGAACAAGCGCGTGGGTCCTTGTTCCTGACATTGATTGATTGTTACAGCTACACACTCGAAGCAGCTGCCTACGGTTGCTAAGAAACACTTCGTCCGAGCATCGATTCCGAAAATTATATATCGGATATTGGGCTCTGAATAAATATATATATCCCGTGGTGAGTAGGAAATTTTAGGAGTTGTATTCGATTATGTGAGCAACGTCGGAATGTTCCGTGGTTCTGATTCCACTTTAATCTGTAGGCCCATGAGGAAAGGAATTGGCCTTCCTGCCTCTGACACAATAGATTGGTACATCTTTTTCGGAAAGATTCTACCAACTTTCGGGTTGTGGACAAAGTTAGACTTCTAGCTTTTGAAGTAAAAAATTTCTTCAGGAGCGTTGGGCGAATTTTGAACTGGTAAAAATCTTATGAGTTCCCGTCACCGACATGCTAATGTTAACAGTAATCTGTTGCGGTTTGGTCGCTCAGTGGTTAACGTTTTTGACTGGGGAGCGAGTGCCCGGTTCGAATCCGTGACTCGGCTGGGATATTCGTGGATCCTTACACCTTTGGCACAGCATGCTGTGTAATGTGAAGTACTCAAGAACGCTTCCGTGGTTCGGAATCAATCTTAAACTGTGGGTGCCCAGTACCTGGTATCACTACCGGGTTAGGTTAAGGTGGCAGAGACAGGGGCAGAATGCGCAGTCAATTGAAACCATGTCATCAGGTCATTACGACCACAAAGTATTTATATTATTATTATTATTTAATATATCTGCAGCTATTAGTAATACGTGTTGCGCGTATGATATTCACAGTTTTAAGTTTTCACTTCTGTCGCCAGTCCCCAATGATTGACAATTGTTTTTTTTTATTGGCTGTGGCTTTACGCCTCGTCGACGTCGATGTTATTAGAGGAGGTAAAGGACTGCAGACGTGGAAAGAGATGGAATTTGCCCATGGCCTTTTTAAGGATTATCCCAACATTCGCCGGGAATTTTTTGGGAAACTATGGAAAACCTAAATCTGAATGGCAGGTCGAGGATTCGAACCCACTTCCTCGAGAATGCGAGGCCAGAACGCAAACATATCTCTTAAACTTATGTGATAGAGTTATGCGGTATTTTTCATCTTGTTTTACATCCCTAGAATTTTATTTACATTTGTTGCATATAAACTGCAAGTTCGGCAAGTTATGCAAACAAATGACCTTCCTACACGAGATTGATTAGTAGTCTCCGTGTTGGACTCAGTCGAAGAACAGAATAGGTTACTTAAGAGGGTGACATTCTGCTTTGAAGGCACTTTCCTTGTGTCTGGTACGAAGCTTTGAAAATCCGTCCCGAAGTCAACGTTTAATGAGCTCTTATGCACAATACAGTAATCGGTCCATTTTTCTTTGCTGAGGAGGCTAATACAGCAGTAATTTACTGCGACAAGATTAATGAGTACCTTCTCCTTCAGGTGCTGGCCTTGCAGCCAGCCATAATTTTTCAACAAGTTGGTGCATCTACTCATTGGTCTGGTGATGTTAGGGGCCTTTTGAATAAATATTTTTCCGCAAATGGATCAGCCTTAATTGACCAATCGTCAGGCCATCGCACTTCCCTGATAACATCCCTTAGATTTTTTTCTTTGTGGTGTATTTCATGTAGCATGTCTATTGTCTATGAAACCCATGATCGAGATGTTGCAATTTTTTTTAGATGGATAACTGAGGTTATTCTAACATTTGATGTTGTTATGTTTAAGCGTGGGTAGTTGAAGCTAGAATATCGACTCTATATACTGAGGGCAACTAGATGTGCACATGTGGAAGTGGAGGGAACGTATAGAAAAACATGTGAGATAAAGAACGTGTTGCAGAAAACTCATGTCTCTCAGATAGTTCCATTGTTACAGTAACAGAACTTTATCGATATATGCACGGAAACGCTAAAAGTCATGCAACACATAGGTCCAAATATCCAGACGGTAGAAGCACCAACGAAAAACTGCATACATGTGCCTTGCGGTATCGGGGCTACAACTTGAACTCTCGTGAGTTGTGTGAAATTTTATGTGATTTTGGCCTCACGACACGAATTAACAGACCTTGAACGCGGAATAGTTGTCGGAACAAAACGCATGGGCCAGTCCATTTCAGAAATTGTTCCTGAATTCAACATTTATTAACCCACAGTGTCAAGAGTGTACCCTGAATATGTAATTTCCGGCATTACCTCAAGCAGTGATGGACCACGTCTACTTAATGACCAAGACCAGCGATGTCTGCGTCGAGATATCAGAGGCAGGCAGGCAACACTGTGCCAAGGAACAGCAACATTCAATGTGGAATAAACAACAGACGCGTTCATGCGAATAATGCAGTGAAATTTACCGTTGATGGTATATGGCAGAAGAAGACGGACATGAGTAGCTTTGTTGATAAAACACCCTGGGTTGCATCGCCTCTTGTAGGCTCGTGAACATATCGGTTGGACACTAGATACTGGAAAAAGATTACGTAGTAAAAAGAGTCACGATTATAGTGGTTAAGAACTGATAGTAGAGTTCTAATGCGTCACAGACCCCAAGACGCCAAGGACACATGTTCTCAGAAAGCCATGGTGCAAGCCTTTCTTGTTCATTTTCTTAAATTACACTCAAATGTTATAGACAATACAAGACGAACACAACACTAAATTAAAAATACCCACTCCCTATGCCGGACACGAACCAGGCACCCCTGCTACGCGAAGCAATCACGCTACCCCTACGCTACCGTGGTTAGTCATTAGCGGTCCATACTCTAGCGGGGTAACGGGTAGTCTCGGAATGCGGTGGGCCGCCCCAGTCGCAAATATGCCAGGGTTTTCAACCCATATTCCAAGCGTCAGCCTGCGACCCTTTCATCACCGCTAACACACAGTCTGACAGACCGCCTTGTACTGACACGTATTCCACTGCAATGGAAACTCGATTTGTTGGCAAGGATGTCTTAACGGATTTTATTAAACTGTACGAGAGCTTGCCGTGTTTATGGAAAAATGAAAAGTAGAGACTATTTAATAAATGAGGCATACGAAAAATTATTCTTTTTTAAACTGCATTTTTCGGAACGAATTAACAAGAAATACAGCTTTAGAAAAACATAGTGTATCGAACAATCCGTCTACGTCTTATGCATCAACTAGTGCACAGTCACATTATACAATCCTAAGCATTGACCACGAGAATAATCTTGCAAATTGTACCACGATACAGCCTTATAATGACTAGATCAACAGTTCGGGAAATTAATTTAAGACATGGTATGTTTTGTATTGTATATACAATTACGGAAATAAATATGTTTTATAAATTGCTTTCATGGGAGTATATTTTGGAATATCAATAATTAAATGTTATAACCCACGTCAAATTCCATTTTCCGTTTTCCCCTCCTTAAAATGAATTAATAATAAAATCATTTCTTTGAAGAAGTACATATAAAGTTATATGTATGTACTATATTTATATGTATAAAAGTATAAGTAGAAAGAACACTGGCAAAAATTAAAGGAGTTTAAACGGGGAGAGGGGTTGGGTTTCTGCAAACCAGCAAACCAAATGTCTACAGTATTTTTTTCTTTATTTTAAAGTGTAAGTATGCAAAGTTCCACTGATAAAAACTGAGGGGTGTAAAAGTGGAGAAGGTTTGGTCAGAAACCTTCTCCATGAAGAAATAAATATGTTTGGCAACTTTCATGTCGGTGTCGAACGGTACGAATATGTTTACATATAACTACCTTCATATAGTCATTCCGGAGTTCCTCGTAAAATATTCTGCAGCTTTCAGGTATAATATGTCTAAAGATTGAGCTGAAATCCCAGTTGAAAAATTAGGATCTTCATATGATCTTCCAGTATGCAAAAATCTCAGTGTTGTAACAAGACGTTCATACGGCGGAATGCACTCTTTCATTCGCGTGTTACGTTTTGTCAATCAAGGTTGAAATATACTTCGTAATTTGGTAAAAAGTGTTTCATCCATACGAAGATAATTCTTAAAATCATCTGGCTCATTTGCTCTTAATTCTTGCAAAAGAGGCAAATGACCTAAAATTTCCTTGTTTTTTAACAAATCTTTGCACCAAACTGAACGTGTTTTGCGTATTAACTTTTTTCAATAAAATATAGCTAGTTGCACACAGAACAACCTGCTTTTTAGAGCTCATAGCTGGAAACTGACCTTTCAATTACTCTCTCATTCATGGATTGAGTGCATAATATATTTTTTTTTTTTTTTTTTACTTATGGCTTTATGTCTCGTCAACGTCGAGGTCATTAGAGGAGGGATGCCGGTGTCCGTCCAGGCATTCAGATTTGGGTTTTCCATGGTTTCCTCAAATCACTCCAGGCGAATGCCGGGATGCTACCTTCAAAAGGCCATGGCCGAGTTACCTTCAGTTCCTATTCCCCAGTCCCATTCCGCCTCTAATGACCTCGACGTCAACGAGGCGTTAAGCCATAAGTAAAAAAAAAAATAATGTCAAGCCGGTGTCCTCCTGAATGAGTGCATACTATTGGCGAAAATATAACACACTAGGTATTTATCGCGTTAAATACATAACATATTTCGCGCACTTATCGATCATACCATTCGCCTTTAGACAATGGCCAATAGAATGTGAGTATCCTTTTGGTTTTTACCTTCAAATAACAGCGCATACCGCAGGGAGTTGGTTAATGTCTAGGATCATTAGCCTTTATTACCACTGTATAATAATTACAGTCAGTTAAGAGGTAATAATCATTACAGTGCTTTGGAGATGAACCACAATTTGCCAAATGTATAATAAATTCACGTTTCGTAAAATCGCTTCATTTCATGGAAAGAAGAATAAGCAGACCTATAATGACTTTATATAAGCGGAGCACGTCGTTCTATATAAACAGCGAGGCTGATTACTCCGAAGATAGAGTGTTAACCAAATGTAATTTTTTCGAACACTTGAAACGATATTATTACAGGACTCAATGTATTAAACATAATTGTCATCAGTGAATCAAGTGAGGTCTACAAGTAGATTTGGTATAAACCTCACTAAACCGTGATAATATTAAAAAGAGAGACACGGACTAATTGTTTTTAAAGTTCTCATCCGTATTTTCCATATACAAAAGATTTTTTATACGGCTTCATTTTACACAGTTGTAGAGAACTAACAATCTATAGATGGTTCATGCCAACACCGTTAGTAGGCCGTAACCTAAGATACAAACCAGCTATGTGTATATAGGAATCAAGCAAAAGAGTTATGGGACAGTGAATTCATTAGTGGATTTAGACTATTGTGTTGTATTACGAATTAATTAAGGTCTCTTAGACTTAATTTACACACAGAAACCGTAGATAACCCTTCAAGAAACTATTCGTGGTGCCAACATACGGTTTATTTGCTGAATCCAAGTCTCGAAATCGCCTTGCAAAGCAACAGCTTTTCCCCGCGCAAGCAGGAGAGAGCAGTCAGAAGTCTACAGCATGTTTTTTAGCTAAAGGTATTCACCGAAACTTAATTATGGGTACACTCCAGATAACCCTGTTCATTCCAAGTATTCAATAATGGCATTTAAGCATTCACTATGAGATAGATACAAACAGAAGAAAAAACTAAGACATTTCGGTTAACTTACGAGCGTTGTTGGCTATTGCGCAAACATAATAACTACCGAAATTTAATTGACAACCGTCCTACACTTTTTATATGAGTTACGCAATATGTCCACTACACCAAACTTTGATTATATATGTACTATCAAATTGTAATTTCAATGTTCCCGTTCTGTGTTAATTCCAGATCTAAAGTTAATATAATTGACTCCTGAATGTATATACAGTACATGAACTGTTCAGTTCAGTTGAATTTCATTAATAACTAATGAGAAAATCCTCCCATAAACTGGGAAATAAAATGAAGATAAAATCCTACAGTTCAGTAATTTTTTCTGATATTGGTAATAGCATTTAGCAATGGCTCGCAATTAGACACAACGACATAATTTTTTGTATTTCCAGATACGTGCACATAAAATCAAATTCATCTGTAAACTAAAAATACTTTTAACACATTGAACAACTAAATTACACCTATTAACATTCATTATCGTAATACAATCCAAACAAAAACCGATTGGAAAAATCATATCAGTGCTCAAGATACAGAATATCACATTTCGAATAGTATTTCAGTTACTGTATTGCAAATTGAAATAAGCGAATTGTTCGAATTTGAATAGAGCGTTTAGAATTTCGTCGCAAAACAATTATTCCAAAATATTTGCTATTCGGCGCAGATGACGTTACCCGATCGCCGAGCACGCAAAATTACTGAGAGCTGATTTTCCAGCCCATTTATGTGAAACTCATATGCCACGGGGTATCAGTAATTGTGCAGCGTTATTTAGATAGAGCGAAAGGTAATTACGGCTCTTATATTGCAACTTACATCAACATTAAATAATTCTCATTCCGTAACGTAAAATAGATCTCTGACAGTAATGTACTGAATACTAAAAATTGGTTTCGTACTTTAAACTCGCCCTTGTAGGATCCATTTCAATAAATAATATTAACAGAAATTTTAAAATTAAATTATGAATGTTGTGTTGCTCTTCGGTTCTTCTGTTTTCATCATTTAACAGACATAATACACATAATTATTTATTTCATTACTAGAGGTATCTTGATGGCCACTATAATCTCTCTTAAAAATACGGAAGGAACTCTTCTATAAGTAAAAGAAGTGCCATTAATTTAACGTTCTTACAATAATCTCAACATCACTAGTTTAACGGACAAAATTGGTATTGAATAAACAATGGGTTAAGTTACAAAAACCTGTAAAATCTGTCTCATGGTAAAAATATGTTATTTTCATTTACTGAAGGAAAAATTCCTTAACACTAAAATGAATATGTCAATCCAATTACTCCATTATTCCTTTCAGCTGATCTCAAATTAACGGATGAAAATCTTTACTAGAGAACCTGTAATGTTATTAATAATTGAGATAATAACAATCATTTGCAGACTAAATATGATTAATATATTCAATGAATAGGTGGCTTGAATAGAAAAAACATCATATTGTGAAAGTAGTGTAGTGCCTTATTGTAGATAAGTTTCTGAAAGTAGCAATAAGTTGCAATTAGTGATGCTCATTTCACAGTTTCAGAAACTACAGTGGATGCAATTTGAAGAACACATTTAAATGTTTATATTGCCTCGCTATAATAATCCATATGATTTGACGAATACATTGCCGAGTTCAGAAAGTTTTTATGTAAGTCTATCTAAGAAACTGACGTATTGTTTTTTCGTTATAAAAATTGCTTACGAAATCTTGATTATGAAGAAAGTTTAACAACGTGTACGAATGTAAAATAGTTTTAGTTCAGAAAGTTTTCATTTAAGTCTATCTAAGAAACTGACGTATTGCTTTTTCGTTATAAAAATTGCTTACGAAATCTTGATTATGAAGAAAGTTCAACAACGTGTACGAATGTAAAATAGTTTTGCATGCAGTGTGTAACACATTTTATTTAACAAAAATTACTACTTTACTAAGAACGAATTTAAAAATTTCATCCGTTAAGCCGATAGCCTAATTCATCTTGAAGTTGCTACAACATGACTGCATCGACTTTTGGCAAAGCGTTTTTCCAATTTTATTATTATTATTGTGATCATCTGAACTGGAACGAATGTCGCAGTTTGAATTCCTCTACAAATTCAGCTATGCTCAATGTGCAGTCATTCTTTACATACCTCAATAGCTTATCTCACTCCATATCACCATTAATTAAAATGAAAACTTTGTCATGCCTAAAGCCATGTACTAATTAATCTTGGTGGTTTTCTAGTTATTCTCCATAATCAATATTTGCCTGTCCGCTACCCAACGTATGCAATACACTTGACATTTTTTTTTTTTTATTTTTATTTTTTTTTTTTTATTTTTTTAATTCTGTTAGATACGGAGTGTTAAGTTGGGGTGACGAAAACCTGTCAGTGAAAATTTAGACAGCGGATTTCCAAGGGAAGGCTTGACCTCCGGACAGTTGCTAGTGCCGTAAGTAACTATCGCACGCATTAGGTTGTGAGGCGATGTGTACTTTACTAAAAGGCGGATGCAATCTTTCAGGCTGGTAATCCAACAAAGATCCCTTATGTAATAAACAACACGTTAAGTCGCAGCACAATAGTGTTGACATGTATTATCGCCGAAATTCACTGAGGAACTCTGAGAAATACCGCAAATTTGATCGAGCGTTATGGACCAATAATCGGCCATGATTCCTGCATTCGTTAACAGATTATTGTATCTGTTACTTGCGAACCAATTTGAGAAGGCAGTCTTTCCGCGGGATTGTGGATTGGCGTCCGCAATACGACAGAGGCACGGTTGAGTGGTTTGATAACGAGGAAGATAGTCATTACTCATTACAAGTACTTCAGGAGCAGCACAAAGAGACTAACTAGAGGTGTCCCATTGCTTCCATTAACCGTGAGTATCTGTGGATAGCTGCTTCTAGCCGCTACGTATATAACATTACTCATCTGCCATCACTAATATGTGATTTTCCACAGAAATTAAATAATTCCGCTAATGACCGTGTTAATGAAAATGTTCCCAAGATCCTCAAAATTTTTATTTAATTCCAAAGAGATTTGTAAAAATTAACTTCATTACAAGTAATAAAATAACTTAATTTTATGTTTTGAAGACCTAATAAAATCCAGGAGATATGCTTTATTAATTTCATATTGATTCATTTCTAATCCCAGTCAAGCCATCTTATTTATAAAGTTTGTCGTGCAAATAATGAATGCATCTGAATATATATTAAAAATCATAAATAATATTTGCAATTTATAAACACACCCTCTTAGAATGAACATTTCTGTTAGTATAAAATTCCACAGACAAACCAAGCCGCCCTTGTTTCCACCCCTTCAGATGATGTGACTTATCCCCATAATGGAGGGCTCATACCATATCGCCACACTCAAAGGCTTGATGAAACTTTGCTAGCGTAGCACTCCCTTATACCCTAAGGATCTAATTGATTAAAATCTTTCGCAACCATATCCTCAGTGTGAAACTAAGCTTATTATCAAATAATATGAGCAGATGTTTTCCACCAACAATTCCCAACCCACTACATAACCTTATGAAACATTATTTTCCTACCTGTGTTCCTAATATGTAAGCACCTTTTGTCTTTTTGTCTATGCATTTCCTGCATTACAATACCAATCTCATTTTAACTAACAGAAGGTGAAGGGCACTAAGAGTATTTACATATATTTACCAATGCTAAATACCTTTCACATCTCCCAGGGTTGGAAGAAGGAATTGAAGGAAAGCTCACTTGCATATTTAAGGAATTTCTAGCGTTTCTGCAAATGGTAACCTTGCATGGATCTTCCCAAAGAGAATTATGAGCCATCATTTCAGAGGTGCTGGTTCAATAAGCAAATAGAATATGACTCCATCCCCGGAATATAACTACAGAGCTGAAATACAAGCGATCCGCCATATAATGTAAGAGTGTCCATTAATTGGGTGCGCCGGTTAGTTCATTGAATTTCTGACAGTTCGATTGATTATGATTGTGAACTGGATATTTTCTTGTAATAATCATTGTATGTTGCTTTGTTTTAAATATTTCAGTACAGCTTGCTTTTGAATTAAGGAGAAGAAAATGCTACAGATTATCGTAGTTTTATACAGACGCATTTAAGGTAATTTTTCAGTAGGAATTATTATGAGAATAAACCGTAAGGTAAACGGTACCTTGAGTTTTCTCGGTTTTTGATTTCGTCTTTACGGCTTGCAGACACCTTATGCATGACTCAAGAGGAGAATGGTATCAATAGTCGTTTGAAGCAGCCATCAAGGAATTTGCCTAGAATGATTTCTGGAATCCATGTAAAATCGACATCTGGATGGCCGACAGGGAATCAAACCTGAGTCATCATTCCGAAAAATCAGGCCCGAACATTAATGGCTTGATTATCATGCTTTACTGGCTAGAAGTAAAAGATCCGTGTCATACTCAACAATGTGATAACTGCGTAACAGGAAAATGTTTCCACCTATTTTTAACAAGTTTATAACTCACTAGCTGTTACCCGTGACTTTGAACGCGTGTAATGTAGTGATAGTATCAGATATAGAAAGATAATAGTTACCTAATAGGTGTTCCAGAAAGTAGGGAGTTGGGATGATATGACGGGGACACTATCTCCATACCATTATATCACTGAACCTGTATCATGAAGACACCCAGTTTGCAACATGTTTAAAAATAGCCAAAAACTAAAGGGTGGGGGTGGGGGTTACTGTGCGAGACCTCCCAGCATAGTTCCTCCAGCAAATTGTTTCTTGTTTAAAATTGTGTCACTTTCTGTCGACATATTATGCCAATACAATTTTTAACCCTATGGTTTTTCTCTCCTTTGCTAAGATATATAAATTTTACGGGCTGGAAACCCGTAAGCTACCTACATTTAACTGCCCATAGGAGAAACACCTCTTTTCTAAGTGATATTAGTTACAAAGGTTAAATTTGGTGTAAACTGTATCCTTTTAAACTGGAATAAGAGGTCTATCGGACTTCGAGGAATCCATAAATAATCACCTTTTGCCATTACAGACATGATCACAGCTTTTATTAAGTTTTGCCCCAGTTATGTTATTTGTAGGCGTGTGCCGCTGCACAGTCAAGGTGCATCAGTAGCATGGGAGCCCCCAACTTTTAATCTTAATTTATAATAAGGCTCACCCGATAACTACAAAACGTTAAGTAACTCTGTGGGATATGTGATAACTTTGCTTGTACAGTATCCATAACACTG
The DNA here is from genome assembly GCA_031002005.1 of Vandiemenella viatica. Classification (NCBI taxonomy): domain Eukaryota; kingdom Metazoa; phylum Arthropoda; class Insecta; order Orthoptera; family Morabidae; genus Vandiemenella; species Vandiemenella viatica. The sequence goes on along the minus strand of CM061921.1, from coordinate 44,642,326 downwards.
TCCACAGACATATACTTTAATATTTCTTCTTGCATGTTGTGGAGGTGATTCCCAACAGTAATATGATTTATCGTTAGAAGCATAGTAAATCACCTCATTAATTGAAAGAATTGAATTTGATAGGTACTCTAAATTTAATATACTGCAAGAACTTTGATTATTTTCCAGGATCACAGATAAATTACCATAACGAGATATTTATTGATGATCGCTGGCAATTACATGCCTGGGCGAATTTAACATTAAACATAACATAAAAAAATTGGTGATAATAGAATCCACAAATGGTTATTAGGTGTCATTTGAAAAAGGAGTTGAAAGGCAATTCAAAGTTTTGAACAAACACATATCGCTCCAGACAAACATGCCCTTATATGAGTAGGCCTTTATACACTTGGGCCTGCTAGCACAGTGGGTTTCACTCATCAACTTTGAGCATTGATATATCAAGTCGCTTACGGGTCCCTAACAGTTTCCTAAAATGCACAAGCTGTGGCTTCGAAAGCTAAACACATTACCAATTGAGTCTGCGGCAACTGGCGGTGTGGTAGGAGATGGGCCAGCGCAGGAAAAAAGCTCTCCAGCGTTTGGAAACCGAAAGCGCTTGGCAGCGTGAGACTTCTCCCGGAAGCCAGCTGATCAACCCTCGGCTGGAGTCCAGAACAGAATGCCAGACCGGGGTCCAGAGCCGAATCCAGAACCAGAATGACCTCTCGCCGCGTCTGGGAGATCGTAGGAAACCTTTCACCCCCTCCCTCCAGCATCTGGGGGACATACGGAACACAAAATTTCCAGGGATTAGATCTACGAAACATGGAGATTGGTCCGCGGGATAATGTCATACTTCCATAGTGCCTGATGTCCACTGATTTTAATTCACATTTGTTTTACATATTAAATGAAACATATACAGAATTGACGCCCGAGCTTTATCAAATTTATACCAATATTAATAAAAATCGAACTTGGAGTGTGACGGATAATCGTCATATTACAACTTGCGATATGTAACAGAGACTTACTTCACAAACTGACTGCGAGAGAAACAAAGCCTATGGGATCAATACAGGGTGTTACAAAAAGGTACGGCCAAACTTTCAGGAAACATTCCTCACACACAAACAAAGAAAATATGTTATGTGGACATGTGTCCGGAAACGCTTACTTTCCATGTTAGAGCTAATTTTATTACTTCTCTTCAAATCACATTAAACATGGAATGGAAATAAACAGCAACAGAACGTACCAGCATGACTTCAAACACTTTGTTACAGGAAATGTTCAAAATGTCCTCCGTTAGCGAGGATACCTGCATCCACCCTCCGTCGCATGGAATCCCTGATGCGTTGATGCAGCCCTGGAAAATGGCGTATTGTATCACAGCCGTCCACAATACGAGCACGAAGAGTCTCTACATTTGGTACCGGGGTTGCGTAGACAAGGGCTTTCAAATGCCCCCATAAATGGAAGTCAAGAGGGTTGAGGTCAGGAGAGCGTGGGGGCCATGGAATTGGTCCGCCTCTACCAACTAAACTGAGCTCTAACATGGAAAGTAAGCGTTTCCGGACACATGTCCACATAACATATTTTCTTTGTTTGTGTGTGAGGAATGTTTCCTGAAAGTTTGGCCGTACCTTTTTGTAACACCCTGTATAGTGTAAAAAAGTGTACAGGTATGGCATTGTTATACCACCTACGATTTGCCACGCATCGCGACCCTAAGTTTGTGATTCTACAGTTTAACATGGAATCCGAATAACTGACCTTCCAGTCGTGGCTCATACGATCAAAAATAATTCTTAAAAATTTGTGCTTCCACCGGGAGTTGAGCCGGTATCCACGCTCGATACGTTAGTTAGCAAGCGGTTTAGCCACTGAGCTACCACGCCGATATACCGGATGGTACTACAGAGACTTACATTACCTATGCGTCTGTCTATTGCTGTTCAGTAATTTTTCCAAATTCCATATCAATATGTATTATTTATACAGATCCTATGTCCTTCCTAATACCAAGTAGCATCTACTTGTCAAATTTCATCACGATCGGATAAGCCATTTACCCCTGGAAACGTAACAAACAGAGAGAGACTTTCGCATTTATAATGTTAGTATAGGTAATACGCTATGTCTGTACATGAAATTGATAAAAAAGGTCATACAGAAACTGAGAAACAAAATCTGAGCATCCAAAATTACACGAAAAAACGCTTATGGTACTGTAAACCGGGAGATCGTGAAGAATTGTTCTGCTGTCTGCCTGAAAGGGCTTAGATTAGTCGCACATTCCGCCTGTGTCATGGCTGGACCTATGGTTTTAACGATGGATACGAACCATTGAACGTCACGTCCCGTCATATAATCAGATACAACTCTTGAAAGTTTATAGTGCTACCGGGAATTAATCCTGGAACTGTGCCCCGAACTTTTGAAAGTATTGTCTTAACCATTGAGCCAGAAAACCACTCGCTGACATAACAGTATTTACACAAACTAACCATCTGTCTGTCAACGGTTGGTTAGTTTTCAAAATGTCATGACAAAATACGTTATTTATCCAGAAAAGTATCTTATGTCCCATCGTGATCTGTCTAGCTGTTAGCTGCGAATGGGTAACACAATTTCGCGTTCATAATATTAGTATAGATAAATGTCTGTAGGAGAAATTGAGAAGTTTTTTGATTCGAAAGTAAGTGTTATCAACACGCATTACGTGAAAACACCACAGTCCAAGAAGTATTTATCTACTACCGTTCATTTTACTATTCCACTAGCTGTGCCCGCGACTTCGTCCGCGTGGAATAGTTATTTTGGGCATCATATTTATTTTTGCAAACAACCTCCTCAGCTTTATAAATTATAGCAGTTACCCACGACTTTGTCCGCCTCAATTTCTGTTATTATTTTAGACAATTTTTTGCAAGTTTAGTTTTTTAGTTTTTAAAAGAACATAATTATTTTAAAGTACTTCTGCGTAAATTATATTTTTAGTTTTATTTTCTTGTGGCAGAAGAACATATTGGTTTTCTCCGCAACCCGATCTTGACAACGCGACATATAGTTGGCCGTGTGAAAAGCAGTCTTGACGTAAATCGATTCCTACGTGTTTAAATGTTTGCCCCTGTGATTTATTAATTGCAAAGGCGAAAGATAGCTTAACGGGAAATTGAATTCTTTTAAAATTAAAAGGTAAATCATTTGGAATCATTGGGATCCGAGGTATAAGCACTGTTTGACCAACTGCTGGACCAGTCAAAACTATTGCAAGGATCACGTTATTGCGTAGAAATTTAATTTGAAGTCGGGTTCCGTTAGATAAATTTGGTGGTTTGAGATTTCTAAGTAAAATTATTGGGGCACCTATTTTTAACTTGAGGGAATGTGGGGGAAGGCCACTTGGGTTCAAAGAATTAAGAAACTCTTGTGGGTAATGTACCGCATCTTCTTGATCCATTACGTTATCAATAGATGTGTAGGTAACTATGTCTCCTGGAAGTTTACTTAAAATTAGGTCATTAATTTCGTCCACGCTACTGTTTCTCGCCGCCAATATTGCCCTTTGACACATCCATTGATGATCTTTATTTTCTATTTCGCTGATTTCAGGGTAAACTTTCGATATTAAGTCCTCAATGTTACTTACTCTTTCTCCTAAATCGCGATCAATTTCAATTTTATTTTCAAAATGAGGTACTTTCCAGTCTCCTATTAAAAGTAACTTTGAAGGAAAAGTTATACTACCTCTTCCCAAATGTGCTCTCATATTTGTAGTTAATTTTAAAATGTTAACAAACTTCCATAATGGGGAACTTTTAAGGCAAGACTTTACAATGTCTGCTCTAGTTCCCCTTACTATTACTGGTAAAGTTTGTCGAAAGTCCCCAGCAAACATAACAGTAATCCCACCCATGATTTTATCACAGCTTCTAATATCTCTAAGAGTCCTATCTAGAGCCTCCACATGAGCTCTATGGATCATGGTACATTCGTCCCAGATTATTAAACTGACATCTTGTAAAACTTTTCCCAAAGGACCATTTTTACGTATAGAGCACACGCTATCTTTCTGTAAAGAAACAGTTAGGGGCAGTTTAAAAGTGGAATGATCTGTGCGTCCACCTGCTAATAAAGTTGCAGCGATACCTGACGACGCTACTGCCAAAGCTAGCTTTCCCTGAGACCTTACTTTTGCTAATATAAGATTAGTAATAAAGGTCTTGTCGGTTCCACCGGGAGCATCCAAAAAAAATACTTTTCCTTCATTAAAACGAACACTTCGCATAACACAATTATACGCGGTCACCTGGTCATTAACTAATTTTGAGTAATATACTCATTTAATTCATTTAGATCATACGGTTTTCGCAACGCTACTTCTAACGGATCCAGATGATTAAGTGAATTAATCCTTTTTGATACAGGTTAGCCCAAAATCGGTTAGTGATTTATCGCAAATCTCATGAATTTTATCTTCAATTATGATTAGTCCATCATTGTATATATCATTATTGTATGTTAATGTCATATCTTGATTCTCATTACGCATTCGCTGCATACAACCGTTCAGAAGGGAGCCGACCGCGCGTAATATCTTCTAAGATGTTCATTGAAATTAAGTGATGCCAAAGACAATTTTGTTCACAATTAAATACTCTTAATCAACAACACATTTATTTGGATAAAGATTAATATTATTATGTTGATAGAACTCTAACAAATAATTGGTAATAATGCATTAATTTCGACCAAATTTGATTACCATAAAAACGGTTCTAGTGAGTTAATCTCAAAAGATAGACATATACTGTCGCGGACATTTTTTTAGATCATTTCAAGAGGAATAATCCTTTCATACATATTTTTTGGTATCTTGAACCGTTTTCGCAGCGCACGCAACAGAAGCCCTCAAAGATGAATAATTTTCCACGTTTTTTCCACATTTTCCATTGTTTCTTCGCTCCTATTAGTCGCAGCGTGATGTTATATAGCTTAAAGCCTTCCTAGATAAATGGTCTACTCAACACAAAAAGAATTTTTCAATTCGAATGAACCGTTTTCGCAGCGCACGCAACAGAAGCCCTCAAAGATGAATAATTTTCCCCGTTTTTTCCACATTTTCCATTGTTTCTTCGCTCCTATTAGTCGCAGCGTGATGTTATATAGCTTCAAGCCTTCCTCGATAAATGGTCTATTCAACACAAAAAGAATTTTTCAATTCGAATGAACCGTTTTCGCAGCGCACGCAACAGAAGCCCTCAAAGATGAATAATTTTCCCCGTTTTTTCCACATTTTCCATTGTTTCTTCGCTCCTATTAGTCGCAGCGTGATGTTATATAGCTTAAAGCCTTCCTCGATAAATGGTCTATTCAACACAAAAAGAATTTTTCAATTCGAATGAACCGTTTTCGTAGCGCACGCAACAGAAGCCCTCAAAGATGAATAATTTTCCCCGTTTTTTCCACATTTTCCATTGTTTCTTCGCTCCTATTAGTCGCAGCGTGATGTTATATAGCTTAAAGCCTTCCTCGATAAATGGTCTATTCAACACAAAAAGAATTTTTCAATTCGAATGAACCGTTTTCGTAGCGCACGCAACAGAAGCCCTCAAAGATGAATAATTTTCCCCGTTTTTTCCACATTTTCCATTGTTTCTTCGCTCCTATTAGTCGCAGCGTGATGTTATATAGCTTAAAGCCTTCCTCGATAAATGGTCTATTCAACACAAAAAGAATTTTTCAATTCGAACCAGTAGTTCCTGAGATTAGCGCGTTCAAACAAACAAACAAACAAACAAACAAACAAACTCTTCAGCTTTATAATATTAGTATAGATGAAACACTAGGTATGTCGGCAATTCGTTGTTGTTTTACAAGGGCATTCACATCACCCATGATGTTAAATAAAGCAGATAGGGAGTTTGCATGTTGTGTCAGTTAATGCAGGATATAATAGGTTTTTATCTACTGATCTCGAGCATAAATATGTACTAATTAAACTGTAACCTTGGTCACTGTGCCAGTCAGTCTGTGACGTCACGCAGTCGGCATTCTCTACTGGATTAACAACGGCCAGATATGTTACTACATAGAGGTTATGAGTTCTATATAATTAAGCATCCACAAGGAAATGATTGTCAGAACATTGAAAGAAAATTATGTATTTCATTTTAATCCGAAAATTAATTATTAGTTGTTGTTATTTATGTATATTCATTGGATGTAGATGGTTTCGTTAAATTCTTTGCTCACAGATGTATAAGATAAAAGATTTAATTTTCTATCAGTAATGTTAGCAGCAGTTTTGATTTTATTGTTATTTAGCCGTGGTCAAAATTATTACAGCAGGCATTTGACGTTACAGCAGAGGGCTGGAGTAATTTTTTTTATTATTAAATAAACTGATCGTCATAATCCTGAAGTCATAACTTCGTCTGAATCAAAGCCGTTCTACATTGGACCCGATCATTATGGCCTAGATCACAGTTAAAACTATTAGTATGTGGCGTAACGTATGTTAAGATTTATATTTAATTTGCTTTGCTTTCACTGACACCACATAATTAGAGTAAATGCAAAATATGTTTACAGGATTCTACGATGAGAACATGCATAACGTCGGGAGTCGCTCTTTGCCATCTGACAGAGGATTATTTTCAGCTGCAGGTTCTGGAAGCCTAACCTCTCGCAAACATTCAGAGCCCACATACATCTGACGGAATACCCTGTCAGTGATTGCAGTCCTACGAATATCAGTTCACGATCAATGTTTATGCATTTGGGTCATATGGGCCTAGCATTACAGATTACAAAAGAGAAAATATATAGTCTCTTTTACCATCAGTTTCCTAATTTTTACAGATGTATACCATGTTTCTTCATGTTTGTACACCCCAAGAAACAAGACAGCGCCTTATTGTTTGAGGATGGCCCAGTATGTGGCGGCTAGGAGCAGTTCATTGAGAATTTTTCCCTGGCACTTATATCGTGCACCACTCAGACAAAACTTATTAACGGTCATTGCTATTTCTCTCGTTTACTCAATGTCTTGTGACGTTATTTTAGTAACATCTACTTCTACATATATTATCTGCAATCCACAAAGTTGTGGGTGGCACAGGGTGCTCAGTACCAAACAAATCTCTTCGCTGTGCATTCCAATACCGAATGGTGCGAGGGAAGAAAGAATTAATATAAGCATCACGAATATTATGTAAAATCTAAAGTGCGTTTGAATAAGGTTCCCCTTCCCTACAGGAACTGAAGAATCTGTAATTTTGTTACCAACGTTGCTGCAAGAGTTGACTGGTAGAGATGTACGAGTATTGGTTGTGGTTTTTTAGGCTGGGTCAGGATGACCCTGAGGAGGAAATTCAGTTGCGGACAGCCAAGATAAAATCAGCACCGCGTGTTAGGGATAGTTTAAAAGAATCCCGTACATTAAAAGTTATAGTAGTTAACTGCAGAAGTGTTTGTAATAACAGCCTGAACTCGAAGACGTTATTCGTAGTACAGATGCTGATATCGTAATAGGCACAGAAAGTAGGTTAAAACCGGATATAAGTTCCGTCGAAATATTTAATAGCAACATGAACATTTTCCGTAAGGATAGGTTGCATTCCCAAGGAGGTGGTGTATTTGGATATATGACAAAAGCGCTCAGTGACAAAACCGTTCAACCCAAGCTCGGTGGGAAGTTGTACCTGCCCTCGCCTACCTGCAGTTGAGAATTCCAAGAAAAATTCATTCCTGACTATCCAGTACAGCTCATCTGGTTAGGCTCTTATTGCTTTCATGTCATTCGTACAGTCGGTGATATTAGTTCTTGTTTGAAAGCGATATCATACTTACAACATCTGGGCTAGACCTGCTTTCGTAACACACTCAAAAAAAGAAAAAATGCAAATAATGTAAATAGAGAGACAGTGTAAATATGTAAATAAATAAATATTGACGAGGCTTAATTCAAGCTGAATTTAAATAATTCTTAAAAGATTTTATGCTACGTGCATTTCAATCACTAAGCCAGTTCAAAGCCTGCAAAAAGTGTGATAGAAATCAGTTATTAAAATGAGTTATTAAGTATTATAAATTTACTGAATCATATCCGGAAAATGTATGACTTCAAGAACACTTTAGGCTAGGCACGCACTAGCGATTTTCTGTCGCTGCGATAGAAAATAGGTCTCCAAAAAAAAAATGTTAGAGTGCGCACACTTGCGACTAATTAGTCGCAACAGATGATGCATTTTTTCGAGATACGAATTGTCGCTCTGCAGTTAGGTTAAAAAAAACGTAAACTAACTAATGGGCATATCTTCTTACTTGTCAAAAGTCACTTAAAGTAAGTTAACAAAATATCATTTATTTTAGCAAACAGTATTGTTTTTAATGTATGATGTTGAATATAAAAATTAACATAGATCATAGAATATTTTTTCTGAATTGACAAATCGCATCAATATAGATGTTGATTGCTGGAGTAATTTTCATAATAATTTCTTGTCTTAATCCAAGTATCACAGAACCGTAATGCACATTAGATACAGACATTGCAAGTGTTGTGGTTGGATTAGATTATATATGCTCGCTTTGATCGCAAGTGAAAAGAGTTTCGGGAATGTGGGAGAGTACTTATATTAATTAATAAATTAATATTACCGGCTACTGATTAGCAGTTAGTTATTTAAGAACCCATTAGTATGTTCAACTTCGAATGTTAACTCCTAATATGTAATATGTAATGTTTATTACAACATATGAATATGCTTTCCAGATAGCCTAATTGGTGCATTTGTAAACGGTTTCCCCAAAAAGAAAATCATTCACCATTTTAGTAAATATGAATAACTTTGAAAATTTCAACCGAGCGTGGTGAGTGAGTGGTTAACGTTCTGGCCTCGCATTCGGGAGGACGCCGGTTCGAATCCCTGTCCAGGGAATTCAGATTTGTATTTTCCATAGATTCCTCAAATCACTCCAAGAGAATGCCGGGTTGCTTCCTTCAAAATGCCATGGCCGAATTCCTTCCCGTTCCTTGTCCCCAGGCCCATCCCGCCTCTAATTACCCCGACGTCGGCTATGCGTAAAGCACCAGCAAAAAAAAAATAAAAAAAATGATTGACTATTTTCCATTCTGCACCGCAGCATACACTATTTTGTCAGTCATCTTTAGTTACTAAATCCTAATAAGAAAATTCTTTCACGGAGTGAAATGGGTACTTAAGTAAAAACTATTTATATCTGTATTTCAGTCTGTAGGCTTTCATAGATAACTTTTTATTTTCTGTGGTAAGACAGAGAATAAAGAAGCTTTAATGATTTATCCCTTTTTGCTGGCATTATACTAAAGAATTTAGGATTTTCCACTGCGACAGTCAGTAGGGGGTATATGTATTGTGCTGACATTAGATATATTATTTTTTTTTCCTTTAAGAATCTTTCATGGTTTTGACCATCGCCAATGAGTACCTTTTTCGGTTATCTTAGTTACTGGCTTTCGAAGGCGGTGTTGGGTCGATATTTTACAATAATCGGAATTAAAAATAGTAAACAAATACAATTTCTTCAGTATTTACATGGCATATTGGCAATTTTTCAACATCTCAGATCAGTATACGACAATTGTGTTGCTTCAAAACATGGTCTTTAATCGCCCGCCTATAAATCCGAAGCGCTCACCTCGCTCACCTAGAGGCCATCTGGGCTTCACTGTGCATTTCTTCCGGCGACGCCGTCCTTCCAGGAAGGTACAGGATTATAGACCGTCTATCCAGGATAGCGACCCTTGATCGCAAATGTCACCTGAGCGCTTTTAGTCGGTCACCGGTGTATTTATAGCTGTTAGTAAGTACCTCCCATGTAGGGAAATAGATGTCCATACTGTCTGCGAAATCATATGGATCAAGCTCAACGTAGCTAGGACAAAACTTGTGATAGGCTCCTTCTATCCTCCACCAGATGCAAGCGTAAATATTGCCGAGGCCTTAAGAAATAATGTAAATAATATAGCACGGAAATTTCCGGACCATTCAGTAATGATATTTGGTGACTTTAACTTGCCAGATATCGACTGGACTAATTACGTTCACGTTAGGGTGGGAAGGGATAAAGCAGCTTGCGAAATCATTCTAGACCTCTTCTCAGATCACAATCTTGAACAGCTCGTAACTGACCCAACGCGATGCCTCAACGGTAACGAAAATATTTTAGATATAGTTGTTACAAATAGGCCTGAATTATTCACGGATATTTCTACCACCGCAGGAATAAGTGATCACAGAGCTGTAATTGCTACAGTAAAACTAACAACCAGCGCAAAAAGAGAAAAGAGAGGATCATTTACAGATTCAAAAAGGCTTCAAAAGAGTGTTTTAGAGCGTATTTGAGGCATAATTATCATACCTTCTTAGAAGCAGGAGGCACTGTTGAAGAGAGGTGACATCGATTCTTACATATAGTCAGGGAAGGTATAAACTTGCATATACCGAAACGGACAATCAGGGAAGATAACGATCCCCCATGGTACACACAGGAGGTTAAAAGGTTACTCAAGAAGCAAAGGAAGATACATGCACTATCAAAAGAGCGATGCATCGGACTGATTTAGATAAGTTAGCGGAGATAAGGGGACATGTTAATAATGCGATGCGCGAGGCCTTTAATGACTTTCGTGCCAATTCTCTCTCTAAGTTCCTCACTGAAAACCCTAAGAAATTTTGGTCGTATGTAAAACAAAGATAGTTGTAGTGGGAACAATAAACCAATTCAAATAAAAGACGGACGTGAAGTTTAAGACAGCCGCGACAAGACTACCGTATTTAACACCGAATTCAAAAATTCATTCACGCGCGAAAATATGGAAAACATCTCCACTTTACCACATCGTGTGGAATTACAGATGGATCCGATAGAAATTGATAGCGTAGTATTGTAAAGCAATTAGAACCACTGAAGAGGGGTAAAGCACCGGGTCCTGATTGTATACCGGTAAGAGTATTTTCTGAATACGCGGAGGATATTGAACCATTTCTGTCAGATATATTCGGTAAATCTTTAGAAGAGAAAAAAGTACCTTCTAGCTGGAAAACAGCCCAGGTAATTCCCGTTTTGAAGAAAGGAAATCGGAGTCATCCTAGGAATTATCGACCCATATCTCTAACATCTGTGTGCAGCAGAATTCTCGAACATGTCATATGCTCGAACTTAATGAAGTTTCTAGATGAGAACGAGTTACTTACACCGTTTTTAACACCAATTTCGGAATAAGAGATCGTATGAAACACAATTGGCCCTATTTTCCCATTACGTAATGAAAGTAATCGATGCAGGTTCGCCAGTTGATGCAGTTTTCTTGGATTTTCAGAAAGCTTGTAATTCTGTGCCACACAACAGACTTTTAGTGAAGATACGAGCTTACGGTATTTCGGCTCAGATTTGCGAGTGAATACGTGAATTTTCTAACTGATCGATCACAGTATGTCGTTGTTGACGGGGAAGCCTCTTCTAAGATAAATGTTACTTCGGGCGTTCCTCAAGGAAGTGTAATAGGTCCACTTCTTTTCTTAATTTTTATAAACGATCTAGGCGACAACGTTAAATGCTGGTTGCGACTGTTTGCCGACGATGCGGTTATCTATAGGGAAATAAGGTGCTCCGACGATTGCTTAGAAATTCAGCGCGATTTGGATGCTATTTTCGATTGGTGCCGTAAATGGCAGCTTACACTTAATTGCAAATGTGCAAGGCAATGCGGATAAGTAACAAGAAGTATTATTTTGTTCAAGAGTACAAAATAAACAATTCAGCTGTTGACACGGTTGTTTCCGTGAAGTATCTGGGGGTGATAGTACAAAGCAAAATGAAATGGGACATGCACATAACTTCCGTCATAGGCAAGGCTAATTCTAAATTACGATTCATATGTCGTATTTTGAGGAATTGTAATGCTCATACAAAGGAGGTAGCGTATAAAACACTAGTGCGTCCGCTTCTGGATTATTGTTGTGGGGTTTGTTATCCGTATCGCAAGGTTCTGATCGACTCAGTAGAGAGGGTACAGAGGAGAGCCGCTCGATTCGTGACTGGTTGCTATGGCCCTTATGAAAGCGTCACAGAATTGCTACATAGATTGGGCAGGGATAGTTTGGAAGACAGACGACGCAGCTTGCGTTAAAATTTATTGGATAATATGCGAAAAAATTTAAATTTCTAGTGCTATGAAATACTTCTTCCGCCTACCTATTTAGGTCGCAATGACCGGAGGGATAAGATTAGAGAAATAAGATGCCGTACTGATGCTTTTATGTATTCCTTCTTTCCTCACACTATTCGGGATTGGAATGGGTGGGTTTAGGATTGGTGCTTAGCACCCTCTGCCACCCACAATGTTTGTGATTTGCAGAGTATTGATGTATATGTAGATTATGCCTTCTCATCGCCTCGTATTCGGAATTTACTACAGTGCTTTATTTTCTTATCTTTAGTACTTCTGAGTTTTACCTTTCTAAGAATGATTTCAGTGAAGTATCTTCCATTGAAGTACCATCAACTTTCCTCAGAAAGCTGGTCCATACGAAGCCGTTAGGATGTCGAGTTTTCATTGCTCTCTGAGACTCGTAATTGAGCCGTTGACATTAGGGTCTACTCATTTAACGAAGCAAGGCTTCCTGGCCAAACAGCACTTTTGAGATGACCTAGCACAGAACACATTACTGTCTGGAAACCAGTGCTCATTTCCCATTTTTCGTCTCGGATGTTCAATTACCACATCTGAACTGAAGTCGAATCATCCCTGAAGGTAGGCCTCCAAAAGCCATCTTCCTAACAACGTTCTCGCACTTCCGGTAAAGAATTGCTTGCTGAAGACTTGAAATGTAAATATCTTGGCATTACATTTGATAACAAGCTTAATTGAGCAGGACACTTTGGACAGGTGGTAGGAAAAGGTTTCAAAATTCTGCACTTGTTGGAGAGAGTGATGAAGGGATGTACGAGAGATGTAAAGGAATTGGGTTACAAAACTTTGATCAGACCATTGCTCGAATATGGTAGTGTAGTATGGGACCCTCAGTTTTCGTATCTAATACAGGAATTGGAGAGGGTAAAAAAAAGTGCTGCTCGATTTTTTTCTGGAAATTATCGAAGAATGCAATCAGTGACAGATATGATAAAGGAACTGGAATGGGATTCATTGCAAGGCAGGAGTAGGATGAGGAGGGTCATGGGAGTGTACAGGGCATATACTGGCGATGAGGCATGGAAAGAGATTGGAGTAGGTATGAAAAGTAGTGCATGGAAGGGAAAAGATGACCATGACCACAAGCTGGCACTCTATTTCACGCGCAAGGGTGTGGGAAGATTCTCTTTTCTAGGTAAGGATGGCAGGGATTGGAATGAGTTACCAAGAGAAATGATGAATAATTTACCGAAACGTTGAAAGAATTTAAAGATAAAATTTTTAGAGGGCAAATATAGGTGGATGCAGGATAGGGGGAAGATTGGGGTGTAGGGAAATTGCCACCGGAGCCTGTGCTCAACTGCAATTAAATTATTTTTTTTTAAAAAAATCATGACATTTGATCCCATCTTTATATCTCATCTTAAGTGTTGGGTTTTGTAAAAAAAAAAAAACTTTAATTTGTTTGTTCAAATTTTTCTGAATAGCAGGTATTGAAATTTGTTCTTCCAAATCAACAATCGCTGACTTTTATTGTGTCTGTTGGTAAGAATTAGACATCAATTCGTCCGGATATAATTGTATTAACAAACAACAAACTGTTACCAATTCAGGAATATTCACTTATGCCACATTTACAACCATAGATGGATTGTCTAGCAGACGGTTGGTTTACAAATGCGTTCTAAAATGCTATTTTTTTTTTAATACTATATCTGACATGTTTCAGATTGGTTGTTATTGGATTACAGATTTTTATTTTGTTGTTATTCTTGACATAGCTGCAATTACTACAGTGAAGTTATGTTGACACAGTTTTCGTCTATATAACGGCATTTCTTGTGCGTTAGTGCCCATTTGCTTTTTTAAAACTAAACTTACATTAACGCCCAGATAACACGTAGCTTGGAAGTCATTATATGTATCAGTATCTGAAAGGAATTTAATCATGCAATGTCAACTGCTATCATACGCAGCAATGTATTTACCATATCACCTCAACTGCTTGTGCTTCGATCTAAGACCATCCATCTTCGACAGGTTTCCTGCATGTAACTTACAGTGGAACTGGCAGTTACCATTTACACCGGAAACAGGACGAGTGTAATTAAAAATGCGTTTATAGCCAGAGATGTACTAAAAAACGTGATTTATATATAAATGTTCGTTGATAATCATTTCACTAGCATTTAAATAGTACACTGCCATTGATTGGTTTGATTTACGTAAGTAAGCAGTGAAGAGAATGTATGATAAGAATGCGTTTCTTATAACAGTAGTTTAAGATCCAATTATTTTATTATCTAATATTTTAAATGAAGTTACAAAAATTCACTTTCCACGCTACGAATATTACCACAAGGTATAAATTATAATTTGCATGCAACAGACTTTTTCCTCACGCAGTAACCATTAGTGGCGCACTAAATAATTGTGACACTTTCTCTTACGCTAGGTTAACTAAGGAAACAAAAACAATCAGGAGGAGAAGCAATCAAACAGAGTGCTCTTCCTAACTAGAAGCGCAATATATGGTGGGGTAACTTGCATGCTACATTATCCCTGTGGTTTAGTAGCGTGATGCATTAGTTCTTGCTGAGACGTTCAGGAATTAAAAATGTTGACTGACGATCAGTTAAAAGATTCGGAAAATAAATTGAAATAATAATTGGTATCAAAATGTGCATGTAATGAAGTAACTCCTTAGCACAAGGTATTTAGGAAAAACAGTTAAAAATGAACTTTATTCTTGAAGACATGAGTATGTAATAACATTTGGTGTCTGGTCTGCAATCACTATATTGATGGTGTGTTTTTGCAGAAGACAACATGTAAGCAGCAAATTCTATTGGTAAAATCAATTTAGTGCAAAGCAAACAACATGATGTACATATTAGATGCAACATGGATATTAAAGCCTCTGTTAGATGCGATATTTAACATTAAAAGAGGCAAAAACTATGCTTAAACAATGTTTTAAACTGTAAACTAAGCGACTTGGAGCCTCGTCATCAAAATGTAACATTGAGAACTTTTCGAATAATATTTCTCAATTTTATAAAATATATATAAGAATGAAGAACAAACATGCTAAAATACTTTTTAATAAATTGAATATGTTGGAAGTAAAATTTGAAGATTGAATATTGAAAAATAATTTACAAAAAGTAACTTGTAACTGTTGTTTGGAGTACGAGACATTTTGATAAATCAACTGTCTATGACTCAGTTCAAAGTACCGAGAGAGAGATAGTTTGTGTATAGTAAAGATCGATGTCAACACAATTCTTCATTCGACTACACGCTACTGCCCATTCAAAGTTGGTTCTAATGCTCCAGTAATGATATAAGAACTATAATGGAACTCGTTTACTCATTATGTTGGTGGTATTAATGAATACTTGTATGAATATTGCATTATTATTGCTCAAAGTTTTTTGGTTACTTATTCTAACAGAAAGATTACAAGTTTCTACTTGAACGTAGCTAGTAAAGATTCACATCACCATTGCAACTGTAAACGATTTTGGGTGATTTAAATAACTCGTTCAAGTACAGTTTGAAACTTTACTCAACTTTTAATCATTTCTGTCGCCCGTAGTTATGACAACAAATACAAATACTAAGTAATTTAATATTTCGTTCCAGGATTTTTTACTTAGTTGCTACAATAATTAATTGTTATGGTTATACCGTCGTCTGGAACTAAATGAACTGCGTTTCTTTTGGATTACACTTTTTGCTTTATTAGACCATCGTCTGTACCAACTTGTTTAGTGGGACACAGGTGATGGTCTAATATACCGAAAACCGTATTTTAAAAGAAACGGCGAAATAACCTTATCATTTTAAATATGTCTATTGGAATTAATTACATCAGACTGCAAAGATCCACTATAAGAGTTATCATTATGGCCATTAATTTTATATTTAGTTTTAGAAATACTACTGTTTACGTACAGTCACTCAATAAACAATCAGTTTACTTGATAATACATAAAAAGATTCAAAACATTTTCCTATTTTGCCTCGGTTTATAGTGATTTGAGAACTTCATATAATTTCCGAGAAATTTCAGTTACATATTTTGGTTCAAAGGTTTTTTGTAATACTTTTTCACTGCTTGTTCAGGCTTTATTAACTTACAGTTACTTCTGTAACAAAACATTTCCTGTTTAAGGCGCACAAATATGCACGTACCAATACTTCTATATACACTAAACGGCAGTCATTACCGTTTGAACTGAAGGACTACAAGCTCCTGATTCCAATTATTTAATCTGCTTTCATGTTTATCGTTCCTCTGTACTCTTCGAAGCATTTAAATATTACTTCTTTTCGCATCAATAGTTTTATACAAATATCAGCATAACTCTTTATGGTTAAGCAAAATTAGTTGTTACCGCTTCGATTCCATGCTGCAGAGTGAACGCCAGGTAAGCGTGCCGACATTAACCTTGCGTTACCTTAGCTTGGCCAAACTGAAAGATTTATTACTCAAGTCACTATTGCCCGAAACTTCGAACGCTTGAAGTGTTAATAGAGAGTTAATGGAGCGTTCTCCCAAAATATTACCAATGCCATGAAGTATACGATTCGCGACCACTGTGGCACACCGAACGCCAATTCTTTTTGCATGAAACATTGCCACAACAAACTGTAATTTAATCACTCCGAATAATCTAATGCATCTCGTACGCTGAATTCAGGAAAAACATTACGATTGTAGGCAGTATGTTAGCTTTAACAAAATACTAATTTTTGAAAGCTTTCATTTTAATTCCTTAGCTCTTCGAGGTTACATTAAAATAAACACATACCTTATTCTAACCACGGGCTGCTATTGACTGAAACGCCATCAAAACCTCACGAATAGTTTTTGCATAAACCGCGTTCGACAAAATACTGAAACTAATTTGTTGAATTTCTCAACGTTTTGACATCACATCAAAATAAGTCAAAAACTGCTATAACTGCTAGACCATGGGCTGTACATAAATCAAAAAATCATTAAGTACAGACCATTAATGTTTGGTGTCTCCTCCTAGTTCCTTTTTGTAGTGTGTTATAGACCCTACAATTCGCTCTTGAGATTTCATAACCATGTGTCGAAACCCCTAATTGCTTAATAGCATTAGTCGAAACAGATACGATATCTATGACACTACTCAATTATTATCAAATCATTGCTATGAGCAATTTAGAAACTGCATTTAATTAATTTATCAGCTTTATAAGATCGCATCAAAATGAACCGTACCCTGTTTTCCTCACTCCAGACCAATGGCAAGATTGGTTCTTCCAACTGCCATGGCTAAATTCCTTCCAGTTCCTAACCTCCAGTCCTTTTCCATCTCTAATGATGTCCAGGCGTTAGTCAAAAACAACAAATTACCATTAGCTTCAGATGTCAGCAAGAAATTTGTTGAGGAATTAGGTGATCAACCTCACTACATGTTGGAAAAACTAAAAATCTAATAGATTGAATGATGAAAATATATATTTTTTTTAGCTAAGTGATTCTAAATGCACTGATCAGCATTGAAAATTATTGTTTTAAGTTTTTTTTTATGTTGTGTGTGTGTGTGTGTGTGTCACCAGTCTCTCGACTGGTCTGATGCAATTCATCGAAACATACCCCTTACAACCCAAGTCCTCAATTATCTGCTTTATGAAGTCTAATCTCTGTGTTCCCCTTCAGTTCTTAGCTTCGACTGTTCCCTCCACTAACAAATTAACCAATCCTGCATATCTCAGAATATATCCTACCATCCTATCTATTCTTTTTGTCAGACTCTTCCACAAACTTCTTTCCAACCCATCATTTCCAAAACTCGTTCATTTTGTACTTTATCTGTCCACTTAATTTTTAGCATCACATTTCAAATGCTTCAATTTTCCTTTTGTCTGGTTTTCCTAAATTCCATGTTTCGCTACCATAAAGTGCTGTGCTCCACACAAAGAGTTTTAAAAAGTTTTATCTAATTCCTAGATCAATATTTGAAACTAAAAGGTTTCTCTTCTTCATGAAGGCTCTATTTGCTAGTGCTATAATGCTTTTAACGTCATTCCTGCTTCGGCCATCGGTTGTAATTTTGCTTCCCAAGTAAGTGAATTCACTTACTTCTCCTGTTGCATCCGATCATATTTTTATATTTAACCTTCCAGTATTGGTATCATTTCTGCTACATTTCATCACTTGTCTTGCTTTGATTTATATTTAGGCCACAATCTTCCTTCAGTATTTCTTCATGATATTCAATAACTTCTCAATATACTCAACCTATTATGCTAACAAGACAACAGCAAATCGTAGCATACTGATTTTTTCTCCTTGAACATTTATGCCACATTCAAATCTTTCATTCACTTCCTTCATAGCTTCTTCTACATAGAAGTTTAATATTAATGGGTATAGGCGACAACCTTGTCTCACACCCTTTCAAGTTAAGAACTACCTAAACTAATTTGGGACAATGAGCCTTACTTAGCAGTACCATAGAAAAACGTACTCAATGTGTGCCACATCATTATCATTTAAGAATTCTTCTCAGTCCTCATTATTTACTAATTTCCCCTGCGTGCTATTAGATTTATCAGAAGCATATGGACTAACTCATTTCGTGTTGCCATATGTGGAATTCAACCAGTTACTGCAAAAATACAGTAAAAATTTTTCCTCCACGTTATTGTTAATAGTCGTAATGCCGATGTACAAAGATTTAATTAATTATTTCTGTTTACTGGTCACACATATTTCAAATAATTCTAGTAATGGGCACTAAATCTATATATATAAAGATGAATGTATTTATGTTTGTTTGTTTGTTCTTTATACATATCCACAGTTTTCATCCGATCTCGATCAAACTTTGCACACTTATCCTTTGAAACAAGGAGAAAAATACTATCTTAATTTGGTTGAACAATTATCTGTTAAAATAATACATGTTCTCTTATAATTTCGAAATATTACTGAACGGCAATAGACAGACTCGTTGGATGTGGAGGTATCAGTACTGTTTTTCCTTGTAGCGGTCAGCTAGCTCAGTGGTTAAAGCGTTTGATTTCTACTGTATGGGTCGTGGTCTCGGATTCAAGTCAACGTGGAGACTAAGATTCTTAAAAATTGTTTTTGATCGTAAGTGTCACGCCTCGGCCGTCGGTTATTGGGATTGAATGTTAAACTGTAGATATCACAAAGTTATCTGTCCAATGCGAGTCAATTCGTAGTTAGTCTTGCAATGTTGTAGATGTACACTTCTTTACGTTATATTAATCCCTCAGGGGTGATTCGCAGTCAGTGTGTGTTTGATCTGTAGTAGACTATATATTTAATGAATGTATGTATGTTTGATTGTTTGTTTGTATGTTTGTATGTTTGTTTGTTTGTTTGTTTGTTTGTTTGTTTGTTGGTTGGTTTGTTTGTTCTTCATATAAATCCACAGTTTTCATCTGATCTCGATGAAACTTTTCACACTTATCCTTTGAAACAAGGAGAAAAATACTGTCTACATTTGGTTGAAAAATAATCTGTATAAATAATACATGTTGTCTTATAATTTCGAAATATTACTGAATGGTGATAGAGAGTCGTGTTGGATATGAAGGGCTCTGTACTGTTTTTCCATGTTGCGGTCATTTAGCTGAATGGTTAAAGCGCTTGGTTACTAATGTTCGGGTAGTGGTAGCTGGTTCAAATCCCCGTGTAGGGCAAGATTTCTTAAAAATTGTTTTTGATCGTAAGAGTCACGCCTGGGCCGTCGGTTATTCGGATTGAATTTTAAACTGAAGATGTCACAAAGTTAGGGGTTCAATCTGAGGCAAACCGTACGTAAACTTGCAATGCTGTAGGTGTACACTTTCTTTACGTTATATTGATCCATCAGGGGTGATTCGTAGTCAGTGTGATTTGACAACTAAGTGCCTATACTGATAATGACGGAATTTGACAAGAAAATCTGTAGGGAGGACACAGGACCTATTTTTTTTTTTTTTTTTGTATTATTAACAGTTGTAGTCACGAAATTTTTAGAACTTATCGAATAGTGACGGAGAGACGGATATGTGTGTTAGTCTGTAACGTTACGTCGCTTGTTCAAGCTCTGTTTCTCGAGCATTATGTTAGTGTATAATTTTTTAATAAATTTCGTTTAGAGAAAAAACGTATTATTTCCTATAGATGTCGATTTTCTCTGTCCTATTACTTTGTGTCTGCTTAAATGTTTCTGGCACCAATTTATTTTGCCTTCTATTTTGACATGCCTTGCCGGCGTAAACTGGCCTATGTTGTAGCTTTAGCAGAGGACGAGCAGCTTAAGTTATTAGAACCCAAGAATCGGATGCTCATGCTGAAGAAAGAAGAAAAGTCCAAGCTGAAATAAAGTTGCCCTCAGTTAACACCCCCTTCCTCCCACATCCCCTCACATTCGTTTGTTTTTCTGTTTTTAAATATGTTGGAAATTGATTCTCTTCAAGAGACAGGTTCGATGGTAGAATGATATAGTGATGGGTTTCCGGTCATATTATGCCGACTTGGTGTTGTTTGGCACCAATCCTTCGCTACCAGCAACTTTTCATAATCAATTCTGGCAAAGAAATTCTTAATCCACGCGTACTAAATCGCGGGTTTCAGCTAGTATGAAATATACAAGCAAAAATAATTTTATGGAGCTTAAAAATTTAAACGATTCTGCGTATTAAGCTTTGTTAATACATATGTAATTAATCATGCAGTCAATACATAGGATTTTATTTCCTGTGTCTTCTGAAGTTTCAATAATTACCTTATACGGAGATACTCTTCTAAGAACGAGTATACCTTCAGCTGAAAACTTAATTGTGAATGTAATTATCAAGTACGTAATAACACTCTTGTTCTGTTTGTATGATAGTTAAATGGTTTAATGCAGAAGCAGATTTTCACTACCCTTCACATATGAAACCAGCAAAACTTCTAAACGCTCGCTACACTGAATACTCTATTGCCTCAAAATTAACGATTAATGACATACGGTGCATACACTTGTTGAAAGAAGGGGGTTTTCAGTTTACTCAAAAAGAGTCCTTATGGTGATAAATTGTTGTTTCAAAGTTTCGTTGAAGCTTTGAAGTAACCCATAATATTCACTGCTGTACATAATTACTGACAGTGGAGATGAACATATATTTGAAGGTAAAAGGGTGAAAAAATGTTCGACATTTGCACACAAAAACTGTATAATATTTTACCTCACACAGTATATAATCATTAAAGGAAAATAGTATTTGATCATTTAATGGAAACATTTAGACAAGCTTCCAATACGTTTTCAAGCATTCATTATTCATTTCAATTAACTTTTATCCCACATTGCTTAAGTGAGTACATACTGAAGTTTCCATTACCACTCTTAACTACTATCGCATTGGCGAAGGAAAAATAAGTCTTTGCAAATGCAAAGTACAACATTGAAATTGGCAGTGAATGGAAAAAAATTCAAAGTCCTCTACATCGGAAGACGTTTCCGAATAAAATAACAGCCTTTTCTGTGTTTTTACTCCTTTGCTAAAGCAATAATGCTGACAGCAGGAAGTAATTTTTAAGTATTTCACAGGCTCATACCCCAGTTGCATGATCGAATGAGGTAAGTTATTAGTGATAATTATGCCATTAATTCACAACATGACTCATAAATGACGGAAACTAGATTCCAGATTCAAATCCTCGTCCGGCCATCGAGAGTTCGGTTTTCCACGATTTTCTGAAATCGCTCAAAGTAGATAACAGAATAATTTCTATATAAGGCATATCAAAATTTCTTACCGTTCCTTGCCACCAGTCCTTTCCTTCCTCTAATGACGTTGATGGTGACAACGTGTAAAGCTATAAAAAAAGGAAAAATAAGATCTATTGTACAAAGGAAAAAGCGTAAGTTCTGATTCAAAAGAAGGTTTCACTGAAAGACTTCAAGCTTATATGTTTACCTAATGACATACTACAGTTTCGCGAAGTTAAGATTTACAGAGCTTACCGATATGCCTTTAGGGATTTTGGAAATTTGATGGAAAAAGTACAACTATACAGGGTATGGCATTCACAATTGAGGAATCCTTAAGAAAACATCTTCATTAGTCAGGAAATCTGAGATGAATACAACGATGACCATTTGGGGGGAAATTACTGATTTACTAAATATTTGGCTCTGTACACGATCAATCAATGAGAGCAGTTCTTTCCGCACACTGTGTAGGTGTCACTGCTGCACTCAGATCTGTGATACCAATAACAAATTTAACAATAGGTACTTTTGTCCCTATCTAAAACGATATGATGCAGTGCCTTAACTCCTGCCATTTTTAGGAAATCTCTACATCTCTCAATATCCATTACAACCAAAGATTAAATGTTTTTATATATTCTATTCGTTGTATTTCACTACTGGAATTGCTTCAAGTTTTTACGGTGTGCCTTTTTAAAAGTACTTAATTTCTATCTCCTGTATATGATATTTACTTTAAAACGTTTACCTCCATTTGGAGAAAGGCTCGTGTTTTTAAGGCCGCATTATTTGTAAATGTTGCTATTGGTTCGAGTAGCCAATTCAGCTTTGCTCCATTAAAATTTATTAGTTGACCATTACTATTCTAATGTTCTATGGGTCGGTAATACAGTCTATGGATGTGTCAGTGACAATATAACGGCTGGTGTAAAACCTAAACGAACCTGCAGGTATCATGCCACGATCGTGGCAAAGCTAATAAATAACCCACGACAGGTGGTATCAAATAAACGTCACCCGTACTGAACTGTGAGTGGTCGATGCTGTATCGCCTCTTTGAAGTCAGGGTGAGCCAGCTTGGCGACTCAGCTTCGGACTCGGAGTCGAGGCAATAATAGCGGACCATTCATAGTGTTGTATTCCAGTCCACACGTGTCGGCTCACCGTTATTTGTGAACGGAACGGTGGATTGACAAATGGAGAATTTGTAGTTTCTTCTGTTTCTAGTATTTTTCAGGTTGGAGTTTTCATGTGCATTATATTTCTTTTTCAATGTTTAAAACGCAGATTCTGTTCGCAATAGAGATAACTGCTACACCACTAACTCCAAAGGAAGCAAAACTGAAGAAACCTAAATAATTTAAAAAATATAAAGATTTGTGGGAGAAAACATAAAAATGCCTAAGAAGGAATACTCAGAATAAATTGTTTGCGAATTGCAGTATCTGCACTGTGAGTTTTACTATTGCGTCACCTGGTACTGGACAGTTGAGTCAGTCGAAATCGATTTTCAGTCATTTTCAGAATATTGTGAGAATGATGTTCTGTTAAATAAACTCTAATATAACATTAAAATGTGCCGCACTGGTCAGAGGCTTAGGGTTGCTAACCTTACTTTAATACAAAGTATCATACTTTATTTTTAGTTGGTATACGTTATCCTAACCATAAAATATGCGTTTGCGGAAATAAATTATTTTTGATAAACTGTACAAATCAATTAATTTTCAAACGACGTGTAAATGCTTATAATGAAACGAAATAAATTCAAGATGCTGAGAAGGGAGAAACAGAGCGTCCTTAAATTTAAAAGAAATAATGTTCGTTTATTTCTGATACAAGATTTAGAATGTGGCTCCAGCTGTAACTCTTTGAAACGAAACCAAATATTAATAACTACTCCCGTAGGTCCGAAAATATATGTATCTAAGGCAATAAATAACTTAATTTAACAATACTTTTTTTTCCCTTTCATATACTTTTTATTTTCCTCTTCAAAAGACAAATATTCTTTTTTGTTTCTAAATAAGTTGGCAACCCTATGTGAGGTGTCCCATAAAATTTTATGGGTCTTGTACACCTCCAGCAACTCTATCAATACATCTTTTTCTTGATTATCTGATGAATCCATCTCAAAATAATAGAAAATGGGGAACCAGGCAGTGTGAGCACAACTGGGCGAGGCTTTACACGGCCAGTTTTCAGGGCAAAGTGGTGGGGGTCCGACTTACCCGAACCTTTTTGTCTTAAATCGGATGTAATTTCCACCCGACCTCCCTGCCTGGTCTCGCCGCAAAAACGTGACTTGGAGTTCCCTTTAGACGACCCGATTTCAGGGCCGAAGGGGCGTGGCCACGATTTAGGAAAACCAGGTCGTGTCGTATAAAGGGGCCTTTAACCTTCCTCGATAATCCTACCGGGTATCGAGGTGGGGGGGGGGGGACCTACAACTTAACGTTTAATCTGAACCACCGGGCATTCTGTCATTGTCCACATGGGCAAAGCAAAACTTTGCCAGAGGGTACGTCAGTTTTTAGGGCCGTAAAAATTCCCGCCAAGACCGGGAGTCGTACCGAAGTCCTTCCCCACACCCAAGGCTTAACAAATTGAGCCACCAGACTGTGGCATTCGCCCTAGCCTGCAAGCTGTAATGCAGTGCACCAGCATATGCAGGATCCACGTCGGCCGTTCACCGCGGAAGCAATTCCTGGAACGCAGTCGACACGACAAGACGGGCAAATGATTGCCTCATTGTAGCAAGATACCACGCCAGACAGCCCATTAGGATCCGGTTATGTCATAGCGCAAGACCAATATAGTCCGCAGCAAATCAGCCACACGTAAAATAGCGGCCTATTAACGCTCTTTAAAGATCTTATGTTCTGTATCTCATTCTACAACTGTGAAATGTCACACTTATTACGCTTGTGGTAAAATAACCATTCATGTTCAGTGAGTTATTAAATTTTAAATAAATTTCTCGACTGCATGTAGTTAAATAGCATTTTTACAATTCATTTATCCCCATCAATTATCCTAAACAATTAAATATAAGAATACCTGTCATTCTAATTGTCTATGCCACTTCTTTCAAATTTGGATCAATATCAACCGTTACCTTAGGGTGAAATAACAAAAGAACTGTCCAAACGCGGGACGATTTCATTGGTGCTAGAAAATTGTGAGCACATGAAGCTTCATTAATTCAAAGTAGTACTTGTGAGACACTACAGTATGTAAAATACACTAGTTGGGACTCTGAGATATTAAGCCTGTTCTATGCAGGGCAGGGCATATGTCAGTGGGAATTAAAAAATAGGCACCGGTTAAATTAAGCTTTGTAAATAAGGAATAAGCACTTAGTGTCATTACTTTGGCATCCTACAATCCACACGCTTTTCAGTTTGAGTTGATAATTGATTCGGTGAATGCGCTTTGCTTCATTCTCAGTATAATCTTCAGCGGTTCTATTTGTTGAGTGTGTGTACAAGTTATTACTTTGTTTTATTGTACAATAAATTTTACACAGAGAAGTTATGGTATAAATACTGAATTACTTATATTTTCTATTGTTTTACATTTTGTTTGTTTCAACACACCATTCTTGGCGTCAGCGGTTTTTAGCTGCATTGTAGCACCATAGGTACTTTCACCGTTTATTTGTTTTCACTGTATTGAAACTACACTATACTAATTTGTTTTCTATAAACAGCTATTTTGTTTACGTTATGAATGTGTAACGCTGTGATTCTATTTCTTTTAGGCGACAGTCTTAATTTTTTATTTGCTGGACAGCGGGCTTTTAGAAAACATGTTTGTGATTAATCTGTTGCGTTATGCTTATGTCACTGTTAACTTTGTCTTTACCTGGTTGCTAGCCGTATTACTTATATTCTTTTGAGTGTTGTGTATAGCGTCGGATCTGTCGGATTTGTGTATTCATTTACTCTGTGTTTTCCTAGTGCTTTCTTAATTTGGTAGTTCTCTTAGAATGTTAGTGTTTGTTTTCGAAAAAAATTTATTATGATTTTTTGCATGTCAATACTTGTTTGGATGGATGTTGTGATCTTATAGGTGTTAAGCAAATATTTAACTATTATAGTATTTTAACGTCCATATGTGCTTTTTGTATCCTGTTTCAAATTTTCTGTATGTTTTGCGCATAACAGCCATTGCATACTTGTATATCTGAGTTGTTGAATGTAGGATTTTTTTTTATTGTTTCTGACGTTTTTCTGTAAGGAGTTACCTGGTCTAAATCCTATGTTGAGTCATTGCTTTGTTAATTTTCGCTATTTTGTATCCACTTAGCCACCAGAAACAAAAGGAAATATACCAAATAAACAGAAAAATAAACAAACAAATATGAAAGACAACATAAATCACTATATCAGACACACAACAAGCAAATAATATAGAGTTTATGTTGGTGTTTATATTTGCTCGTTTTTAGTCATTTTCAGTGTTTTATGTTGTCTTTGGCATTTGTTTGTTTCTGTTTCTATGTATTCGGCGCATTCCCTTTTCTTTATATCTGTTTCTGGTTTGGGTTTTCCATTGTGTACCCAAATCATTCCAGGCGAATGGCGGAATGGTTTCTTCAAATCACCATAGCCGAAATACTGCCAATTACCTGCCTGTGCCCCAAATGTCCAAGGGTCCAAGGAAACATTTGTGTTACGATCGCTATATTTCCATTTTTTTTGTGCTTTCCGAGCAAGTTATTTAGTATAAATTTACGTTTAACGTTGACCATGTATAGATCCTCCAGACGTCACCTCCTTTAAGTGCATGTTCCTTTAAATTTAGTTATTCAGATCTTACTATTGGTAAATTATGTTACTTTTTTCCAAGAAAACAGCACTCCGCGAGAGTATTATCAGCCCAACAATGCGTAGACGGTTCAACAGGTAATTTTCACAAACAAAACGGATTGCTATTGTCAAGACCGAATTAATGCGTTAAATCTGCTTTCATTATATTCTGATTTCAGTGTAACATTATTTCTTTTGTTAGATTTGAAGTTTTAAGGTACATTCAAACAAAATGGTATTGATGTTATGTTGCGTTAACTGTTGATAGTGGCAATTCATTATTCTCTCAAGAACTCGGCGAATGTTATACTACCTCTAGGTGTTTAAATTTATGAGTGTGGCTTATGCTGGCAAAGACTCGATAAAATCATTGCTAAACAGTTTCCGAGTCATTATTTTTATCTTAATTAATTTAAAGAAATTCATAAAAAAATTTACTAGAGGCTATACGAAATTAGCTGACGTCTATTAACTTTTAATTTTTTTGTTCTTCATACATAATGCTAAGGATTTTTTTTTTAGTTCTGAGCCAAATTTTTGTGATTTGAAAAATTGCTTTAAAGAGAAGGGCGTTTCTTGCTCTGGCCATTGGCTGAATTTTTGTATCCGAAAGCAATGTGATCTGTTATTGTGTGTCTCTTCTTCTTTTGATATTAACTTTTGTGTCATTGCTATATTTTCTGTTGCATATCATCATCTTTGCCTTTCATTTGATCCTGTTTAAAAAAAATTGACTACCCCACATTTTTTAATATCGTTAAATACTCTCTTCTGATATCCATATATTTATCAGCTGACAAGCCGATATAATATTAACCCTTTAACTTTAATATTGTACACTCCTGGAAACTGAAATAAGAACACCGTGAATTCATTGTCCTAGGAATGGGAAACTTTATATACACATTCCTGGGGTCAGATACAACACATGATCACACAGACAGAACCATAGGCACATAGACACAGGCAACAGAGCATGCACAATGTCGGCACTAGTACCGTGTATATCCTCCTTTCGCAGCAATGCAGGCTGCAATTCTCCCATGGAGACGATCGTAGAGGTGCTGGATGTAGTCCTGTGGAACGGCATGCCAAGCCATTTCCACCTGGCGCCTCAGCTGGACCAGCGTTCGTGCTGGACGTGCAGACCGCGTGAGACGACGTTTCATCCAGTCCCAAACATGCTCAATGGGGGACAGATCCGGAGATCTCGCTGGCCAGGGTAGTTGACTTACACCTTCTAGAGCACGTTGGGTGGCACGGGATACATGTGGACGTGCATTGTCCTGTTGGAACAGCATGTTCCATTGCCGGTCTAGGAATGGTAGAACGATGGGTTCGATGACGGTTTGAATGTACCGTGCACTGTTCAGTGTCCCCTCGACGATCACCAGAGGTGTAGGAGATCGCTCCCCACACCATGATGCCGGGTGTTGGCCCTGTGTGCCTCGGTCGTATGCAGTCCTGATTGTGGCGCTCACCTGCACGGAGCCAAACACGCATACGACGATCATTGGTACCAAGGTAGAAGCGATTCTCATCACTGAAGACGACACGTCTCCATTCGTCCCTCCATACACGCCTGTCGCGACACCACCGGAGGCGGGCTGCACGATGTTGGGGCGTGAGCGGAAGACGACCTAACGGTGCGCGGGACCGTAGCCCAGCTTCATGGAGACGGTTGCGAATGGTCCTCTCTGATACCCCAGGAGCAACAGTGTCCCTAATTTGCCGGGAATTGGCGGTGCGGTCCCCTACGGCACTGCGTAGGATGCGACGGTCTTGGCGTGCGTCGCTGCTGTCCGGACCCAGGTCGACGGGCACGTGCACCTTCCGCCGACCACTGGTGACAACATCGATGTACTGTGGAGACCTCGCGCCCCAAATGTTGAGCAATTCGGCGGTACATCCACCCGGCCTCCCGCATGCCTACTATACGCCCTCGCTCAAAGTCCGGCAACTGCACATACGGTTCACGTACACGCTGTCGCGGCATGCTACCAGTGTTAAAGACTGAGATGGAGCTCCGTATGCCCCGGCAAACTGGCTGACACTGACTGCGGCGGTGCTCAATCGCTGCGCAGCTAGCGCCCTCGACGGCCAACACTGCTGTTACTGGTGTGTCCGCTGTGCCGTGCGTTTGATCATTGCTTGTACAGCCCTCTCGTAGTGTCCGGAGCAAGTATGATGGATCTTACACACCGGCGTCAATGTGTTCTTATTTCAATTTCCAGGAGTGTAGTTTTAGTGAAACTTGTTTACAATTCTTTCATTTCTTATTCTTGATAAGAACAGGATGTCAGTGATAACAAACTAGGGAATTGCCTCACGGCATCCTTTTAATTGATGCTTGTCTCTCCTGATACAATATTTTTCTTAAAATCACCTGACGTTTTTTCGCATTGTAAATTATTCTTCTATCACGATAAATTTGACACGATTTCTTTAAAATTTTTGCATTCTTGCTCAAGAGTTCACAAACTCAGTAGGTGTGTTTTCCTTCATCCGATGTTCTATTCATCGAACGAAGCACAGGACTTTCTTCTCAATTATTTTCAAAACAATGTTCATCCTCATCAAATATCGATTCAATTTCCAGTTCAATTCTTCAGTATCTTATATTAGATAATAGATTTGAAGTTTTCGTTGTCTTTTAATAATAACATAGTTTTAAAATTTTAATATATAACTTTTATTTAAATCTGCAGGAATCTCATCCGTTCAGTCATATTTAGGAATTAGTAAGTATAATTAATTAATTCATTCTTCATTATACATTTTTTTAGTTATGTTGGAATCTCATCATCTATTGCAACTTTATCTGAGTTTAAACCTTTAATGCTGTGTCAAATTTTGACCTTAAAACTGTATTTCGTTAATAATTAATTTCAACTTTCTCCCTATTTCACCTCCTTTCACTATAAGCATTCACAGGCTATTCTGTTTGTCCGTTTCAACTGTCTGCCATTTTTATCGACTTAGATCACTGATTTTATGTAATCTACCCTCCATTTCACCAAATTTATGCTTGATCTTGTATCATGCTGCATCCGCTTTAAATATTTCTTTCCTTACCTGCTCACGCTTCTGCTACATGTATTTCTCATTGGCTTTTTTATATTTCCAGTTTTTTTTATTATATTCTAAATTTTTTATGGTTTTGTGTTAGGAACCTTCAGCTATAATATTTGCTCTGTGGCCCTTTTTATCTAATGCTCAAGGCTTGTTTCTTAGTTCTTCAGCTGTCAAATATCATTAATTCTTTTCCCATTTCTCGCATTTACAGTTTCATGTGAAGTTCTTTAACTTGTATCTTGCTCACATGCACACTGTTGAATCTCTGCTACTTCTGTGTTCTCATGACTTTCAGCATGCACTTCATCGGTATTAGACTGTGGTTACAGTCAATGTCAGTTAATAATTCGAAATTTGGCTCCCGAATCTTTGTTTGACCACAATGAAATGTATATGATGTATCCCTGTTCGCCTTGACGTCTTCATGCGTATCTTATATTCTTAGTTTATTAATCTTAATTATTGTGTTTGCTGTGACTATGTTGTTTCTTCAGTTATTCTTCTGAGTATAATTTTTCGTATATCTCTCAGGACAAAGCTAAACTTTCTGTATTGTTTCTCCGTTTTTCTTATGTTACCATATTCCAATAGTTTATGATCATTAGATTTGCCATACCCTCCATCCAATTTATAATCTCTTCCATTTTGGAATGTATATTCTCTATTCCATCGTCTTCTTGCTACAATGGTCTGGCATTCGGGAGGACGTTGGTTCGAATCCCAATCCGGCCATTCAGATTTGGATTTTCCATGATTCCCCCAAATCACTGTAGGCAAATGCCGGGTTGGACCCTTCAAAAGGCTATGGCGGAATACATTCCCGTTCCTTTCCCCAATCCCTCCCCACCCCTAATCACCATGACGTCAACGACGCGTTAAATAAAATCTTGTTGCAAACTTGTAATTTTTTCAGCTTAGTATCCAATGTCATTAACACAATTTTTTACTAAACTGGTATCCCGCTCTCAATTCCGAATTCTCTTTCTCATCTAATAGTTCGTATTTTACACAACCTTTCATCCTCACAATGTGGAAAGTCAGTCCATCTCCTTGTATAAATTCACTAACATAGTTATCTTTCATCAAACTTCTAGTATTCTAAGGAGAGAACTTTTTTTGTCTTATGTCGACTCTTTCCTGACTAATCAACACTATGAGATTTACTTGTTGAATATTTGTTTTGGAAGAAACCATAACATTATAATTTTTGAGGATTTACATTTCCTTTGGTTATCTCGTTAGTTTTAAAGCAGGTTCATTCCATTATCTTCCGCATCCGTGGCGAAAGGGGTTCTCTGGACCACTACACGTTGCCCCTCCTTCATATTAAGAGGCCGTTGGGTGATTCCTTATAGCGGTCATTGTTCGGTCATCAGAACTTCATTAGAGAACGCAGGGTGCACCAGATGACGGAGAGGCTGAAGTTATGTTGGAATAGGGCTAATAAGTTCCCAGCGTAACCGTTGCACCCCAGAACTTAAGGCAATATAACATTGAAATCTCCTGGGTTATGGTATCTGTTACAAGTGCTGTAAAATTAATGGTCTCAACTAATGAATGGTTTGTGTACATTGTTTCTAAATGTTGTTGTAGCATTCCTTTTTAAATTACAAAATTTTTCGCTTACTTTGATATCTCGAGTTCTAATTAATTTAAAACATTTTCGGTTTCTTATTGGTCTGTTAACAATGACTAAATGGCAGTAGTTGAACTTTATTAAAGGCGTTTTTTCTTTTGCATGTAAACGACAATAGTGCTATCGTACTTTAGTTACCGGTATGCTGTGATTTAATTACTTTGATCTCCACCCTGTCTTCTCCCTGTATCCAGTCAACAGATCAGTTGTGGATGGTTTATTTATTTTTGTGTACATTAGTGCGATAAAATAGATCCTTTGTGTCAAGTTCTATTATAGTAAGAAAGTTATTTATTAAAATCATTTGGGAAATTTTGCTTTCGAAACTAAAAAAATCAGTAATAAAACTCTGAAAAGATAACCAAATGTATAGAAAACGACTCATATGTATTGGATAACATTTAAGTCAACGTAAGCGAAAAGGCTTCAAATGCAGGATTCTCAA
The DNA here is from genome assembly GCA_031002005.1 of Vandiemenella viatica. NCBI lineage: Eukaryota > Metazoa > Arthropoda > Insecta > Orthoptera > Morabidae > Vandiemenella > Vandiemenella viatica. The sequence continues at coordinate 44,610,420 of CM061921.1, read as the reverse complement.
GTTCAGAACGATATATGACTAAGATCATTGTGTGGTAACCTGCTGTATAGTGTAGATACCAGCAATAATATGAATACTTTTGAAAAAACCAAGTTAAATAAAGGCATAGCAAATTGAAAGAAATAGAAAAAAAGTTATAAACTTATTAAAAAAACTTTTTTGTCGTTTACACCATGGCATTCGGCTACATTGTCTATAGAGCCAACTCAAATGTGATTATAATCAATCTTCAAGTGTTTCAGTTTCTACCGAACACAGTTTGGGTTTGCTGCAGGTAACAATGCTGCTGTTCTCCATACTCCATATTTACACCAATCTTACGAACAATTTAGTTTTTTCCATGTTCCCTATTATATGACGAAAAATAAATCGTAAACTAGTAAACAACGTGCATTGAGTAATCCATATTCTCTACATCTACTCTAAATCTACTCTTTGTGATAGGGTTTCATGTGTTCAGTGCTAGGTCATCTCAAAAGTGCTGTTTGGCCAGGAAGCCTTGCTTGTGTTACATTGTACTTAAACTATTTCACTTTACCAAATATAAAGTGGCGTACCTTGTAGGAAAGTGGTATCAATTAATTCCTTATTTACCTTTTTTTGAGCTTTCTCCAGTATTATTTGTGATGCCAATGTTGAATTGATGTCGACATCTCATTGAATCTATACCCTTCATCATCAGTAAAGAATATCAACGGGCTAATAACACTGTCTCCAAGATCGTTTGTAAATACTAGGAATAGATATTATATTTAGCTTCATAAAGGGACGCCCGATTTAACTCCTAGAGAAGTACACGCTTTCTACTCTATGATGATACATCGCGCTGATTTCAGTTTTCGTTAACTTGGGTGCTGATCATTTGGAGATTTTCTTTGACCTCATCAACAATATCTTTAGCTTGGTTTAATCCTATTACATTCATATGCACGTTATTTTTCTTTATTTTTAACTTCACTATGGAAAAACGCTGAACTCAACTAGATTAAATATGTCAATTAATTCCAAGGTATATCACACAAAGAGGTAAAGAAAAATTTGTTTTTAGTGTCGAAGGTATTGTTAATAATAATACTAATTTCATTAGTATTAAAAGATAAACATAATAATTATTTAACACCATATATAACAGCACAGAAGTTAGTCCTGCGAATCTTAGAACGCTGCTCTAGAGATGGTTGAGTTTATTATAGAGATAGTCCTTAAGAACTTGAGGTAGATGTATTCTTATCATTAAGTTTTCAGGTCTAAGTAATCTTTATTGTCAGCTATTAGAACAGTGACATTTCAGTAATACATAATTTTGTTCGCAACCGGTAGTTGCCCACAACTTCGTTCGCAAGGACTGTACAAGTAAATGTAAACAATTCTCTCATAAACTAACACGGTAAGGAACTACATGATCTGCAGTGTTTTTGGCTCACTGCACACAAATTATTTATGCGTGATTGGTTTTCACAATAGCTGTAACGTCGTACATCCAAATAGTATTATGCCACTCATACACTGGAATCAAAATAAACATTTAGACTGCGAAAAGTAGCTTACCTTTAATTGGATACTAATTTGTGGATTTTTTATTTTAATACCTCAGCTTTCCAAAGTGACATCAAAATAAAAATTACCTTTCTCTTCTCATGGTGCCACCAACTGAACATTTATAGCAAGCCTATCTAAATCTGAAAAATATTTTTTTTAAGTGAAATGTGTTCATCAAAAAGCTTTCATCAATTTTCCAGCTTTTTGAAGCAACATCTATTTTACCCGCAGGTTTACGGACTGTACATTCATCCAAAACCTATCAAAATCCAACCAGTAAACCGTGCTCCATTTTTCAATTTAAGAGTATCCTACAAAAATGAAGGGTATCTTTTTTTCCGAGACCACAGCCACTATATTATTCTAAATAAGATCAGTAGTTTCTACATGAACCGCGCTCAACGAAAAACTGACACTATTTTTTTATTATTATTATTATTTCTCAATTTTTCGACATTTGCTGTACATTATATGAAACCCTATCACAAAGAGTAGTTTTAGAGTGATTGGCGTTCAATGAAATAAATATACTGTATATTTTTTTTTTAATTCCTCAGCTTTTCGACCTCAAACAAAAATGAAACATACCCTATTTTAAACACAGTACCAATGGCTGTACATTATATAAAACACATAAAATTCCACCAGTAGGTTTTGTATAAATCCCGTTCACTCCAAATCACAGACAGACAAACACAAACTTAAAAAAAGTTGGTTCCGTCTTTGTAACTATTAATAGTACCCCAAACTTATTACCATTTTTTAAAAATATTTCAGAAGTAAATACTTTTCCCGGTTACAGTTTTGTTATAAGTATGAATTCCACTAAAAGTGTATACACTTATGTTTTTAACTATTTTATCCATAACCATATAATTCCTTACAACAGTTCACATTGTATAAACTAGTTTTTAAATTTTGAACACATGTGCATTCAAAAGTTATGCATGTGTTCAACAATAAGTCATTTGGAAGTTTCATTGACTTGTCGAAATATAAATATTGTGTCAATCTTTCGGCAGATCATGTTATATTTAAGTCTGTTCCTTCTTTTTTCATTTTTTTAAAGAAAACAAAAACAATGTATTACAAAGTTTGTCACCAAATTGTCCTAGATCCATTTATCTCTCATCAGTTTCTTCAAAACCTTTAACAAGACGTTTTGTGAGGTGCCTCACCATTACAACAATGCCTTATCAATACGGTGCTGAACGGTTATTTTCGTATATCCCAAATCATTTAATGGTTTTTCTACATTCGATTTTCCTGTGCCTATGTTTGTGTTGTGACAGGACGTCATTTAGTATAACATTTTAACACTGAAATCGTGTAAGTTTGCTAAGTTTCACGGCAGACAGACGTTGAGTTATCACGTCCCGTTGTTGAAGTTTCTGCCGATCGACAGTTCAGGTTGCAAGTTACACGTGCAGTGCTGAGCACGCAAGCCAATACTTTACCAGCAAGCCAGGTTACATTGATTGTACGCACTTCTTCACGGACGAGCAAGAAGTTAATAGCAAGTCCTCAGATAGATATTATCTGCACCAACCTTACCATTATCTGTTAGTTGTGATCTGTAGGGCTAAGTTTCATCCCTAGGATCAGTATCACGGGTAACGGAATACCTCTCTATCTTGTACATCATCAGCTGTAGATGGTTTACGGTTCAGTACAGATTAAATGAGGTTTCCAGAAGAGATTCCTTCATTTCAAGTAACTCATAGCTGTCCGCTCCTTCTCCTAGATACAAGTTTACCCTCGATGCTCATGTTTATTTAGCAGTACAATAGAAGCAGAGGATAGGTCGGAATATCAAGAATTCAAGAGTAGAATATATATGAAGAAAGTCGGCTCAGGTTATAGGACATCGTAAGGAAAACCCCATAGAACCCACGTGTCAGCCATCCTGCCATACCCAATCACTAATATAACACAACCCTACAACAAAGGGTCAGCAACAGTGTTAACATTTTTGAGCTCCATGTTAAGGCACGCTTTCCCTAACCATTATAGTATCGTCCTTCCGTATGTCATAGCCTATTAATTTCACCGGATTTTCAGCATTTGTGATAATATCTCATGGGAAGATAAGTCATATTGAGTGAATAACAGAACACTAGACAACTGCCGAAAATATAGTTTTTGTATCGTGTCGTTGAGCACATTGTTTCGCAACGTTTAGCTGTGCATTTCGTGACATATAAGCTCCCAAGATCTTTAATAATGTGCCCCCTCTGTTCCTATAATTTTCCAACCACATGACTTAAAAATATGAAGAAATTCAAGATATTGGCATTTATAAAAGATTTTCATTAAAATTGTATATGATATGTTTACAAGTATCATAAAAAAATCAGTATTAATTTAAACAACAAACTTAATTTTTTGTCCGTATGGGAAAGAATAGAGTAATACATAAGTGTATAGAAAGTATTTGAGGTAAAAAGAACAATAATGAGTAAGAAGATAGGATACTCTCAAAACTGAAATGTGTTTGCAGTGAAACGTTTTTGATGTATGACAGAACTCCCTATATAGTATTCAGGTTTTTTTTTATTGAGTAAAACGTTTCGTTACGAATGTGGGAGCCATAGGCTTTTATGGTCGTGTTAAATAGCGTTAACGATATATTAACATCTTTTTCTTTGGGTTATTCGTATGCAGTGCTTCGTGTCCATATAGAAACTTATGCAGGTCATGAGCAGAATCGCGATATGAATGCAATGGTGGTTGTACCTGAGAAGCATTTGAAATGATTTTTATATCCTTCCAGAATAGTGGAATGAAGTATTATCCACATTTAATAAACTTATATTTTGGGTATCTCTTAGTTTTGACTCAAAACTTCACCAGACCAATTAAATTTCCAAATTAATTACTTACAGATTGCTGCTCCATTATATTGCAAACAAGAATGTAGAAAGTGATGTCTCAGAATTTAACCTGAGATTAGAAACCCGTAGTATTCAAAAGACGAGCTATTCCTCTGAACAGTCCTAACCTTGTTGTGTCGCAGTGTGTGGTATTAATTGATTACTATAATAATGTCTGTTATTAATATGCCTGATACTTTTTATTAAGTTATTGGATAATTAAACAATAACTAGGGTGAATAAATAACTGGGTTCAAATGATTTTGAATACAAATAACGATGGCAAAGCCCAAACTTAACAATTTTATTTTGAAAATTTACTTCGAATTTAATGGAATGACACGAAAATTTTCTTGCACCAAACTATTATGAACTTGATGCATGTACAAAATGTTAAAATGATTAAGAGAGCATGTGATAACTCAGGGTGTATGATATGGGAATTTAACCGTTCTTGTGGAAAATTCTATTTATGTCTAGCGTAACTTTACCACTGGTGATTGAGGTTCCCAGCGGGCGATGATCTGGTTCCATGTGTGGAGGAATGAAAGCCGACCCTCCGATACAAGAAACGTGCTCTCTTAGATGACGTTTTGACGTTGTGTCAGACCATCTATAGCATGTGTTCAGCAACAAGGATGCCCAAATTATTCTGATGTCAGAACCAATGTGAAGTCTTTTCTGTCGATCCAGCGCCTCCATCTAGTTTTCTCGGAGAGGCCAAACACGTCACAGGGAATCGTACACACTTCCATAATTGGCTCAGTCATGCTACAACAATATATAAAAACATTACTACCATTTATTACAAATTCTTCTGGTTGGCCCCTGACTCTCCCACATCAACTCTCATTACATCGAGAACTGAGAAAAACTCCCCCACTTGAGTTTACATGCTTCAGTTTTCCATATTTCCTAATGTAGTAGTAAATCTGTTGTTAGAGTTCTCACTCAACCGCACTTTATTGAGAATGTAATGCGCTTGTGTCCAGTCTCATATTCCTTCGCGCATTCATGTGGCTTGCTGAGGAATCTCCACGGAATGTATACCACAAGCTACAACCTACACAACTATCCAATGGCTAGGGAACTGATGTAGAAGCAGAATGTGAGTTGATAAGAGTCGATAAGAGATTCTACATTTTTGTATAGAATTTAGGTTTTAAGGGTATGAGATTAAATAACCGTAAAATAAAAACGAGTAAGCAAGAAGTAAATGCACATCCGATTTTAAAATGGAGAGAGCAAACACTCAGTCAGTTGCTCAGGACTGAGCGTGGTGGGTGAACGGTTAACGTTCTGGCCTTTCATTCGGGAGGTCGCGGGTTCGAATCACCGTCCGGGCATCCAGATTTGGGTTTTCCATGGTTTCCCCAAATCACTCCAGACGAATATTAAACATTTCAAGAACTATAGTAAATCGCAGTCTGATGGAATACTTGGAGATGAAAAGGCTTTCCTTGCGTTGAATGCCGAACTTAAACAGAAGATACCGAGCATGGTGGATGAGCAGTAACGCTGTGATCTCACATTTTGAAGTTCGCAGATTCGAATTCTCTTCCGGCCATCCATATTTGGGTTTCCCATGGTTTCCCCAAATGATTCCGGGCGAATGCCTGGATGGTTCCTTCAAAATGATCATATCCGGATTCCTTTCCGTTCCTCGCCTTCAGTCCTTTTCTGCCTATGATGACCTTAACGTTTACAAAAGAACTGACAGAAGATCAAACTGCAGCGAGGAAGCAGGTTAGTAAACAATGAGATTGTTAATCACTGACCTACAAAATCGATATTCTGTCCACGGTTATGCAGCATTCCCAAATGTTGGAAACTGTGTGTTGCTGCATTGTCTGCAGCCTGTTGGTTTCCAATGTTTAAAAAGTTTTTATTGGTAAAAATTTCTCTGAATTAACAAATAGTTTTTTATTTGAAGAATTCTTCTTATTTTTCCTGCTGTACTGAATTTTTTTTTTTTTTCTATCAATGTAGCAACGCGGCTTCCACACCAATCTCTGTGGCGAATTGATTTAACTGTAACAGTTCACGCAGGCAACTTTGTGACGGCGAAAAGTTTTGGCACTCTTGCCACATTGCGGCAACACGCGGCTACTATGGTCTGTGGTGCCAACAAGTGGACGTGACAGCTGTGCAGCTCATCTAGTAGCCGGAAACACAAAGTTTTACCAGGAGACTTTTCAACAAGTAAATGAATTTACAGAAAGTTGATGTAAAGAGGTAGGTACATGGTGGAGGCTTTGATTAACTGTTCATCCGATTTGAATACATACAGGAGCAAAATTACTGTTTTGGAACAAAATTCGATAAAAAATTTCTTTTGATTTCGTGTAATATTCAGGGGCGAAAAGAGCAATTGCTAGTTCATATTACCTTTCGTGTATGTCATAATAACATGTATTCAATCAGCTCCTAAGGAAAATTCAAATTCAAATTTTTAAAAGTAATTATTAATTATCCTGTGTATAGTATACTGGTGTTACAGTTGAAGGGGTGTTACCTGAAGCATTATACCGAAAAAACTTTATGATTATTATAATTATTTTATTGTTTTTATTTTTTTAAATTATTTTTGACCGAAAGCTGAGGTAATTAAATAAACAACGCGGCACAACGCGAAAAGCTATTAATCATGGACTTTTTTATCATTTCATTTGAGCTTAATTCATTATTTCTTATTAATTCAGACCAATTTCACCATTTTTAGCCAAATATAAATTCATAGGATATTACATTTCAGTTAAAGATTATGCAATATCGATTTGTTATTTGTGGTTTGCCCATACTGCTACCGTGTTTCCACTGTTGTTAAGCAGATAAATAACTCATCAGAAATGTTTTCTAGAGTTTCATTTTACTACAGAAAACTAGTTATTTGTGATAGATCCATGGATAACAATCTTCCTAGTTTTTTTGGAGCCCTCAGTATCAGAGTCCGTACAACTTTCTTCACTTGAAGTGTTTTTCGTCTTCTCTTCAGTTCGGTTAACTATTTGATGATAAGTTTATGAACTTCCCTTACTAAAGTCTCTTCAACAGTTACAGGGTGGGAGTGTGGGGGGGGGGGGGGGCACTTACACTTTGAAATCATAAAGTTTACAGATGTTATAAATTTGCCGCTGTTGATATATTTTTGGTAAGAAATTTCTCCAGCAAAACCTACATAAGGGTGTAACACATTTAAGGACGAAATTATTACGAGCCCATTCTAGTCAATGTTCTGTATTAAGGAGAATCAAGATACACTGAAGAGCCAAAGAAACCGGTACACCTGACTAATATAGTTTAGGGCCCCCGCGAGCAAGCAGAAGTGCCGCAACACGACGTTGCATGGACTCGACTAATGTCTGAAGTAGTGTTGGAGGGAATTAACACCATCCTCCAGGGCTGTGCATAAATCCTTAAAAGTACGAGGAGGTGAACGACACGTTGCAAGGCATCCTAGATATGCTCATTAATAGCCATTTCTGGGGAGATTGGTGGGCCAGCGGAGGTGTTTAAAATCATAAGAGTGTTCCTAGAACCACTCTGTAGCAATTCTGGATGTTTGGGGTGTCGCATTGTCCTGATGCAATTGCCCAAGTCCGTTGGAACGCACTATGGACATGAATGGATGGATGCAGGTGATCAGCCAGGATGCGTACATCTTTTTTTTTTTTTTAATCTGCTTAACGTCTCTCTAACAGCGAGGTCTTTAGAGACGAGAAAGGATGGGGGGAAAGGAATGGGAAGGAATTCGGCCATCTCGGCATTTACCTGGAGTGATTTGGGAAACCATGGAAAACCCAAATCTGGATGCCCGGATGGGGATTCAAACCGCGTCCTCCCGAATGCGAGGCCAGAACGCTAACCGTTACACCACCACTCGGTGATGCGTACATATGAGTCACCTGTCAGAGTCGTATCTAGACATCTCAGCGACCCCATGTCACTCCAACTGCACACGCCCCACACCATTACAGAGCCTCCAGCAGGTTGAACAGTCCCCTGTTGACATGAAGGTCCATGAATTCATGAGGTTGACTCCATACCCGTACACGTCCATCCGCTCGATATAATTGGAAACGAGACTCGGCAGACCAGGCAACATGTTTCCAATCGCTAACAGTCCAATGTCGGTGTTGACGGGCATCGATGATGTTTCGTTGAATGGTTGGCACGCTGACACTTGTTGATGGCCCAGCATTGAATTCCGCAGCAATTTGCGGAATTGTTTGTACTTCTGTCACGTTGAACGATTCTCTTCATTCGTCGTTGGTCCCGTTCTTGCAGGATCTTTTACCGGCCGCAGCGATATCGGAATTTGATGTTTTACCGGAATCCCGATATTCACGGTGCACTCGTGAAATGGTCTTACGGGAAAATCCCCACCTCATCGCTTCCTCTGAGATGCTGTGTCCCATCTCTCGTGCGCCGACTATCACCACGTTCAAACTCACTTAAATCGTGATAACCTGCCATTGTAGCATCAGTAACCGATCTAACGCTTGCGCCAGACACCTGTTTTTCTATATAGGTGTTGCCGACCGCAGCGCCGTTCTCTAAGTGTTTACATATCTATGTGTTTGCATACGCATTCCTATACCAGTTTATTTGGCTCTTCAGTGTATTTCTCACCACAATGCATAGCTCTAAAATTCTTTGTGCCATATAAAACTTGCTATTGCAGCTTATGGGTACATGCTGTCAATTTACGGAATTTATCACTTGCCACACATTTTTGTTTAAAAAATGCAACAATTGAATTTAGGGAATGAATTTTGCTCTTACACCCAAATCATTTATTTTGTTTTTGCTTATGGCTTTACGCTTCGTCGACGTCGAGGTCATTAGAGGCAGGATGGTACTGGAGACAAGGAACGGGAAGGAATTCGGCCATCGCCTTTTTGAAGGGAGCATCCCGACATTCGCTTGGAGTGAATTGGGTAAATCATGAATAAATCGTTTTGCATCTGCTTACCTGACAAAAATATTACTTTTTAATGTGAGGTGTTAAATAGTACCTAATTTAGTTCAGAATCCAAGAAATTCAGTACAAAGTTTCCCGAAAGCACTGTAAGGAAGAAACAATTCATTTATCATTCAACCAGTGGGAAAGCTGCATTGTGACTTGACCACAGACGAAAAACATTAGAAAGTTTATAGTTATCTTATTCACTTTTAGTTTTATCTCTTTGTTTTCCTGATACATCGGGTTGCCAGTAAGCAGCAGAATGAGCGAGTATCAAATAAACATATAGTTCATTACAGCCAATATATATATATATATATATATAATACATTGACAGATATCAATGTTATAAGGACTGACTGTATATCGGATCAGTTAGTTGCATCAAAATATAAATAATAGAATCGATTTTTCCTGTATAGCAATGAAAATCGAACATCTATATTCGCAACAGTTAACAGAAATTTGGTCAGTATTTTTAATATAGAAACTCTGATGCAGACATATTTCTTATGCCGTCACAAGAAAAAATTCTCAACTTAAGAATGTGATGACACTAAATATGATATCGTCGTATGACTTAAAATCGGTGCCAGACGGAGACTTTTTTTTAACTGCTTAACGTCTCTTAACAGCGAGGTCTTTACAGACGGTAAAGGATGAGGGGCAAGGAATGGGAAGGAATCTGGCAATGGCCTTTTGAAGGAGACTTTTTATGATTTCGAATCAGGTTGATACCGTTTAGACCAAGAGAGCTGAACAGTGAAGTTGCTGTACCAAAGATGATCATAAATTGCAGCAATTCGATATTTTTGGTTAAGATCATTGTCCTGATCAAACAGCATATTTTGGAATGTCATTTTTTACTGCAGAAGAATCAACCTTGGCTTCTTTGGAAGAGAATAACTGACATGTATCCACTTCACAGACTATAGTTTTAACTATTGGGAAAAGAGACGTGCTCCGATAATGTCTACAGTCACAAATCATTCAAGAAAATCTACCGGATTGCTGTAAAAGAATGAAAGTTTTTCCGCAGACCCCTGTCTGCTCACTTAATTTTGATTTGTCATGTAGTTTTTCGTGATGCAACCACCGGTAACCTTTCTAATGTAATGTGTTATGTCAAAAAATAATTTCTTACTGTTTTCTAACGTCTAATGAATTCTTAATCTGTCGAATGTTTGATCTTGTGTTTGTCATCATCGACTCGATCTGCTCTGCCAAAGGTTTCCAGAATGACTTTCTACACTGACCTTTCTGCACGGGGAAAATTTGCAGTGCGTGGTGTCTCAAGCTGCCTGCAATTTTCTAAAGAATTGTGTGCGAGAATTTTTCCGTCAGTTAGAGATTAAAGAATGAAAGCGAATGCTGCAGTTTTAGACCTCAGGTCTCATCTAATAAAGATCCCAAACGGGATCTGGTCCTTTGAAAGTCGGTGTAGGGACAAACAACTGGAAAAACAAATTTTATTAACTCATGTAACATGAGTAAAATATTTTTTTTAAGAATTTTCCCTAGGATGTGTGAGGATGAAAGGTGTACAAGACACGACTAGTTTCGTTGCAGTCATAGATTTAGGAGAATATGTTAGACGAAATAGTGGCAAAGTATCTTCATAAGCGAGTTACAGAGTATTTAATTAATCATCACCATCATCAGTCCACTCAAACATTAAATGATGTGGCCTTTTAGAATTATAAGTTCAGGTAGGACTTGAGCATCCCTCTCCAGATCCAACTATCTTGGGCTACCCACTACCAGTTAACTTCAACAAGCCTCCGTAAATCCTTTCCCCATCGGTATGGTGGTCTTCTTCTTGTCTCTTATGATCTCTTGGGCTCAACTCTAACACTGTTTTTGCCCATCTTTTGTCTATCCTCCGTACAACATGGCTGGCGCAATACCGCTTCAAGGTGGCTGTCCATTTTTTTTTTTTATTATTGCTTAACGTCTCTTAACAGCGAGGTCTTCAGCGACGGGAAAGGAAAAAGGGGGGGGCAAGGAATGGGAAGGAATTCTGCCATGGCCTTTTGAAGGAAGCATCCAGGCATTTGCCTGGAGTGATTTGGGAAACCATGGAAATCCCAAATCTGGATGCCCGGACGAGGATTCGAACCGCTATCCTCCCGAATGCGAGGCGAGAACGCTAGCCGTTACACCACCACGCTCGGTGTGGTTGTCCTCTCCAATATGTCTGTGATACTTGTAGTTAATCTAATGTCTATTGCTTTCTTCTTGTCTTTTCTAGTTAAACCTAGCTTTGACCTTTCCATAATTTGCAGTGCCATTCTAACATTTTCTTCCGTAAATTCGTTTAGTGTCCATGTCTCACAGCGTAATTCAACACAGGAGCAATGCACTGGTCGTAAACTATGTTCTTAAGATTTAAGGGGATGTTAGATATGATGATAATGGAATGTCTTCCAAAAGCTTCACTACTCAGCTTCATGCGACAGAAAATTTAATATGTGTTAATGTTACTTGTGGTTACTACGTGAGCAACGCATTAGGAATCATCGTGGAACTAGCAAGACGGCTCAATTGGAGGAGGAGAGATCACCGTCACGTGGCCGACCGAGCTATGAAGAAAGAACGACGCAGACATTTCTGATCTGATCTCGTGAAGAAACGGGCACAAGAAGCGTCTGCAGGCCATAGTCGCCGCCCCTACAAAGAGATCAGCCGCAACTGGTCTGTGCCAAAGCGATCCGCCGTGGACAAAACAGCAAGGACATCCTAGTGGCGTGAAGGATCTTCCGACCAGATGCCACCATCTCACAACATATACAGTAATATGGGGCCATAGACATGTTTTTTTTTTTTTTTTTTTTTTTTAAACTGCTTTACGTCTCTTTTTAACATTGAGGTCTTTAGAGACGGGAAAGGATGGGGGGCAAGGACGGGGGCAAGGAATGGGAAGGAATTCGGCCATGGCCTTTTGAAGGAAGCATCCCGGCATTTGCCTGGAGTGATTTGGGGAAACCATGGAAAACCCAAATCTGGATGCCCCGACGGGGATTCGAACCACCGTCCTCCCGAATGCGAGGCGAGAACGCTAAACGTTACACCGCCATAGACATGAGTCACAGTAACTGAATTAATCACTCGAAAGTAGCACCCTGTATTGTATATAATTCAGTTTACTTTTGTGGTAACTGTCCAAATTTAATTTAAATTAACAGCTACCCACATATTTGTAGTGTAATGAAAATTAAACAGGCTGTTGATTAATATTGTTTGATTCTTGCAATACTGACATATGTTCTTTAAATTTAACATTTGTCCATATTGTCCCATCGAAAGGCTTGTCCTGTTAAATAAAAAGTAATAATTATATTAACTCACCTAAAAAGATATTACATTTTGGATCCTAAAATCAGGTAATGAGAATAAGCCTATTTCTTTTAGATAATTTTGCATATTAAGTTATCAAAATACAAATTACCCTAATTAGTACAAACATTAAAAGAGCTATTTCAAAATTAAATTTATACCTTTTTTACTGTAATGAAGGCAGGAGCACTAACTCCTACCGTTGCCACCATACCTTGGTGAACGACCTTTATTGACTCCTCCTTGTGATAGAATTATTTATTACCCCTCTTTTAATGATGTAAATGTTAATTCCGGGTTGTTATAATTTCGTGCTTAATATTCTACACGTGACTAACGAGTTACATGCAATTTTCGCAGTTTTGTTTTCTTATTTTGGCCACGAACTTCTCGTAAAACTCCAGTAGCATCAGGATCTTCTAACCAGGAGGTAAAGATAAATGTATCTTACCGAATTTGATAAAATTTCGTGAGTTGTTCTTGATCATTAGGCACGTTTTGATTCCTCGCATTTCTGTGAAAAAATTTCTTAGGTAATAACTAATAAAACGCTTTGGACTCGACTCTGTAAACAGGGAATGAACAAAGAAATGATTTTCAGTTATAGATATATGGTTCGTAAACAAATAGTTTTTTTAAAAAAAATATGAAATGTTAAACATTCAACATTTACTTCTAGTACCTAAAAATTCTGTTGACTTCAGTGCGCGGGGGTAGCCTGTTAATGAACGAGCACGGCTGTCACATCTCTGCACATCAGTTTGGTTCAAGGCGACCGTTTTCTTACAAGTTATTTTACAATTTTAATGTTTTACTTTCTTTCTCTGTAAAGATTGTTGCGAATTTTGGTATAGTATTAGTTTTAGCTGGAGTATAAACTGAAGAAATTCTACGACTGTGACAACAGTAAACACATATATCCGTTTTATTACAAAAATTCAAAATGATTGTTTGATTTTTCAAGAAAGTCCAGAAATTTAAGGTATCGCAGATGCAAGTGAAACACGTATTGTAAAGCGTAATTCGATATTCGCCAAAATATGACAACATGTTTTTCCAGCGTGGTTGCATTGAATTACCACCGAAAATGCTCATACAACGTAATTCGGAAATCCATTTCTTTTGGGATACCGTAAATTATTTTGCTTTGACTGTCATCCATCGGCATGCAACCAATTCAGAATACGCTATGAATATGGAGCAGATGAAATGTATATTAGACGACTAAGGAAATTTAATTGAGTTGGAATTATTTGCGAGAGTTATATATATCCATGATTTTCTAACCCCTTAAAGTTGTTGAAATTGAGGATGACACTGTAACATAATTTCTTGTAATTTTGGTCAAGAAAAAAATTTAATATTTATCAAACTTAAAACAAAAGCAACTAACATAAAACGCGTATACAAAAAATTTATTTCGGACCGGACCACACATGTATTAATGAAAATTAATCCTTTTTTTTTCGTTCTCTGTTGATCGGCACCAGCGAGGAAATATTTGTATCATAAACTAAAAATTGGATTTCTTTGAAAAATATGAATAGCTGCAACGTCCGGTCTCATACAAGCCATAGTCTAGTGAACAGGAAAAACTGTGAAAATTTGATTAAAGTCGGTCTCTCTTATCAGACAAAAACGATACCGTGTATCTATTATTTCTTTCTTAGAAAACTGAAATTACATTGGTTTGATAGATGTTTCTGGCATAACACGGAGTGACCGTACCTCCCATGGACTCCACCTGAATGTTCGGGGCAAGCAGAAGCTAACGCAACTGATTGCCAATAACATCAGGAGAGGCAGGTTGGATGTGAACCCCATCCCAGTGGTAATTGGTGGTAGGACTCAGTCTTTTTTAGGCCAAATGTCAAGAGTAGGAAGAGTTATTTAAGAAATGTACATAATGGTATTACAGTAAAAAATAAAGAATTTCAGTCTAAAATAGCTTTGTTCCATCAGAACATTAGGGGTATCTCAAGCAAACTTGATGAGTTCATAATATCTATAGAAGAAACCCAAAAATCATTGAATATTAACATAAATATCGTATGTCTGACAGAACATCATCTGAAGAATTCTGAAATAGGTCTCCTCCCTTTTATTGGATATAGATTAGCTTCTTGTTATTGCAGGTCAGAGATGAGAATGGGTGGTGCAGCAATATATGTAAGCGAAAATACCGAGACAAAATCGTTAGATGTAAGTAAATACTGTATAGAAAAAGATTTTGAATGTTGTGCAATACAGTTAGAATTAGAAAACAAATATCTTATAGTGCTGACAGTTTATAGGGCTCCCACAGGAGACTTCAGTAAATTTTGTAATAAACTTGAGGCGGTTCTAATAAACTTATCACGTACTAAAAGGGAAATTATCCTCTGTGGAGACTTCAACATAAATTTTGCTGTAGAATGTAACCAGACAGATTATCTTCTAGGAATGCTTAGATCATTCAATCTCTATCAAACTGTAAATTTCCCAACTAGAACACAAAAAGATAGTAGTACCATTATTGATAACATTTTTGTAGAGCACAATAAATTAGAAATATATGAAACAGTTCCAATGGAAAATGGTTTGTCAGACCATAATGCTCAAATAAATATTTTGGATGTTGTGGGAAATGATTGTAACAAAAAGAAAGGATTTGTCAGAGTTAGGCCATTAAAGAACAATTCAATAAAAATATTAAATGATGAACTTCTCAATGAGGACTGGAGCACTGTTTATAAATTAAAAGGGGTAAACAATAAATTCAATTACTTTCACCAAAGGTTTTCAGAAATTTACAAAAGGTGTCTCCCTACAAAACTAGTTCCAATTGGTCAAAAACGAGTAAACAAAAATTGGGTTACAGTTGGTATTAAAACATCTTGCAGACATAAAAGGGAATTGTATGTAAAAGTTAGGAATACTGATAATATGCTTCTCAGACAACATTACAAAACTTACTGTAGAATTTTAACCAAAGTAATAAAAGAAGCTAAACGTTTGGCCATAAACGATGAGATTAGTAGTTCAGATAATAAGATAAAAAGTGTTTGGAACATTATTAAAAGAGAAACAACTGTATCATCCCTTGAACATAAACCTATATCTATAAGCATTAATGATAAGCTTGTAACTGACCCCTCTTATGTAGGAAATGCTTTCAATAACTACTTCTTAACAGTTGCTGAAAAAATAAAAGGAAAATATATTGGGAATATGGATGCTATAGCAATACTTAAATCCTTGCCACCAAAAACAGCACCTATGTCTATATTTCCCACCAGTCAAAATGAAATTGAAAAAATTATTAAATCCCTCAAAAATAAAAAGTCATTTGGTTATGATGAGGTTTCAACCCATGTAGTGAAACAATGTAACACCAGCATTAGTAGAGTTATTAGTCATATTTGTAATAGTTCTTTTGAAGAAGGTATCTTCCCTGACTCACTCAAGAAGTCAATAATCAAACCGCTTTATAAAAAGGGTGATACCTCAAAAATTGAGAATTACAGACCCATTTCACTTCTACCAGCATTTTCAAAAATCTTTGAGAAAGCAATGTACAGAAGGGTGTATGCACATTTACAAAAAAATGACCTACTCAGTAAAGTACAGTTTGGTTTTAGACAAGGCGTTTCAACAGATTCAGCAATTTTTGCTTTTGTAAACAACATACTGGAATCAATGCATAAAAAATTAAATTCCCTAGGTATATTCTGTGATCTTGCTAAGGCTTTTCACTGTGTTGATCATGAAATTCTACTAGGTAAATTAGACCACTATGGAGTTAGTGGTAAGCCAGGACATTGGTTTAAATCATACCTGGAAAATAGAAAGCAATGTGTATCACTGAAAGATGTTAATACAGGAGATGTTATAAACTCAGAATGGGGTATAGTTAAATGTGGTGTGCCTCAGGGTTCAATTCTTGGTCCTCTGCTGTTCTTAATCTATATAAATGATCTCCCACATATACTAGGTGATAATGAACACATGGTGCTCTTTGCAGATGATACTAGCATATCCTTGAAAGACCCATCAGCACAAAACCTCGAAAACACAGCAAATGAAGTTATAAAGAAAATTAACAGGTGGTTTAATGCCAACAAACTAATACTTAATGTAGAAAAGACACAGTTACTTCAATTTGTTACAAAAAATAAAACAAAGGACAGCTATAATGTATTATCAGAAGGAAAAGCAATCGATGAAAGCAGTTTCACAAAATTCCTGGGTGTATATATAGATAACAAATTGAACTGGAAACAGCATATTCAACAACTTCTTAAAAAACTGAATTCTGCAACAATTTCACTGAGGGTAATATCTAGAATAGCTAATATAGAAACCAGAAAGTTAGTATATTTTGCATATTTTCATTCCCTGCTCACTTATGGCATCTCATTCTGGGGAAACTCGTCACAAGCACAGAGGGTATTTAAATTGCAAAAGCGTGCTATAAGAACTATTTGTTGAGCAAACCCACAGACACCGTGCAGAAATCTATTTAAAAACCTGGGTGTTCTAACAATGCCAGCACAGTATGTATACTCTGTATTATCATTTGTAGTAGAAAATCCTGAACACTTCAATCTTAATGCTGACATACATAGCCATAATACTAGGAATAAATATAATATTCACAAGGATTACAAATCACTGTCAATTGTACAGAAATTAAATGTTATCTACAAAAACCCAACTACTTTAAGTCCAAACTGAAAGAGTTTCTGCTTCAGAACCCATTTTACTCTGTAAAAGAATTTTCTTCTTGGAATTTGGTAACTAAGAATGACTGATAAAATAGTATATATGGTGTATGGAAGGGGAAGGTGACAAAATTATCCACAATTACTAAAATGATATATGGTTTTTCTTTCTGTTGAAACTTGACAAATGAACTAATTACACTGTTTACAAAATTTCACTTATATATAGTAACTAACATGGGATAGCATGCACTCAAAAACTGCTGTGAAAAATTATCATATTAACAGGTTTTTAAGTAATTGACTGCTTATGAGTTGTTGGTAATATAATTGATATTGCTAATAGGTGTGTGTACTGTTCCACATAAATAGCAACTAACATAATATAATATGTAGTCACAAATTACAGTGAAACCTTACATGGTAACTGGTTGGTAAGAAAATAACTGGTTATTAGATGCTGGTAACAAGTGTATACACTGTTCCACATAATAAGTATTAATTAACTCGGGATTGTATTTGTAGATTACAGGAGATATTGGTTATACTAATGGGTTGTTGCTAACTTGTTGTCAATATATAATAATATTATCAATTATATAGTAATATTGACATTACTAATAAGTGTATGTACTGTTCCACATCCCCGAGATTATTCTCACATGGGATCAAAGTGAACATATCTATCTATCTATCTATCTAAAATGTAAATTCATATCCAGAAAAAATTAATTGACAAATATTTTTAAAATATTTTGGCATACATCTGATGTCATATTAACAGTTGTCTAACAAGCTACTGTTATATATCATGATTTTGACAATACAATTTAATACTAATAATATTAACTTATGTTAAAAGTTAATCTTTGGGTATTTCGTAGTAATCGACAATGCCGTGATAGCGAGAGACAATTAGTTTCTCGTACAGCCTACCTTGCGAGTAGGTAAATCAACGGAGCGGCTCAGCAATTTGCAAGCCTCAATACGGCTAACAATAAGTTAGAGAACACGTCTATAGACAAGCATTGACTACTGCGTCTAATGTAGAATGTATGAGACAGGCAGATTACCGTGAGCGGTACTCCTTGTCCATTGTGTAAGTCAACGGATTTAGCGTGCCGAAGGTGATATATTTGGGCACGCAGTTGCGAAATGTATTTCGTTTAAAATATCCCGGTGTACGAGAAGACAGAAGGTGGGTGGTGGAATAGTTGATTCGACAGAAAATGTTACCATAATTTGCAGAATTATAAATCTTTGAAGTGAGTTGGCGGCGTAATTTCTATAGCCAATTCGGAGCGTGTGTTTGTAAAAGAAGAGGTAGAAAACTACGTTAACAAGTAAGGAAAGAAGTTTGTTATTTACAAGTTTAAGTTTATAATTTACTATTTTAAATTGCAAATGTCTGGTGTTCGCTGGTTCCCCAGCCATGTCATCGAAGGATTTGCAGTGGGGATTGATAAGAGATGTTATCTTGTAGCGGAAGACATAGAGTGTAGAGATTTTGGTGGTATCGACCATGGCGAGACGCTTTCATACTTACGATAATCGATGGCAGTAGTTTTCGCTTACGCAAGATTACTTCTGGAATGATCACCTGAAGCGATAGGTTTCGCTTAAACACTGGTACTTCTGGTGCAATCATCTGTAACAATACAGGTCGCTCGTACACTACAAATTCTGGTGCAAACTATTTAACGGAGAACACCCGCTTCTCCTACTTTGCGACATGGTACTCAGGAAGATGTGTATCTCTTCGCCTATTAGCGACTAGCTGCAGTGGTTTTAGAGATCAAAACGTAGTATCAATGTCAACAACTAGAGGCTCTGCATGGTTATTGTACTGACTCGTCAGCACCGGCCTTCAAAAATATGGTAATCTAATATCGACTAACATGTCCACTGCAATATGATCCAGAGCGTCCGGTTGGAAAACATCATCTGATAGTCTAATTTCTCCAAGCTTCACAAACATTTATGATGTTCTAAGGAAATATTGAGTTTGCTTAACTATATTAAAATATTTTTATGAAATAAATATTCAATTGCATTTTATTTCGAAGATCTTAATCTAAGCAAAGACAATATTTTGTTTAAGATTCATTGGGGCTTAATTCTTTACGTCAATGCTATCCCAGTCATTTCTTTCCATTTTATATTTTTGATGCATATTTATAAATGATTCTTTGTTAACTTGTTAGTTTTGGTAATAATCCCTTGGCGTCCAACTTATAACTATACTTATGGCTAATAATAAATTTGTGGAAACTTTTAAGCATCGTACCAGTCACCTGGGATGTTATAATGGCGCCCAAGTCTGTGGCATAATCCATGTAGACCACTTAGGATCGTTACACTACGTACTAATGTCTTACAAGTAGTTTAGTTTTACCTTCTTCTTCTATCTGAAAATATGTAGCTCTGGTTTCAACTTTCAAATTTATCTGATTCTGAGTGACCTTTCAAGTAGAGGACATCGAAATTAAATGGTCCTAACGCATTTTCTGCTGATAATAATTTCTCTTCCGTACAGTCACTGCTTTCAGAAAATTCTACAACATTTAAATGTATACCAGGGTTTTTCACAGGTTGTTATTATTGTTCCCTGCCTCAGGGCGAGAGTCCCAACTCAATCAATAGTGTAGTCCACAAACTGGCGACCCCGGATAAAGCCCATATCGCTCCGTCGATTTTTTTCTCAAAGCAAAACTTCAGGAACCCTCCCGACGCAGTCGAGAGAAGCGCTAACCACATTATCCTTTTGCTAGCGCTGGGCCTGAGATTGGAAATGAAGAGCCTTACCTTTCACAGCCACTACTTCAATGTAGTTAGGATAAACTGTTGGATTTATCGCAAAGTTTTACGGTGCTCACCTTTAAAATAAGTTTCTTTTGGTCTTATTTATACCACACTACAAAAGGAAACAAGTTTTTTTTTACACATTATGAATTATTTTCTAAGAAATATTTTTCCTCTGGCAGTAGACGTTTAGCGTATTTATATTATCTAATTCTTGGATGGCTGTGGTACTTCATCGTTCAATAATGCAACATAAAATTAAAATATTTGGTTTAACTGCAGTGAATTAGTTGGTTTACACTAGAATCTCCACTGCTAGTATTTTATTATACGACTAAAGGTACATGGTAGCCCCTACATCCGCAGTCACTGATGATTATTAATTGACTATTACTGATTCAGTGATTAACATATTATTATTATTTTTACGTTTCAATGACCAGGGTAAGAAAAGTAAAATAAATTCAATTTTTAAATGGTTAAATGTTACATTGGATAGTTTACCTAATAACAATGTGACACTCAACGTGAAACAAGTTTTGTTCAAATGGATTTTATCATCAAGGTCATCTTAATCCATAAGGTTGTAAAACGTGGCCCTCGATATAACACTTTTGTGACGCTGAGATGAAAGCTTTCTCCCTACACGTAAATAGTTTCTTTTGTAACGACTTTAATGTCTGTAATAATAGTTCCCGAAATAGAAAAAACCCGTCTGGTGAGAAGATTTAGGAAGAAGGTACATATAAATTTCTTGCGTAAAGTGCAACTCTGTAGTGATTTTTTTTTTAGTTCCGTATCCTAGGTGAAATTAATACAACACTGGTTTCCACATGAATTAAAAAATGTGTTGAAATCAGCTACTCGTTTTTAACTATGGTGACAGGAATTGATGACCATTCATAATTAAAATTCCCCTTATAATGCGATATAGACAAAAATGGAAGCTCCATACAGATCACAGTTGCACTGATTTATTTAATATTGCCCATCCGACACTTATTCTTCTGAAATGCATCTTAGTTATCGGTGTGTACACCGAAAAAAAAAAGTATTGTGGAACCCTCTCTTTAAAGAGAACCCACCTTTTGCGATAAAGATTAGGAGTTAAACGCACTAGAACGATTATAATGTTAACGTCCCCAATATACATTCACTGGAAAGAAAATGTTAAGCACGAACGAGTGATCATAATGGATAATGAAATGAAAATTCACTAGTTTAAAATCCATGTGACTTTATTTCAGTGATTACTGTATCTAATAAAATAGACGTCGCATTTCGCATTACGTTCAAACTGCTGATGCCATCTCAGTAGGGTGTCGTGCTACCTCGAGCGCCTTGATATAAGAGTGGATTCGGAGTGGGAGTCAAGGAGTCGTATAGCCGTTGTATCTTCCACAGAACTGTGGCCACTGACCCTCGAATCCGGCAGATTCAAATTGATTTGTAGTTGACGATCGAACTGATATCATACATGTTAAATTATGAACAAATCAGGGGACCGGACTGGCCACAGAAGGACCTACGCATGACGCAAGCAGGCATATAGACACATGTACTGTGTGTAGACTTGCATTGACCTGCTGAAATACTGAGCCAGGGTTCTGTCTAAGGAGGGGTAAGACATGCGGATGCAATATGTCACTGATGTAGTCCTGTACCGTCAGAGATTAAATGAAGTAATACCCTATGACTCCTAGAAACATGTTGACAACATTGGAAAGAATCGTCTTTTCCTCTGATGCCTCCCGTTCTCTGTTGATGCCAGACGTATAAGCAATCCACCCAAAAGCAGTCGCCAGTGCTCAGGTGATAGTGGGAGCAGACGAGGGGGCAATGCCAGTCGTCGAGTCACGGTTCCAAATACCTGTCTTCAGATTGCAGGTGTCATTGGGTTGCATGATGCATCAAGCACCATACAACAGCATTTCCTTCGTGTGGTCGGTCTAGGGCTACGAGAAACTCTTCGAAACGTGGGGCTGCCTTCACCTACCCAATAGTTCATTGTGATATCTCTATGTTCCATACAGCAGGCAGTCGCCAACCCCTGCCCCCCCCCCCTCCTCACTTAGGCCCACAATGCGATCCCATCCAAAGTTGAGTCCTGATAATGTGTATATGATGCATCATCTCAGTCTGGTGACCTTTTATCTCGATGCTGGACTCTCTAGTCACAGGTTGCTCTCACTATTGTTTCACGTGTGATGTCACCACACTTGCATTCTTATGGCAGTAATCGAAGTGACAGCTCCGTGACAATCAATTCATTTACTAACCCATCACTCTTGTGTACTGTACCTGTACTACCTTACGTTCAAATCCGACCACTTCATCTGGTTGCGTACCTTTTATTGTCAGTAAATATATCTGAAAAAGAAACAATGATTGCGTAGGCTTTCACGGTCTTTGTCTGTGTTGTATTGGATATCCAGGTTAAACCACTTTTTTTTTAAACCTGATATTTCAGCCATCATTCTGTGGCTGTCATCAGAGGACCACCATGCTTGAAAAAACTGCCACCTATAGGCATCAGAATGATTTCTGAAATGTCAGGTTTCAAAAAAGAATATATTATGCGGTTCCACCCGCACATCTAAGATAATAAAAAATGAAGTAATGAATAGCCAATCGGCTGATTGAATTTCATATTCTACCGGCACTATTGCAACAGGCAGAGCCTCTGAAGGATTTTTATTGACATTGTATTCAGAAAACTACCTAATTAAAAATTCAGTTACATTTCTTTAAAGAGTTGCTCCATCAATGACATTAGGATCTATCAAAACCTCTTAGTAAACGTAACGAAATAAATAGTAAACTTCATAATAATGAAATTTTTTATAATTAATTTTTTGTACTACTATTCGCAGACTAATGTAGAAAATTGATTTTGTAAAAACTTGCTATGTATTATATTTTGTCTTCGCGATAGTCTATCAAATATATATGAATTTATAAAAATATTTATAGGATTAACATATAGCAAACGAAATACAATACTAATTATCTAGGTAACCTCCAATATTATCTAGACAGTTATTCTTTTGTCAGTTTTATATCAGACATATGATGGTACAAAGAAACTAGAGAGATTAACTACGTGTTTTATTAAAAAAAATGTATTAACATACGATTTTACTGTCTGAGTAGAAAAAGAGAAAACCAGATTGTATGGGAGAGTGTTTTACGAGTTTGGTTCTCACAAGGATTCGAACGTTTTACGACTCTTGCAAGACAAGCTATTCATAATGGAAATATCTTTAATGATGTTACAATTAGTTGCTATCCCGAGTAAAGTGGTTTGCGTGTCGGTGCACATTGCGCATGTGTGGGTGTAGGCGGCGCCCCGACGGCCGTGCAGCGCCGCGTCGCGACGCTACGCGCTCAGTCGTCGGTCCGACGCCACCAGCCATGGTCGACCCCTTCCAAATCTTCTGGGTGCTCACCAACAGCTCCTACATAGGTACGACAAATCTTGCATTATAAATTAATCACTGCAGCCGGAAGACCTTGTCACTAATTTCTCAGCAATTAAAAGAACCTCAGGTTATTGTAAAACAAAATATTTGACTTAATGGTATAATTGTGGTATGGCGTAAGGTACTATTTTTTGATTGTAAATCATTTCCTGGATTTTAAATTTTATTTAGAGAAAAAATTACTGATTTATGACCAGCCCGCATTGGAAGACTGAAGTCATTTTTAAATTCTGGGCATAAAATGATTATTGAATTTTTAATCAGATAAAATAACTTATGAAAAAAATTACTGACAAAATAATATGGTGAATGTTTATTTGCGTAAATTTATTCTGTTAAAATAGACACACTCTATTCGTTTAATTCCCTTACAATTTCCTCAATTATTCTGATTCATTGTTTTATAAACAAAAATTTATATTTGTCATCTAGGAGAGATAACATTAAACACTCTCCATTTTTCTCCGTAATTTTTGAGAAAATTGTAATCAAATCGCTATTTTTAATTTGGTAGCATAGCTGTGAAGCCAACAATGCTTGTTCGGCATCCAGGAATACTTGACTAATTGGAATAAGAGCTATCTTCTCTATGCTCCAAGGTGTTGTACTCGAAGTTATTAACTTTTGTCACCTTTTTCTGCTTAAAGTTGTGTTTTATAAATTGTAGTACAAAATTGTTAGAAATTTATTCACTTGGAAATCAATAGCGCAGTCTTAATCCTATAGTTATTACAAATTCCGACTTCCAGCTTCATATTTACGAATAAGTATGAGCTGTTAGAAAAACTTCTGGCGTCATTAAAAGTTAATAATATCTTAGCTACGGGCTATAGCACAATTGTAATAAGTTAGATGATGTATTCTGAATGATGCAGTGAAATTTCATTCACAGTATTGACAATTGTTAAAGCGATTGCAAGTCTATGAACGCTGCAAGTAAAACTTTTTTGTTTATAGCCGTACGCCTCGTCGAAAACTAGCTAATTAGAGGCGAAAAATGACAGTGAGCAAGGAATAAGAAGAAATTCGACCTTGCTCTTTTGAATGAAACATCACGGTATTAACCTGGAGTGATTTTGGGAATCTGGATGGCTGAATGGATATTCCAATCTGCGTCCTCCCAAACTCAAAAATTAGAATTGCCATTAAGATCAATGTTATATTCCACAAAACAAGTATTTTTCTTGGGAATTATGTATTTATAAAGAAAGTAAAGCTATATTTTGCGTTATATGGAAGAAAACTTTTATTAAATTACAAAATAATTTAAAAAATATTGAACGATTATTCTTGATGTTTAGAAAATGACAGCTTGCCTTACCAGTACGTTATCTTAATAATTTGGATCGAGCGTGGTGGGTGAACGGTTAACGTTCTGGCCTCACATTCTGGGGAACGCGGGTTCGAATCTCTATCCGGGCATCCATATTTGGGTTTTCCATGGTTTCATCAAATCACTCCAGGCGAATGCCGGGATGCTTCCCACAAAAAGGCCATGGCCGAATTCCTCCCTTTCCTTGTCCCCAGTCCCATCCCACCTCTAATGACCTTAGCCTTTGACGAGCCGTAAAGCCATTAAAAAAATAAAAATTCGGAACAAACCATTTGAGACTTTTCCGCTTACAGTATAGAAATACGACCAGTTACTTTGCTATTTTTGCAGTTTATATACCAATATCGCAAACCGGAGAGTTAAATCATAGAAACATTGTTGCAATGAAGTCATTCAAATTCTACTGAATACTACATTATCTTGTTTCAATGGTTTAAACTGGGAAAGGGAAACGTTATTCGCTCAAAAAAACCGGAACGTCACTGCAACTTCACACCGCGAGCTATAGAGCAGAAACCAATAATCTTCACGCTCCACTTAACGTGGAAACTCTAGATGCTCGTGTTGGGAAGTGGAGGTAACAGATCTGACAAAAGCTGCTAAAACGTTAAGCTGCTCTGAGTAGAGCTCGTATTTTGAATTCCGCGCAAAGTGGACTTAGAAGCGCCATGTATTAGCAGCATTTACAAATAAAATTGTTCCCGGGAAAAGCCATTGGAAGTCGTTTGAAGTGAAATGTGATTTTAATACTTCAAGTTAATGGCTTTCTCATTATATTTCAGGTACTTAGAGATTTTTATAAATACGCTACATTTTTTGAAGTTTCATATCTGATTCCAAATGCTTATGTATAAGTACGGAATGTATTACTAAAGAAAAATTTGCTTATGAAAAATCATGACCACTAGAAAATTACTTTGAGTGTGAAAAATATTTTTGCGGAGAGTGTTTTTATCTTCGAACATCTTCTATGCCACAAGGACGGAAGATGGAGTGTGAAATGTTTTGTGTCTTTCAATGCTAATATTAATTTTAATTACAAATAGTACTTTTCTTTTACTTATGGCTTTACGCCTAGTCAACGTCGAGGTCATTAGAGACGGGTTAGGACTGGTGACAAGGAGCGGGAAAGAATTCGGCAATGGCCTTTTGAAGGAAGCATCCCGGCATTCGCCAATAGTGATTTGGGGAAACCATGGGAAACCCAAATCTAGATGCCCAGACGGGGATTCGAACCCGCGTCCTCACGAATGCCAGATCCGGTTGTTACCGCTCACTCAAAAGGCTCGGTTTTAGAGGAAACTTGGAATTCAACAGTTTAATAAAACATAAATTTGAAGCGTTTGAAATACATTGCCATAAACAATTCCTAGAAAATATAAGTGGGAATTTAAAGGGCAAATTTTGAAAATGATAGATGAGGCAAGAAACTTATGGACGATTCTCACAGAAGAAGAGCAAGAATTGTGGGTAAATTTTTTGGTTACTCGTTTTATTGGTTAATTATTTAGCAGACGGACCATTCGAAAGGAAGAATTAAATATTTATTTCCTAAATTAATGGATTCGTGACCAAATTTATTTTCGAAAAATTCAGTCTTTAATTTGGAACATAAGTTTTAATTGACTTGAAAATGATTTCCATATTAAGCGACAACAATAAATAAAAGCTAAGCTAAAATGTATTTAATGATACAAAACTGCCATTCGAAACACTTTTTCATATATTCGCTGCTTTAATTAGTTTTTGTTTCTTATTATTAAACAAATGGATAAAGGAAATGAATATTTTTAACATCAGTCACGTAGGAAATAACATTGCGATTCGACAATCAGACCGTGCAGCATTTGAACATGAGTAACTGGCAACCTGCCTGGTATATAAGCTTATAGCATTAGCTTGATACCACATTAACCAACAGGATTTGAAACCGTTCCTGCAAATATAATGACTTGTTCGCAACACTTGTCTGTAAGGTTAAGCAAGGGCCTACACTATTGTTTTGTCATTCCTAGAACAAACGGAGACCGATTTAAAGTAGACCTCAGTACAATGATGAAAACAAGAATTTATCTCTGTAGCAAAGATACATAATATGTTTCCTTAATGTGTTATTGCTAAAAATTATTCAAATCCCAGTTATATTTATTCCTGCTTTTCGATCTTTCAATTTAGGGCCTACTCTCTATAACCAAAGTAACAACACTACCTGCCTAAATTAGTTACTAACGTATTTCTCATACATAAGGCCTTTGTGATTTACTTCTTTCCTATGATGACAAAAGTGAAGGAATTTCTAAATGCGTTTTCGTATCAGTTAATTCATTCCACTAGTACTGGCTTAAATAAAATGAGAAAATAATGAAACCCCTTACGGGAAAATAAATCCTGTAGATGTGCATCATTAGCTCTTTTCCGGATTTATAGCCGTATCAGTGTCTCTCTCCCAGCTGATTTTTCATAATACTTTCCCAGTAAGTAGAGATTGCTTTAGCCGATGAAATTTAAAAAAGAAAGTGGAACACATAATTCTGAAATAGCAATTCATGTTTATGATAATAGAAAGACTTTTAATAAATTACTATACAAATTTCACTATGAGTAAAAATTACTGAACAATAGATTTGTTTTCCACAATGACTGGGTAGTGGAAAACATATTTGTAAATAGAGATAGGCTGAACAATAAATTAAGAAAGCTATATTTGGAAAA
Source organism: Vandiemenella viatica (assembly GCA_031002005.1). NCBI lineage: Eukaryota > Metazoa > Arthropoda > Insecta > Orthoptera > Morabidae > Vandiemenella > Vandiemenella viatica. The sequence continues at coordinate 44,582,674 of CM061921.1, read as the reverse complement.
GCTAATATCAATTAAAGCAATTACAAACAATATTAATAAGTTCTTGTAGGTGATTTTTAAAGTTACTGTAAAAACAAAGATTAATTAAAATAATTCAAAAAATTACTGACGTGAATACTTCCTGAGACAGATCTAACACGGCCGATTCAGATACGAATTTTGATCTCTGATTGCGAAAGATGTAACACGTCAGAGATTAAAAGCATACTTAAAACAGCTGTATTGGTATAATTTTTAATAATACTTAAATAACCAGCATTAGTTTATAATAATAATATCAAATTAGATAATAATACGTTAATGTTAAGATGAAACGGAGGTAACGAACGATTGGGTGATTATTAACATTACATCTGTTTATTTCGTTGCTTGCATCTTGAAATGTAAAAGCGAATTGCACTTTGATATTTTATTAAAATTTTATTTTTGCAGTTAAATACATTGAATAAATTATGGCGATGCATTTAACAATTTTTATTATAATCGTTATTTTCCAAGAGTCCTTCTGATGATGTTAATTAAAGGTGTACTTTTAGTCCCTTCCTTACTAACAGTGTCATGCGTGTGTTAACTACACCATAACTGTTTTGCATTGGTAAAGTTTCTATTAGTGAAAAAGGAAATAAAAACAGTGAAACGTCGAAAGAATGTTCTTGATAGCATAAGTTTCTTATTCTAGCTAAATTTTTATCTGCGGAAAATATAATATGTAAGACTGCAGATATCTGGTACTTTGTAAGCCTAAAAAATTATGGAATGTTATGATTAATTTTACTTATAGGAAATGTCATACAATAATGATTATTTGCTGCCTAATCTTATTACTATGACTCACCTAGCACAAGTTATTAGAAGCTTATTTCACTCTTAATGAAGAAAGGGCCTATTAAAGGAACCATTCTGTAAATGATCGAAAACGAGAACGGTGTACTGAAAGGAATTTAAACAAAACATGTCTTCATATTACAGCAAGAGGTTACATCCGTTACATCACTTCACACTTTGCTAAAAAATCACACGGTTTTTATTTTTCACTGTCACACTGTGATAAACGGAACTGAATTTCGTTGCAACAGGTTTGTGAATGTAACAGATTTGGTCGTAATCAGAGGCTAGCAGCACGTATCCCTCACTTTAGCTGTAATATCCAAAACATTGCGAACAGAAAAAAATTGCTTATTTTTTATTTTGAAATTTACACTCGGCTTTTCGAATTTACTTTTTAGGTATTTCTGGTTCTTTGCGGAAGACAGGACAACACACAAACACATAATTAAAACCAGCCGTCCTAGGCCGAAAAGGAACAGGCGGTCAGCAACGGAGCCCTTTATTGTAACTATTTCTTTAAAATCAATTTTCTAGATTTGTGAACATCTGGCTAATTTTTTCCTGTCGTGAGTCTCTCAAACGGTTTAATACAATCCTCCATATCTCCTCATCTTGAGCTAACCTTCTCATCCCAGGGGATCTATTATCCGCAATAATCTGCTCCACAATCTTTGTCTTCCTGCACACTTAATTCCTTCCACTGTTCCCTCCAGTAACAAATTAAACAATGACGTATTTCTTAAAATTTAAAACTCCTTTCTGTCTCTTCTTTTTGGGCTACTCTTTCATAAACTTCTTTCGTTACCCAGCATTTCCAAAACCAGTTAGAACTTTATCCGTATGCTTATTTATTAATATTAGTCTACAGCGCTTGTTTTAAATGGTACAATTTTCTTTCTTTCAGGCAATTCTGATTCCTGGGATTCAATTTTACAGAGTTCTTTCGGAATGATATGTCACTGGTTGAAACCAGAAGAATTTTATTTTTGAAGAATGCTCTCATTCCTACTGTTATTCTGCTCTTGCCATAACTCATGCTTTGGTCCTGTAACTGTTCCTACCAGACTAAAAATTTAAATAACTCCATCTATTACATTTGAACTTATTTTCATATTGTTACTGTTATCATTCCTGTTACGGTCTATGACTTTTACCTTGATTTTGTTTGTATTAAGTTCTAATTATTCTCGAAGTATCTGGTTCATGCCATTCTCAAATCAGTTAAATTTTTAATGATATTTTACAAGGCCTGTCGATAATATAAGACAGATGCAACTTTAATTAATTAAATTCATTGGCGAAGTACGAATCGCCCGAATATGCTAAGTATATACCTATTAAACTTTTCGATATCAGTAAAAAAATCTGTAACGACTCATAGGAGTTTTACTAATTACCACTTTCACTATGTGCTTAGCACCAAAATCTTCTAGTATCACGTAAATAGCACTCATCACGTGTTATACACTTATTACGCTTACATATCGAACAATGAGGAATACTCAACACAATGAAAATGCTAGTTGCAGTACAGTAAAAATGAAAATTTATTTGATACTAGTGTTGTCGGTATGGTTAATTTTACTATACGAAAACCAGGTTGTTTCTACCGTGTTAATTTATTTTTATGGCTTTATAGTTCATTGACGTGGGGGAGAATTTGTGGGGAACTTTTTCATGTCCTTTTTAAGAAACCGTCCCTGCTTTCAGTTGGAGTGATTTCAGAAAACTTAGAAATCGAAATCAGATTGGCTTGATGGGTTTTCCAACCTGTGCTTATCCAATCGCCAAGCACGAGCAGGGATATCAAAATCCCTACAAAAGGCGTAGCAACCAAATATGTAATGATCATCTGTACACCATGGTTGAGTTATACCGATGTGCTGACTTCCATGTTCCGTACTTATAACGTTTTCTTGGGAAGGTATAACTGTTTACATAATGCGAAGACAGACGTGTAATTATATTGAAGCTGAACATTCTTGTATTTTTTAATTTTATTTTATTTATGTCATTAAAGGCGGAAAAGTATTGGGGGAGCCGGGCTCGGTATCGTAGGGGCTACTGTGCTAGCTTCGCGTGCCGAAGGTCGCCGGTTCGAGTCCGCCCGCGGGCATGGGTATTTAAGTGTTGTGTCTGTGAATGTCATGTCCATCCTGTGATGTGTCTAATTAGCTGGAAAAATTCATACTAAAGATACTGAAAGCACCTGATGGCATATAATTAATATCGAGCTGGCTGTATGGCCTAAGATGCCGAAAGCCATTGAATCAAAAAAAGTATTAGAAGAAGTAACGGGAAGGAATTCGGCCATGACATTTTTAACGAACCATAACGGCATTCGACTGGAGTGATTTGGGGAAACCGTGGAAAACGCAAATCTGAATAGCCGGACGGGGTTTGAACCCACGTTCACCCAAATGCGAGGCTAGAGCGTTACCGCTCACTCACCACGCACAATTTAACCTGAACAGATAAAAGTTCCATGAACCATCGAAGCGGCTACCCGAAATAACGAGGAGACTGGAAATTAATCTACTATTTCTTTGCCACTAGCGCACCGTTTGACATTGATGTATTGGATGTTTAGATGGTTCACGAGACAAACCTGAAATTGCCTTACGGTCCAATAAACTACTTGAAGATGTATATGTTTACCAATCAACGGCTTAGTAAAATGAAGGTAACAGAAAACTATCTCAGTTTTTATCTCAGAATCGTTACTTTGGAGAGGTAACACATTCCGTAGTAAACGTCTACATCCAGATACCGAGTATGGCTTGCACTTTTGACTAGCCGCGTAACATTAGGACATTTGCTCTACCACAAAGACTTCAGTGAGAGTACTGGAGTGGTCAGGTGACTCATTGGTTAATGCGTCTGACGGGAGATCGAAAGGTCCCCGGTGTGAATCCCTGTCTCGGCGGGAATTTTCATTGGCCTTTAACCCGTCATTCACCTCTGGAACAGCTTGCTGTGTAATGTGATGTACGCCAGAACGCTGGTTTGAATTCCACGTTAATCTATAGGTCTCCAATACCCGGTAGGATTACAGGATTAGGCTAGGCGGCTTCGATAGGTGCAGATTGCGCAGCCGATGACAGACCCTGTCAACAGATCATTGCGGCCACACGAGTTTACCTTTACTGAGAGCCCTGCGTTTTTAACTAATTATCTTTTGCCGAATTGTCTCAGACTAGTCAATTGGTTATAACAGTCATCTATGTCCAGGGCATAGCTATGGAATCTTCAAAAAGCTATTCTCCAGCGTATGAAATAGTGTTTCTCTTCGTATTTTTAAATCCATGTTAAAACCGACGGTCATGGCGGCGAAACGCAGGACATAGAGTTTCGTTTTGCATCTTGAATTCCTTGTTAAACATGAAACCCTTGCCTGGCATGGTTCTGAAACGTATTAAATCACATGATGTAAGCTTTGTTTGAGAAGTATGAACTCATCTCTCTCGGTAAAATATTCGCTTTATTGTATTACATTCATGAAAAATTTCAGTTCCCTGGAATTTAGGTTGTACTGTCACCATTCGTTAGGGAGAAACATAATCAAACTATTGTCACCACATTATATGGAGGAACATAACCAATTTCTTGTCATCGTATCTACATTGAAAATTTTTATTTTTTAATAGACGTATATATTTCTGTTATTGTTAAGATGTAATAATGATTTTTTTTTTTTAAATGGCTTTAGGCATCTGAGGCCATACAGCCAACTCGATAGTAATTACGTCACTCAGTGCTTTAAGTATCTCCAATATGAAGTTTTTTCTGTTAATTAGACACACCACAGGACGGACATTGAATTCACAGACACAACACTTAATCATCCATGCCAGCGGCCGGACTCGAACCGGCTACCTTCGGCACTCTGGTTCCAACGCTATCGACGCCGGCAAGATGTAATAATACATAGAGGGGTAAACCGACCAGAAAGTTGTTTCTAACATTTATTCCGCAAGAAACGATTTCCCGTTTTATTTGTTCTAGGCACATTTCTAAATATTTTTAAAGAACCAAATGAAAAATAAGGTAGTTAATTTAATGTAAAACATATCCTTAAATGTTTTTTTTATGCTGACACGCACTGTATCCCCAAAATAAATTTGGTATAAACTGCCACACTCAAAGTAATTTATGCTAAACCCTGTACACATAATAAAACAATAACCGGTATAATGTCAAGATAATTTTTGAGAAAAGAATTTCGGCCACTATTAGTAAACTGCAGAGAAGGAATATTTATATACCTATCACCCTGTAGGTAGGGATGAACTTAAATTACTAGCCTGATTTTTATTATTTTGGAACAATGTACAGCACATGGCCCCACGGGTAAACTAGGGAACATTTAATTTTCATGTGACGTAGATTAATTTTTCATTGATGAGGTTTCACATATCAGCAGCCCGTGATGCAACGCCAAAAAGTTGAGAAATCTGTATGCATAATAAGACTGTAGTTGGGGAAAAAATCTGTATACTTAAAAACCTGTTTTGAAAGAAATGTGTATGGTTTACTCTTCGTAAGCTTCAGAGTGTGAACAACTTTTTTAAAGATATGTCTCTTTCTATTTTGGTTACGAAAAGTATAACTCATTATCTCGGTGATAAGGTAGAGTATGTTTCTTTTTGATATGAAGTTGGAAACCTGAAAAATTCAGATAATAGTTATAGTTAGACGTATTTCTAGAATAAGTTGCACTTGATGTGGTATTGAACAACGCACACACTGTGCATGGTCCTGTGAGTAGAATAAAGTATGATTTATTTTCAGGTGAACTTAAGATTTAGAAATTAAGACAAAAGTGTCAAAAAATTAGCTCCCATTTAAATACAAGTTGCTTTTCAAAGTGTTTATCGCGTTTTTATCCTATGAGCGGTTTTATATTATTTGGAAGAATGAAGCTATGGTGTTAGGGAAGAACCTTCGTGCAAAAACAATTTTCATTCCGTGAGCCGCAGGGCCCGTCGGTTATGTAGCTCTTGATAACGTTACCTTAACATATTTGTGGCCACCAGCGTAGTACTTAAGGTGTAAAACGCGAGGAAAACAAAAGGCCCATAAAACTGATGTATTAAATGATACCAGTATATCGAAAAACAATAAAATTATCCATTTCAAACCCTTCACATATTGAAATTTCCAAACAAACTTATATTTATTACTATCTGCTATTAGTAAATTAGTTCGCAAGGATTGTTAATATAGAGACCTATGTCTTAAATCAAGATGGTCAAGCGCTACATTATCAACGGTCCCTTCGGACCACTGAATAAAAATTCGCCGGCCTCGGTAGCGTAGGGGCTAGAGTACTGGTCCCGGGTGCCGAAGGTCGCCGTTTCGAGTCCGGCCGAGGGCATGGGTGTTAAAGAGTTGTGTGTGTTAATGTCGTGTCCGTCCTGTGGATGTTACAATATACTGGAAAAACTGATTCACATTGAGCTGGCTATATGGTCTCAGTTTGGGCTTCATTATTTCGAATCATATGATACCGCTCACCGGCGGAAATCAAGATTAATATTTTGATTGCGAGAAGTAACCATAAAATGGATACTACATTTTGGACTCTTTTATTTTAATTCCTTAAATTTCGAAGCCACATCCAAATAAAACTCATTCTGTCCATGGCACAGTGGGCTGTACATGAATACAAACTCTATCAAAATCCGATTAACATTTTTTGCATGAATCGTTTCCAACGAAATATTATCTTCAATAATCGGGTTCACTAATTCACATCAAAATGAAATAAACAGTATTTTACCCGCTTGACAATGGACTGTACTTTAATCCAAAATCCATCAAAATAAAACCAGTGGTTTTCACGTGGATCATGTTCGACGAAAACTAATCTTAAATTTCTTTTAAGCTTTTCTACTCTAAATCAAAAGAAAAGATACCATATTCTACCAGAGGCACAACAGGTTGTGTATTAATACAAAACCCTTCAAAATCTGACCAAAAGTTTTTGTATTAATCACGTTAAAAGAAAAGCTTAGTTTTTTCACTTTGCATTATACAGACTCACACTCTACTTTATCCGCGTGACTATGTGCTGTAAGTTAATCAAAACCCCATTTTAATGCTACCAGTAGTATTTACGTGAATCGAGTTCAAGAAAAAATTATCTTCAATTCGTCAACTTTTCGACATTACATGCTGTTTACTGGCGAGTCTATTATTGTACATTAATCGAAACTCCGTCATTATCTGACCAGTAATTTTTAAATGAGTCGCTTTCAACTAAATATTATCTTCAATTTATCAGCTTTACGATTTCACATAAAAATGAAACGTAGCCTTTTATGCCCTTCGGACCACTGTCTGTACATTAATAGAAACCACATCAACATCGGGGTAGTAAATGGCGTTCAACTGAAATTTTACACTAATGTGTTAAATTATTAGAGTTTTTTGACACCACTTCAAAATGAAACATACCCAGTTTTACACTGGAGACTATGGGCTGTCTAGTAAATGAGACCCGATTAACATTCAACGAGTAGTTTATGAATGAATTGCGTTAAACGAAAAATTGATTTAAATTTGATATCACATAAAAATTAAACATACCCTAATTTAGCTACTTGATCATGGGTTGTATACTAAACGAAACCCCATTAAAATCCGACCAGTAGATGCTGCATGAATCCTATTTATTCCAACTTGCAGGCAAACAGAAAGATACACATTTTTTTTTTTTTTTTTTTAAGTTCTTTCTCTGTAGCTTGATAATAGTACCCAAACGTATTTTAAAAAATCTTATATGTCCAAGTTTTCTCCCGTTCACAATTTTACAATATGTATAGGTTGTTTCAGTTCTTTTTGAAGAGAAAGTAGGCGAAGTGTAATTCGTATATTAGAAGTACCACCTGTATATTATGACAGCAGAGAATGGCCATGAGGTAGAATTTTTCTGGCTACAGAGAAACTTGAAGGTTTCGGATGCAGAAGTGCAGCTTAGCTTAGTAAAATGCTCCTCGGGAAGCTAGCACCGGACTTGGAGAACTCCGTCGGAAATCCGGCGGTCCGCTACCAGCAATAATACACTCCCGTCCAGCTCAGCCCGACAGTCCCAAATAAAGCTTTCCCGCGTTTTGCATATCTTTTATGCCAGATTCCTTTTAGAGTGAGCTTTGTCTTCATTTTAAAATATTACACTGTCATAACAGCTTCCAAATTAATGTTTTAAGTATTTTTTTATATACTTTTTAGTACGACCACGTATACAAATATAATTTAGTAAGATTAAAAATGTGTGAGAAGAATAAAAAAAAAATTCTGCGTCACTTAAGAAGTAGTGGATCAAATGATTCATGCTGCAGTTTTTCAGAACTAAATGGAACTAATAAAACAAAATGAGCTACCGTGGATAAGGTGTTTTTTTTCCTTTAGTTTCGTCTTTTCCTCCATTCCGTTCATGCCTCACAATAGAAAAATACAAATCAACATTCTCGGTTTCTGATCAAACGATAACTTAAATATTTCTGCAATTATCTTGTATTATCTCGTTTAATTGCTGCAGATCTTTTAAAACTCCACATATTGCATCACGTCTCACTGCTCTGTTTATGGGTCACGTAATTTCATTTCTCAGTAGCAGATGCAATTATCTTTTTATTTAAAGATGAATGTATGTATGTTTGTTTGTTTGTTTGTTCTTCATACAAATCCACAGTTTTCATCCGATCTCGATGAAACTTTGCACACTTATCCTTTGAAACATGGAGAGAAATACTGTCTACATTTGGTTGAAACATTATCTGTATAAATAACACATGTTGTTTCATAACTTCGAAATACGGCGATAGACAGACACGTTGGATATGGACGTCTCCGTACCTTGTTTCTATATAGTGGACTGGCAGCTCAGTGGTTAAAGCGCTTGCTTATTAACGTCGTGCTCTCCGATTAAAATCTCCGTGGAGGCTAAGATTTTTAAAAATTGTTTCTCATCGTAAGAGTCAGGCCTGGGCCGTAGGTTATTCGGATTGAATTTTAAACTATAGATAGTTAGGGGTGCAATCTGAGGCAATTCGTAGGTAGTCTTGCAATACAGTAGATGCACACTTTTTTACGTTATATTGATCAATCAGGGGTGATTCGTAGTCAGTGTGTATGTGATCTGCAGTAGGAATACTATAAATGCGGAAGTAAGTCTCTATCTTATGTTACGTCTTGACAATTAAATGGCTATATCGATATTGACGGATTTTGACAAGTAAATCTGTAGGGAGGGCACTGGACTTTGTTTGTTCTTTATACAAATCAACAGTTTTCATCCCATCTCGATGAAACTTTGAACACTTATCCTTTGAAACAAGGAGAAAAATACTGTCTACAGTTGGTTGAAAAATTTTCTGTATAAATAATACATGTTGTCTTATACTTTCGAAAAATTACTGGACGGCGATAGACAGACGCGTTGGATATGGTCGTCTCTGGACTGTTTTTCCGTGTAGCGGTCAGACATCTAAGTGGTTAAAGCGCTTGCTTACGAACACGTTAGGGTCGTGGTCTCCGGTTCAAATCTCCGGAGAGGCAAAGATTTTTAAAAATTGTTTTTGATCGTAAGAGTCACGCCTGGGCTATCGGTTGTTCAGATTGAATGTTAAACTGCAGATATCACAAATTTAGGGGTGCAATGCGAGGCAAATCGTAGGTAGGTAGTCTTGCAATGCTGAAGGTGTAAATTATATTGATACCTCAGTGGTTGTTCGCAGTCAGTGTGTGTGTGTGTGATGTGCAATAATCTATCTATCCATCTATATATATAAAAATGAAAGTATGTATGTTTGTTTGTTTGTTTGTTTGTTCTTAATACAAATCCACAGTTTTCATCCGATCTCGATGAAACTTTGCACACTGAAACAAGGAGAAAAATACTGTCTAAATTTGGTTGAAAAATTATCTGTATAAATAACACATGTTGTCTCATAATTTCGAAATACTATTGAACGGCGATAGACAGACGCATTCGATATGGTCTATCTGGAGTGTTTTTCCGTGTAGCGGTGAGACCGCTAAGTGGTTAAAGCGCTTGCTTACAAATGTTTGGGTCGTGGTCTCGGGTTCAGATCTCCGTGGAAGCTAAGATTATTAAAAATTGTTTTTGATCTTAAGAGTCACGCCTGTGCCGTAGGTTATTCGGATTGAATGTTAAACTGTAGGTAACACAAAGTTAGGGGCGCAATGCGAGGCAAATCGTAGGTAGTCTTGCAATGCTGTGGGTGGGCACTTTTTTACGTTATAGTGATCCGTCAGGTATTGTTCGCAGTCAGTGTGTGTGAACCGCAGTAATAATATTATAAATACGGAAGGAATTCTCTGTCTTTTTGTTACGTTTTGACGACTAAATGGCTATATCGATATTGATGGAATTTTATAACGAAATCTGTATGAAGTGCACAGGACATTTTTTCCAGTATGATTGACAGTTGTAGTCACGAAATTTTGAGACCTTATCGAATGGTGACAGAAAAATGTTGGAAATTGATTATCTTCAAGAGACAGGTTCGACGGTAGAGTGATATAGTGATAGCTTTCCTGTCATATTATGCCGACTCGATATTATTTGGGACTAATCTTTCGTTACCAACAACTTTCTATATTCAATCCTGGAAAAAAAATTCTTAATCCACGCGTAGGAAGTCACGGGCTAGTGTCATATAATTCTTTATAACTATTTGTTGACAGCTGATTGAATCAATTATCAAAAACTAAAATAACATGCATATCGCACAACAAGATAGTTCATAATGAATACGTGCTTTAATAATGTCCTTCCTGTCCTAAAACACATCTCCTCTGTAAAGTTATCAAAAATATTGAGGAGATAAAAGGATATTAATTCAGCATTGACTTTGATATAAATGAATATCCTTATATTATCCACATAAACAGTTGTTGCACTGTATTTTATAACTCTTTACTCTTTAACTTGTTATATACTGACTTTTCAACATTTACATACAAACAATGTGAATAAAATTACCAACATGTGATGTATCCATCCTGATCTAGAAAAACCATTAATATATAATTCTACTAACTTTATGTGCTGTTTTATAGAGAAAGAGTATCGTTGGTTTTCAGCTAAAACTCTCGAATGCATTACAGTTTGAAGACAATCACATTTTGCATTTTTCTGAATATTACGTCCGCTATTTTCTAACATCCTAAGTTGATTGTAATTTCAGCGCCAGAGAGTACAATATTTATTACATAAAATAACTTATGTAGCATCCAACTGACCAGATGTAAATTGCTACTAATTGTCCTTTAGAGGTTCTAATTCAAATAATATTTCTTAGCGTGCAGCGTTATTTATAAAAATAATGATTTAGTTAATTGAGTAATTATAATTTTCTTGGAGGGTGTTTACGGTGAAGGCAGCTGTTCGGACTTTCCGGGATAACGTTTAAAAATATTCCAAAAACAGATTTGACCTTCATGTTTCAACAGAAGTAAGAAACATTTATCGTGGAGAATTGGAAATAGTGTAAGTTCTATACGTGTATCAGCGATCCTCGTTGAGCCTGATGATGAGACATTGTTTCAACACAAAGGGACTACATTTTTGTTTTGTTTCTTATTTAGTCTTTTGGGGCTGGTATACATCAATGTCGTTATAGTAGGAATAATATGGGGTGTAAGGAATGTGACGGAAATGGGCCATGGTAATTTGAAGGAATCATCTCAACTTTCGACAGGAGTGATTTCGGGAAACAATGGAAAAACATAATCCGGATGGCTCGTTGTGTCATTTGAATTAAAACGACTATAGCTTCATCTACCATTTTGCACTCTTTGTGAGGGAGCTCACATTTCATTTTGGTGTTCTATGAAAGAATTCTGGACGTTTTGAGATGCCCGACAGATGTTAGACACGAAATAAGCAAATAATTTTTTGATTGATATACGAGGTGTGTTAGAAAAGTAATGAGACTGATTTCATACTAACCAAAGTTTTTATTATTTTCAAACAACAATGTTATCCCCTTTAAAGTAGTTCCCTTGGGCAGCTATACATCGGCGGAGTCGTGATTCCCACTCTTGGTAGCAGCGCTGGAAGCCTTCAATTGGTATGGCTTTTAACTGGTCGGTCACAGTCTTTTGAATGTTCTCTAGAGTTCCAAAATGACGTCCTTTTAGGACATGTTTCAATTTCGGGAAGAGGAAAAAGTCACAAGGACTTAAATCAGGTGAATAGGGGGTTGAGGAACAACAGTAATGCATTTCGAGGTCAAAAATTCACGGATGAAAATGGCCGTGTGACACGGAGCATTGTCATGATGAAGCATCCACTTGTCTGCAATTTCTGGTCTCACACGGATCACTCTTTTCCTCAACTTTTCAAGGACACTTTTATAAAACACTTGGTTGACAGTTTGTCCTGGTGGAACAAATTCTTTGTGCACGATACCCTTCCTGTCAAAAAAACAAATCAGCATGGTCTTGATCTTTGATTTGCTCATTCGACATTTCTTCGTGTTCTCGGCCTTCCAAAAATGATTTGTGCCAGCGAAAAACTTGTGCTCTCGATAAGCACGGTTCCCCATAGGCCTGTTTCAACTTTACAAAAGTCACATTCGCGGATTCACCAAGTTTAACACAAAACTTTATCGCACAACGTTGCTCTAAATTCCGATGCTCCATTTCTGTGACGCACAATGAAAACACAACTTTATTAATGGCGCTGTCAAAACTAATGTGTTAACTGTATGGAGTAGTAACTCAGACTGAGGAAGTGGAAGGGATCAACAATCAGATTTAGCATCAGCCAGTAGACACAACAATGCCAGATCTCCCACAGTGTTGCCAATCTCATTACTTTTCTAACAAACCTCGTATGTTTATGTTCAGTCACACATTCATATATTTTATTTTTAAATCCGGAAGCCTAAAAAGGGAGAGTATATGAATAATTGCTCTGCTTCAACTATATATGTTTTGTTTTATAGTTTTTCATGAAACTATCTGTAGCAGGGAGCGGTCTGGTGGCTAAGTGGTTAAGGTGTCTGACTGAGAATAAAAAGGTCCTAGAAACTCTGTCTTGGCGTGGATTTTCATAGGCGCTTAACCGGACCTTCACCTCTGGCACAGCTTGTTGTGTAGTATGAATTACCCCGCTTCCGTGGTTCCGATTCCACGTTTAACTGCAGGTCCCCTGTACATGGTAGTATTGCCAGGGAAGGTTAATGCAGCTGCGAAAGCGACGGAATTCGCAGCCAATAGAAACCCTGTCCCCAGGTCGTTACGAGCACGCGGAATAATAATTATTATTATCTGTAGCAGAGGATGCTTGTCTTCTAAGTTACACCAGGGTGTTGTCCAACCCTATCGACACAAGGAAACAAAGGATACCTAAAAGATTTAGAACTTCGATGGGATAGTAATTTCAGAGCAGTCCGAAATTGAAGTAGGTCACCTCGAGTTAGTAAATTCATGCTGAAATTATGGCAACCTTTTATCTGAATATTGCAACCCAACAGCAGTTGCAAGTCTCTGACAATGCAGAGAGAGTTGTTGGAAGTACCCGTAAAAATTGACAGTTCTTCTAAACATTAAATCAACCCTTTCCAAACAGATGCCATACGCCGATAGCAATAAATGTTAGAAAAAAATGCAGTCTAACTTTAGTTCCTCTTAAAAATAAAGTAACGTACTGACCACACCCCTCATTTTTCTGCATTCCTAAGGCATAGTATGTCAAGCAACCAAAAGTTTCAAGATTAAGCTGCTTACTTTATATTCATAGGCAATCAATACTTTTTGGTTACAACTGAATTTTCCATTCTCCTCTCAATGTCGAAACAAACTTTTGGGCTCGCTGATTGTGTATCTTACGATTGAACTATTTACTCCAGTACTGACAAGAGCATCTTCGATCAGAAATCTTGAGAAAAAATTAGCTTAGTAATTACGGTTGTTGATAAAAATTTAGGAAAGGAGTGGTTCTAATACTTTTTCTTACGGGAATGACAGTGTTAGATGGTGATTTCGGCCATCATACTGTTTCCATTTGCCACGAATTACTTGTATGTCGTCGCTGGACCTATAGTTTAACATGGAATATTAACCATGGAGCTTACCTGACATGAATAAAGTGATGTCCGTAAAAAATGATGGCCGCAGCGGATAGTTTAACGCAAACTCCTCAACCACTGAGTGGATTACCAAATTACCATGGAAGTCCACTTATGAAATGATACATTCACACAAAAAGCTGTTTCAGTAGCTTTTCAGAAAAGAGGTTGTGCGTTATGTCGAACAATTTTTGGAAATCGAATAAAATAACAGTAACTGTCTTCACCTCAATAAATAAAGATGCAGCGGTATCTTGCCGATTCTATCTTCATTAATACTTGTTGCTTTGGAATGAATTATTTGTTTGAATTACCGTTTTATATTTTTCGTGATAGCTAACTTTCTATATTTACAACATCAATTTCTTTGTATTTTCTGGGTGGCTGTAATCAAGCCAATAGCTGGAGAAAACGATAAATGTATCTAACTTTTAAATTAGCTAGGGTTTCTAAGACTGTTTCTCTTCAAACAGCATTCTCCGTTTTAATCATCTTTATGCTTCTCAAATGCAAATTTCTTCCTACCGTCTCTATGCGATTCGTTATTCGGTTATTAATACCTTTATTAATAATGTATATCAGATGACTAAATGTCTGTTAAAAGGTGACTATTCTTGATATGGATCAACTATTCTTCTTCTCTTTGTTTTTTTATATTTACGAAAACAATCGTTTTCTTTTTCATTCAATATTTGACATCCTAACATATCATCCATACAGAAATAAAACAGTTTATGTTCCAATCCAATTTCATTTAGTAAGTAAATGCTGCAAAATTTTGCATACAAATGCACTGTATTACCTTTACAACCGAAAAATAAAAGTTAATTTGTGTTCTCTAACGATCTGGTGAAAGTTTTTCAAGTTGCTATGCATTCAGCCTTTTTAGTCACTGGACTTATATTTCTATACGGATTCTCATACGAACAAAGCAAATGTAAAAATTGCTGGCTGCTCCAGGATTTCAACTTGGGAGGTGGAATCCTCAAGACAGTTGCTTTAAACACTAAGCTACCAGAATGCTTTTTGTATCTGACTTTACTGTTCTTGGAGTGCTTATTGTTGATGTCATTAGAACCCCTTCCAATTTGTCTACATGACACCATATGTTCGTTACCTTCAATTCACGGTTTTAGTTCACGAATAAATTTGTTCGAGATGATAAACGTAGAAAATATCCATTATGATTTAAACACAGCTTTATTGCTTCCGCAATTTTTTATATTTAATTACCCTTAGAGGTCAGGTTAAAGTCTTCTTCCATCATACTATTCTTGATCCGGAATTTATCTCATTATCTCATTTTCATAACCTTTTAATGCGACTTAATCTGAAAGGCTATAGAAAAAGACTATAAGGTTTTTTTTGCCGTTCTGAATACGATTCCTCTAACAAATCTGATACCTGTTTTACTCCATCCGATGATCTTGCTGGTCTATGTTGTTGTAGGTTTTATTTTCATTGCCGTGAACATCCTAGATTTTCCTCCCTCAACATAAATTAGTTTACTGTGGTGTATCCTGTCCTTGTTAATGCATGTCGTTAGCTAGGGAATACTGGTACCAGATCTCAGTTTTTCTGCGAGATGCCGAAGGGAAGAGAGAAATTCCAGATCCAGGGAGGTAGACATCGTTACTGCCGACATGATATGCGGTTACCTGTATTCCTCCACGTTAGTCGGCATTCAGAATGGGTTGCTCTGCGTC
This sequence comes from Vandiemenella viatica, assembly GCA_031002005.1. Classification (NCBI taxonomy): domain Eukaryota; kingdom Metazoa; phylum Arthropoda; class Insecta; order Orthoptera; family Morabidae; genus Vandiemenella; species Vandiemenella viatica. Next base: position 44,567,034 of record CM061921.1, on the reverse strand, counting down.
TTCTACCAAACCTCCAGAAATACACAAAGAGTAAATGCTAACTTTCCTCCATTATCTATTCAATTTTCTGTAGCAGCTCCAGTAGAACTGCTTCCCTTCTCAACAGTACATCAGTGCGATTTGAAGTAAACAAACTCGGATTTTAGGCCTTAGTCACAATTTTCTGGTTACCTAAAAATTAAAACACCTGCAAACTGACAGCTGGGACGATTTTTAAGCGAGAGGAACTGAGTAGTGGAATTATTACCGCACGTTACCCTGAATCAGAATTGATGGGAAAAGAAATCACTATAGCTTCCAGCTGCAATTCAGCTGAAAATTGAGTGAGAGTATCTGATAATATTTCTGTAGCTAAAACTACACACACACACAGAACTAAATAGTGCGTTGCAGCAAGGAAAACGGTTGAGGACCAATGAGGGCATTAACACAAATAAATAGTTTGTTACAAAGTTATGATTACGATAGCTTACAAATTCTAAACCAATTGAAACTACAGTAACTGAGGCTTAGCTCCTACCAAATGAAATGTAAATGAGAATGTTAGTATTTGTTGTTTAATAATATGCCATTACAACAGTTGTAATGGCGTATTATTAAACAACAAATACTAATTTATCAAGCAACTGTAGAAGAAAATGGCCTACAATAATCAAATAAATGAGAATGCTTAAGACAAGTACAATTTAAACTCGTCTACATAATTGTAAACGTTCTAAAGCCACAGGGGATAAGGATTGGTTTTGTATTTTGATAAGATTTTTATGACGTTTAAAATGTTCATACCCGAAAACAATACGTTTTATGTTAATTTAAATAAGAAATAAACACCCCTGACGCTAATTTCTTAATATATATATATATATATATGGAATACATTATCAGGAGCTTTCCCCGATCTGGTCATCACTTGTTTGAATCCCATAACTTAAACATTCTATACGCGCCAATATAATTATTTTCAGATGAACTTCACATTTAGTTACCGTTGGATGGTTGCCAGTATGAAACACTATGTTAATAGCTGTTCGTTCTTTTTTTAACAACCGAAGACGATGTTTAGCCTGTGGCATCTGTATAGAGACGCAACATGACATAAGTACACTAAATCTTTCCGGGAGTGACATCTTTGATCGTCATATCGCCACGTATTTCCGATATACACATAAATGAAACTTTATCAACCTTAAAAGCCAAAAGCATATTTTCTTCAGTAAACCTACAAAAACCCCTAACGTTTCAAAATTTTTAGTAAATGAATTCATCTTACAGCTGTTAACATTTAAAATTAGAAAATGAGAAAAAATTCATAATTATTATAAAATAGCAACAACTCTAATATATTTTATACAGTTCCCTGAAAAATAAAAAACATCAAGTACTATTGTTATTTGTGCTCCATTAAACATACTGGGGGAGCAGAGCACAGAATTCTGGTTGAATTCAGTTGAATTGTCCTTTGAGTTAATTAAACTGTATTGGATCTCAGAGCCTTTTACAACTGACTTTCTAATGTAGCATAGTTCAAAGTCTAAAAAGGTTCTCTTTGATAGAAATGCATACTTGTAATCACAAATGCGGAAGAAAGCGATAATCGAGCGTGTAATCCGGAAATCACTTTATGGTCATTGCAGTATTGCCTCCACGTGCCGAAGGTCGCCGGTTCCAGTCCGGTCGCGGGCATGGGTGTTTTTAAGTGTTGTGTCTGTGAATGTCATGTCAGTCCTGTGGTGTCTCTAATTAGCTGGAAAAAATTGCTATCGAGCTGGCTGTATAGCCTCGATGCCAAAAACCATTGAAAATAATTGAGAGCATTGTAAACTTTTTTCTTATGCGTGCAACAGGTTTCCAGCAACTGTTAACGTAAAACTTCGGCCGCGGTGGTCCATGCATGCGAATTACCGATCAATGTCGTCCTTCCATGAAAACAACGAGAGTAAAGAATTTTGTTTCATTTCACTATGTTCGAGAAGTAGAACGCAGCATCTCAGGGTAACGTTTTTTAAATTTCAATATCGAAAATACAACTCTATAAAGACTGGAGTAAACGAGGTAATGTGTAAGGAGAAAATGTGTTTCTGCTTTTAGGTTACCACTAAACTTTTAGAACTAAAAAATTCTTCCCTAACTAAACGAAGAATGACGACAATTGCTAAAAACTAAGCGGTAATTAGTATTGCCACCCTGCGAGAGGAATAAACCGATAAACAATGGTAGCATTCTGTTTTTGGTGAAGCGAATTTATCGAACGCCCTGCAATATTTTTATTTGCTGCTTAACTTCACAAAATCCATTTTTAACGTTCATCAACTGAACGTAAATTGAAGCACATTTTTATCTTTCTGCTTCCTGTCATAGCCCTCATCTATACTAATATTTTAAATGCAAAATTAAATCTGTCTCTCTGTCTGTTACGTTTTCAATACTTAACGGCTAATCCGATATTGGCGAAATTTGTCAAGGAGATACTATTTGCCATTAAGAAGGACGTAGGATACTTCTTCTTGCATAAATATATATATATATTTTTTTTTAATTTTGAATTTTGAAACGGCGATAGACAGATGCATAGCATATGTAGGTCTCTGTAATGACTTTGCTGGAGAGCAGGCTGGGTGCTTAGTGGTTCAGGTGTTTGCTTTCAAATGTTATCGGTTCTGTCCTGGGTTCAAATCCCGTTGGCACCACGAGTGTTTAAGAGAAATTTTTGATCATATGAGCTGCCCTTGGTCACTCCGTTGTTCGGATTCGACATTAAACAGTAGGTCCAGCCACAACAATGGCAGAATATATGGTAAATCAAATCCCTATCACGTAGGTGGCCGACCAATCCTTCTGGACCTAACAATGCATTACGCATTTTATCTTTTGTGCCATAGCGGTCACTCAGGCTTTATTTCTCTCCAAGTCAGTTTGTGTATGATCTACGCTAATCTATATTTATAATAAAACTTTAAGGGACGAAATCTGTACATTAAATATATTTAAAAACATTTTAATTGGAAGAAGCATTAGTAATGATATAGATGCCAAAACGGTATTTTTTTTTCATTTTAGTTTGTCTGTTTTTATGTATGTATGTTTGAAAGCGTATCACGCTGAAACTACCATGTGGATTAGAATGAAACTTGACATAATTATAACAGACACTACGGATCACCATTTAGAATATTTTTTATCCAGAAAAATAATAGCGTTCCCGTGGGATAAATGATGAAAGTTAAATATCCTTGAAGACACATCACGATGAAATTTTTAGGTGAATTTGAATGCAAGGTGGAATAATTATAACTGATACTATGCATTAACATTTAGAATACGATTAATCCAGAAAAAAATAGTATTCCCGTGGGATAAGTAAAGAAAGTTAAGTATTTTTGAAAGTGCATGATGCAGACACGACAGCATGGATTCAAATGCAACTTGACAAAATTATAATAGATACTATGGATTAACATTTAGAATACTTTCTGTCCCGAAAAATGATGGACTTCCCGTGGGAAAAGTGTTGAAAGTTAAGTATTTTTGAAAGCCAATCACGCTGAACTACTGAATGGATACTACGGATTAACATTTAGAATACATTTTATCCCACAAAACAATAGTGTTTCCATGGGATAAATGATTAAAGTTAAGAATTTTTAAAAACATTAAGCAGAAACTACCGCATGGATTTGAATGAAAATTGGAATAATTAAAACTGATGGTAGGGATTAACAAATGGAATACCTTTTATGCCGAAAAACGATAATGTTCACTAGAGATAACTGATGAAAATTAAGGGTCTTTCAAGCTAATCACACTGAAACAACCGGATGGATTTATATGAAACATGTTATAGATATAACCGAAATTATGGATTAAAATATTTTTTATTCCGAAAAAAAAAAGATTCCCGTGGGATAGGTGATGCGATTTACGGTATAAATGTAGTTTGTAATGCTGTGCAAGTCAAACAACGTGCGCAAAATAGAATGCGCATGGCGGGAATGTCATAGAGTGATGTCATAAGTTTCGCGTGTGGGCCACGCTATATGCCCAAGTGTACGCATGATGCATTCTCTTACCTGCGAAAATCTGGGCACTCAGACATATTCATAAGATTTACCACCAATCCGAATTGGACAGAGCTAACCCAAAAACTATTTCAAGGACAAGCTTCCCACAATAGACACGATATTATTGCTATAGTATCTCATCTGAATTTCTCAATGAGGAGAATGTATTTGGTGCGTCACTTTGTTTAATTTACTGTGTCCATTGGTAGAAGAGGGGTTTGTCCCCATACTCACATTATTCTATGGCTTAACGACGTCGATAACATATTAAGTGCAAAAATTGGAGACCCTAAGCAGGATCCTTCTCTGTACACTATCTTAAAAACACATATGGTTGCACAAACAGATTTCTGAAAATGCCGGTCAAGCAAACGATAACAGGTGAGGATGGTTATCCATTCACAACTGAAATAGGATTATGCGATCAACCGGTCGTCAACGCATATTTTGTCCCTGATAGTGTAGTGGAGCGTTTATACAGGGCGTTCGCCGGGAAACGCAACCCACTGTTAGCGCTACAAGGAAGAAACTGCTCGCGGCGAGCGAGCGCTCAGTTTCCGGCATTGTTCGACCGTCGGCCGCGGACTATTTCATAATAATTACGCTTCATAAACTTGTGTGCTAAGCATTTAAATGTGACGTAATTCATTAGCTTACCTTATAAAAGATGCTGGAAGTGTTGACCCTCTTGTGTAATGCACATTTCACATCTTCTGAACATATTTCGAGACACACGCTGCCCTAACTGACTTAATGATTTTTTGGGTGACTGTTCTAGTCGAAAAGCGATATCGTCAATTTTCTCCTCTGTGAGAATACGGTTGACCGACAGTCTCTTTTTGTTAAAAAATGAACCCGTTTCTCTTACTTTTTTAACCAGACGCAGAATTGTTGATTTAGCTGGCAGTAAAGCGCCAGGAAATTCGCGACGAAATTTACTGCGACACTTTTTAAACGACTTCTTCTTCACATATGTATCGTAGAGAAATATTCTTTGTTGCAAACTGTAACGTACCATAATTTTACTCACACTCAAACACGGTACAGATTAATAAGAGTATGAAGCCCCAAACCGCAAAGAAACGTTTATTCACAACACTGATTAATAAGAGACTGAAGTCACAAACTATCTTCAATGCAAAGAAACCGTTCTTAACAATGTAAGGGTCACTGCACTGCACTGTTGGGGCAGCGGAGGTGTTAAACAGTGCGGTGATTCACGGTGCCGTGTGGCGGAAACTGCTGGGCGACTGACCGAGCAAGTTGCCGACGGCAACAGACTGGGAGGGTAGCGTTTTCCGGCGAACGCCCTGTATAATCCAAGGCAAACTACTTTCCATGTATTTTTCCGGTTATGTGTGTCGAACTACTTCGCAAAAACACCGCTTTATGACGAGACATTTGCCTACTACACCTACAGACAAGGTGTATTTATTAACCCAAGAGAGATATCGCATAGAGGGTGTTCGAAGTGTTTTTAAGAATATAACTCAGGAAGAGTTCATACAGTATTCACGAATAATACGTAACTGTATCCTTTGCGGTTGCTTTTGCATATGTTACGTGCCCCGACTTCATTCAGTACGCTAAGAACAATTGATGATGTCGAGCAACTCATCTTTTTGGCCCTTTTCCATGCGCGACAGTTGCTTGATGATGACCAACACTGGGACGATACACCGGCTGATGCTTGCGTTATCGACAGTTCACGCCGCTTGCGCCATTTGTTTTCCATGATGTTGGTGATCTGCGGATTGTGTGATGCAAAACATGTTTGTCATGAATTTGGTAGACGAGTTTTTAAGAGTCATGATCCCACTGTGTCTTTGAATGCCTGAGGACTATTCAAGGCGCAGTTTTGTCTACCAGAGGAAATCCTCTATCAAGCTATGGTTTGACGGAAACCGCAACAAACCCATATGCTAGTGGAAACAGAGAATACTCCACCACTCTACTGAAATAACTGTAACTACGAGACGATCTACACAGCATAACAGAAGAACAGCGGAGGGTCTTCCTTCCTGTTTACGCTATGTCTGTAAACAGTTCATGGGAATATTTATCTTATTTGATGTGCCTGGTGGTACCGGAAAAACATTTTTTAACAAAATTTATACTCATACAAATTCGTAACCAAGGCAAGATTGCTCTAGATGTTGCTCACCGAAAGGCGGTAGAGGCTGTCATCAGGACATTACAGGATATCTGGCAAAATGAAAGATCAGTAGGAGGTATCGCAATGTTGTTTTGTAGTGACATCAGCTGAACACTGCATGTAATGCCACGAGGCAAAAGAGCGAATGAATTACATGCCTGTCTCAGAAGTTCATGTCTCTGGCCTCACATAACAAGATTGCACTTGACAATCAATATGCGGGCATTTTGTTGTGGCAAGAGTTCTCATATTTGTTGCTCAAAATCGGTAATGAACGAAAACTTAGACTTCCTCCTAGATAATGTATAATCGTTCGTTCTTGTGAGCAATTAATTGTATCAATTTAAGGTGAAACAGAGAAAGCAACAAATAGAGAGAAATCTTGACTCTGCGTGCGAGCTATATCAACTACTCTCAACGATCAAGCTGCCTTTATTAACAACACCATATGAAATAGCGTACATTGAGAAACTATTGCCTGTGTACCTCCCAAACTGAGCTAGGCGACGACACCATCTACCCTTTTAAATTCTTTTGCTGTACCCGGACTTCCGTCGCATGTATCAAATTGGAAAGTTGGCGTGACTTTTATCGTGTTGCGAAATTTAGGCCCATCAATATTATTCAACGGGACCCAATTGAAAGTGACTACTTTGCAGCGCAACTTAATAGACGCAAAGATTTTGACGGAATGTGGTACGTGGGAGCAAGTTTTATTTATATCAACAATTTCCCGTTCCAATTCAGGCGCGTGCAGTTTCCTGTAAGCGTCGGCTTTGCTATGGTGATAAATAAACCACAAAGGCAGACGCTTTGGACCTTCGCATCGACTTCAGCACCAACTGCTTCAGCCACGGACAACTGTACGTGGCTCTATAAAGAGTAATTATTCCGCCAATATGTTTGAGTATGCTTCCGACGAATAATATTGTATACAGTAAACAACTGAAATTAAATGCTTATTGTATACCAATAAAGAAGTCAATAAGATAGTAGTGTGAAAATGATTGTGCAGTTTGAGACATGGAATTCCCATTCCGCTCTCCGCGGATTCGATCACTGCTTGAAGCAATACTATTTTCTGCGTTTCTTTTTGACTACTATTCACTGGATGTATTATTAAAACTTTATTTTTATAAAGATTCATCCAAATATATATATATATTATTTAATGGCTGGAGCTATTTTGATTAAAATTGCTAGAATTCCTCTCATTATGTTACTAAAAATGCTGTATTTGTAAATCAGTACGCACGTAAGCCCTTCGGGTTGTGCTGGGAGTAAGTCTACGTTTTATTAAGTTCTTGAAACGGCTGGATTAATTTTGATGAAACTTAGTACACATGTTTCACACTGGTCGATACCATAGCCGTAAAACAGCTTCAAACACCCCGAGCAACACCGGATACTCTGCTAATCTATATATATAAAGATGAATTTATGAATGTATGTTTGTTGTTTTTTTTTTCTTGGTTGGTTTGTTTGTTCTTCATACAAATCCACAGTTTTCATCCGATATCGATGAAACTTTGCACACTTATCATTTGAATCAAGGAGAAAAATACTGTTTACATTTGGTTGAAAAATTATTTGTTTAAATAATACATGGTGTTTTATAACTTCCAAACATTAATGAACGGCGATAGACAGACGCGTTGGATATGAAGGTCTCTATAATGTTTTTCCGTGTAGTAGTCAGGTAGCTCATTGCTTAGAGCGCTTGCTTACTAATGTTTGGGTCGTGGTCTCCGATTAAAATCTCCGTGGAGGCTGAGATTTTTAAAAATTGATTTTGATTAGAGTCACGCCTGGGCCGTCGGTTATTCGGATTGAATGTTAAACTGTAGATATCACAAAGTTAGGGGTGCAATGTGAGGCAAATCGTAGGCAACGCTGTAGGTGTACACTTTTTTACGTTATATTGATCCCTCAGGGGTGATTCGAAGTCAGTGTGTGTGTGATCTACAGTAATAATACTATAAATGCGGAAGTAAGTCTCTGTCTTTTGTTACGTTTTGACAAAAAAAAAGCCTATACCGATATTGACGGAATTTGACAAGAAAATCTGTGGGGAGGGCACAGGACACTTTTTTTCGGTATGAGTAACAGTTGTAGTCACGAAATTTTGAGAACTTATCGAATGGTGACAGTGACACGGATGTGTGTGTTAGTCTGTAATGTTACGTCGCTTGCTCAAGCTATGCTTCTCGCGCATTATGTTCGTGTATAATTTGTTCATAAATTTCGTTTAGGTAAAAAACATATTATTTGGTATAGATTTAGATTTTCTCTGTCCTATTACTTTGTGTCTACTTAAATGTTTCTGGCACCAATTTATTTTGCCTTCTTTTTTGACGTGCCTTGCGGGCGTAAACTGGACTAAGTTGTAGCTCTAGCAGAGCACGAGCAGCTAAAGTTATTAGAATCCAAGAATCGGATGCTCATGCTAAAGAAAGAAGAAAAGACCAAGCTGAAATAAATCTGCCCTTTGTTAACACTCCCCCCCTTCCCCACATCCCCTCACCTTCGTTTGTTATACTATTTTTAAGTATGTTGGAAATTGATTCTCTTCAAGAGACAGGTTCGATGGTAGAATGATATAGTGATTGCTTTCCGGTCATATTATGCCGACTCGGGGATGTTTGGGACCAATCCTTCGCTACCAACAACTTTCTATATTCAATTCTGGCGCGGGTATCAGCTAGTAATATTATAATTGCGAAAGTAACTCTGACTCTCTCTATGTTTGTGATGTTTTGACGACTAAACGTGTCCGTGTTTTTCGGGACAACGTTTACGTAATTTACATCTTTCAATATCCAAAAAGCAATGAAATTCGAAGTCCATGCGTACCAAGTCGCGAGTAACAGCTAGTAGCTCATACACGGAGTAAGCTGCAGATTTCAAATTTTCATATGTATTACATTGACACAAAGTTGAATATCATATCCTAAAGTTTATAAAACTATATTTTAAGGACTTACCGTCAACATAAAAAAAATAAAAATATTTCCCAGTTTGTGAAGGATAGATGTTTAGATATCATCAGGCAGAGCACTAAGATCTTATTCAATTCTTTCTCAATAAAATAGAGATGTCACTGTCAGTTAAGATTATTAGTTGTAGACCATTTTTGTTAGTAGGCTTATTTCAAAATATCTATTACCTGTGAACTTGAAATTTAACTTACGTACCAGTCATACCCTATAAATAAACAACAGAAACACAAATTTTTCTATCTAATGCAGTTTTTATGTTGTGATGAATACAAGGAACAGTACTTATTTTCTATTTTTTACCATATATTAATAGACCTACTTTTTCATTGAAATTGATCTTAGGTTTGAGAGAATTTTATTTTAATAGATGGGGTAATTATTTTGTATAGTATGATGAATCCAACGATTGCACCAGCGATGTGAGCGGTGATGTAGAGAGTAGTGAATCGTATTCGGCTACAAAATCTGAAAATATTGACTTTTACATCAAGCGATTGACATCTGAACTACCACACCCAAACCAGGAAAGGTCATTGCAGTATGGACTCCTAACTGTGTGAAGTTGGACAAGCAATTGGTAGGTTATGCATGGTGGTCAAACTTATGTATTCATCTGTCAAGAATAACGTAATTTGCAACAAATTCTCAATTTCATCGAACTCTTTCCGTCTTGACTCAACAGATCTCATTGCTTGATCTTGTTCTGCAAAAGGCAGCAACCTTGGTTTTTTAGTGCGTCCTTACTACATCAGCTATACGAGTGTAGTTTCACGCGATATGTTCTGTAGTTATGTATTTGAATTCAATGCAACATTACTCATAGTACTGAACTATTAGGAAGCTTCAGACTTTTTGCTAAAGTATAAATCTTTATCTTGAGTAATCACCTTTAAGAGCAGAACGGTCTGGTGGCTAAGTGGTTAATCGTCTGCCTGGAGATCGAAAGGTCCCCGGTTCGAATCCCTGTCTCGGCGGGGATCTTCGAAGGCGGTTAACCCTACCTTCACTTCTGCCACAGCTTGCTGTGTAAAGTGAAGTACACCAGAACGCTTCCGTGGTTTGGATTCCACGTTAAACTGTAGGTTCCCTGTACCCGGCAGGATTGTCGGGTTAGGTTAAGGCGGCTACGGTAGGGGCGGAATGCGCAGCCAATAAAAAATCTCCAAGTCTTTACAACCACACGGAATTATTATTATTTATACCCTTAAAGAGCGACGATTTTCACCACAGTGAAAAATGGAATTTTTAAGTATTATTGAAATCCATCGGGAGCTACTCCTTTCAAATCAATTAATCTTTTTATTTATTTCATCCCAGTACGTAATAAAAGGCAAATACAGGTCATCGCGGGTTTTCCGCCGTATGTTGTTGAAGAGAGACAACAACGAGCTTTCGGCGGATGGCTCTGCCGCCATCTTCAGGTTAGATGTGTGCTGCAGGGAGTACCAGCGCTGCACTGACAGTGTCTGGCCTCCGCGCGCCCTAATAAGGCCTGGCCTCTCCCCTCTCCTCGCTCCGTCCCGCGGCTGCCGTCTTGCGCTCGTCGTTGATTGGCTGGTGGGGCGTCGGTCCCAGCCAACCCCGGCGGGCCGTAAACACTTCCCGTCGGCACCCGCCCACCTCTCTGTTTGCACGGTGAATGTTTCAGAAGGGACAGAGCCGGCTTCCACGCATCACTGAGCCATAAACCCGTGTCCCTGTTGACTGTGTTGTTGTTCAGCCGTATTTCTATCGCTTCCTTGATGACTGACTCCCAATATAAGGAACACTTGGCCAGCACCTTTACGTTGCCGAAGTCCATCTTGTGGCCGTTTTCAATAACATGCTGGGCGACCGCTGATTTATCTATCTGGAACATGCGGATGTTGCGTTCATGTTCTGCTACCCGAGCCTTGATGGTCCGGATCGTCTGACCAATGTAATTCTTGCCGCACTGGCAAGGTATGCTATAAACCCCTGGAGTCGTCAAACCCAAGTCATCCTTCACAGGCCGGAGGTAGTCCCGAATCTTGGGAGGCGGACGAAATACGCTCTTGATTCCATACCGGGCCAAAATCCTGCCTATTTTTCCCGAGATGTTGCCTGAGTATGGAATAAAAGCCAAGGCTTCGGGCTGAACAGCTGGGTCCACAGGGCGTTTGTGTGCCTTTCTTCTAATCGACCGCTCTATTGCACGTTCGGAATAACCATTCCTCCTGAAAGTATTGCTCAGACGGCAGGGATTCCGCGTCGGAAATTTTCCTGGCCCTGTGCACCAACGTCTGCAGCACTGTGGTCTTCTGTGCTGGGTGGTGGAAGCTCGTAGCGTGTAAATAGCGGTCTGTGTGTGTAGGTTTTCGGTACACACTATGTGAGAGGCTTCCATCTGGCCTCCGGCGAATCAAGATGTCCAAGAAGGGCAGGCTGCCATCCTTCTCCAGCTCCATCGTGAACTGGATGTTTGGGTGAATTCCGTTCAGATGTTCTAGGAATTCGTAAAGACTGTGAATGCCATGTGGCCAGATAACGAAAGTGTCGTCCACATAGCGATAGAAGCAAGTCGGCTTAAGGCTGAAGCTTTCGATCGCCTTATCTTCGAAATCTTCCATGAATAGATCGGCGACCACCGGCGACAATGGTGACCCCATTGCTACGCCTTCTATCTGTTCATAGAAACTCCCACCATAGGTGAAGTAGGTAGAAGTCAGGACCAGCTGGAATAGGTCCACGATGCGGGGTTCGAAGAGACGGCGCAACAGCTGTAGAGTGTCAGCAACAGGAACCTTGGTAAACAAGGAGACGACATCAAAACTAACCATGATGTCAGTGTCAGAAAGCCGAAACTCTCGAAGGGTGTCCACGAACTGTGCCGAGTTCTTCACGTGGTGGGGGCATTTCCCCACAAACGGGTTGAGCATTCCCGTCAGGTACTTGGCCACAGTGTATGTTGGACTACCTATGGCGCTTACAATAGGCCGTAGAGGGACGTCTGCCTTGTGTATCTTGGGGAGGCCATAGAGTCTGGGTGGTCTCGAGGCACGAGAACGAAGGCTCTTGATGACGTCAGTTGTGAATCCGGCTTTTTTCAGAAGAGCCGTCGTCTTTCTCTCAATCCTCGTAGTCGGATCGTCGTTGAGAAGCTTATAGGTAGTGTCATCAAGAAGTTGCCTTATCTTGGCCTCGTACATCTTAGTTGTAAGGAGGACAGTGGCATTTCCCTTGTCCGCTGGTAGAACGACAATTTCTTCATTGGAACGCAAGGCGCGGAGAGCTTGGCGTTCCGCTTTTGTAATGTTGGACTTGGGAAGTGTGGCTCTCTCCAGTACTCTACACGTCTCCCTCCGTATCTCTTCGGCTGCATCTCCTGATACCTTACGGGCGGCTTGTTCCACAAATACAGGTCACTTTCAAGGCGAGCGGATGGTCAGTAAGCACAACATTGATATTTTCTGCAGAGAAAATGTAGTATCTTCTCCAACCTGACTCCAAAGCTCCAGATCGCGCATCAAAGTCCTGGTTTAAATCCCATACCTCTTCTCATATCGAATGTAGTGAAGGAATACAACACTCTTCACTGTAATACTTCCGTTGAACTGGAAATTCCCGTTCTCTCATCGAAACACAAAAAAACGCATTACATACATTTATAAAAAGTAACACATTATGATTTTTGTCTGTTTCCTATTTCATTTAACTTTTTTTCCAAGATGTGTTCAGTTTTTCTAACACCATAGACGAGTTACTAATCAGTCAATCAAATCTCTAACAAGTCAACTTATGATAATGAAGTATACGAAACTGTTTCTGGCTGTAAAATATCCTTTTATACCAAACACGGATTTATTAGCTTGACCCGTATGTCTATATGAATGAAATGGAATATTTCAATTCAATTTTCATTGACTTCCTGACATTCGGATTATTTCAAATCTTACATACGATGACAATACGCTAATTTCAGAGCTATGTTCTGGTCTTCTTATTATATATATATCCCAACCCAACAAGTATTCGCCTGTATTTTATTCAATCGAGCGGACACCACTGCTTCCGCATCAGAACGTTCTCTCGAAGCTGCACTTCTTTGAATAGAAACATGAAATGCACTCCACTGAATAGAAACATAAAATTCAAAACAAAACTTCCTATTTTAAGTCTGCTTAAATTTCGATCAATTAGCCCCTTTGTTGCCGAACAGGCTTATACAGCCATCAGAAACGTAAATCCACTAGATGGTCTCGAAATGGAAGAATTTGATTTCTCCAATGTAACAGGGGGATTTACACGTAATGCTGACGCATTAGATGAAATGACTAGTTTACTAGAATATTAATTAAATGATTTTAAATTCACTGTCACCATTAACATTTTTAGACTCAAGTGGTATCTATCATCTTCAATTCTGTTTTAAGACTAACAAAAAAATATTGTATTTTTTAGAAACTAAAAAACTAAATGGCGCAATGTGTACATAAATAAACCTTATAGTATTTACAGAACTCCACAATTCCTCATAGCATTTCATTAAGAGTAATACTACTGCCTACTCCACATTAAAGCATTTAAGCGAAAACGAAGGAAAATACGCAATGTAGTCTTCACGGGTGTACCGCCGGATAGTGTTGTGTTTCCACAACACTATCCGGTGGTACACCCGTGAAGCCTGCATTGCAGTCATACGCCGGGAAATTCTTCGTTCTTACATCAAGGAAAATACGCATTTTCAGTGATATTTTGTTGATCCTCCGATTTGAAGAAATTTATTTTAAGTGCTCTTGAAACGTGATATTGCCTATCTGTAAAATGGTACAGGAAAGAGTGCTTTAAGTAGTGGTACGCAGTTATAAATTCTCTGACGTAAGGTGATTAAATCATTAAAATTGTAAAAAAAGTCCAATTTGTACAACATTATCTTCGAAATGTGCATAATGATTTTAGGAAAAGTAATTATTAGCCAGACGTACGTTGATCTAAGACAAAAGAGGGTTACTTTGCTTTGCAGACCATGAGCTATTTCCAGAGGGCGAGACATTTCCCAGAGACTGTGAGCAACAGATCCTAAAGCAAGATACCAACTTACCCTAGTTGTTCAGAGACGGAAGTTACAATTAGCTCTATGTGACATCCAAATCAGCGGAAACATCATGAGGCAACATAATTTCCAGTTTCGTAATCATTAATGATTCATTTAGGAGAGTAGTATCGAACTAATAAATATTACTTAATTATAACTAACTATACTTCTAATTACTTCAAATTCCGACACAAATGATAATAATAAATGCCTTTAATTCAATTTGGGGGGGGGGGGGATAAAAACACGAAAAATTGTACTTTTTAGGACGTTACGGTTCTTTGACATTGGGGCAATTTTAGATGAGAAAGGACCTGGGAGTAAGAAGGGGAAGAATCTGAACTTAGCCTTTCGAAGGACACTCTAGCCGAAATTAGGATTTCTGAACTGAGATCTGTAAGGAATTGTCTTACCCCAGATAAATACAGTTCAGCTATTGTACTTGAGTAGGATACTCGGGACACGGATTTGAATCTAACTGAAGGGAAAAATATCGCCAAAGCATTGTAGGACTCGATCAATCGAGAAATAACTAACATATGAGTTTACAGTTTTGCAAATCCTGCATAGGAGGGTTTAATGTACGACTGTGATCAGAAAAGAATGTTAATGACACGATATGATATCTATGCAAAAAGCATTAGATATCGAGTGAGAAAGAAAACAGCCAGATACAACTCTTAAGGCCGACGATGGTATACTGCACGCAGCGCTATGTGTTCAACGCGGTGAGAGGCACTAGACTCGGCTGGATGCTGCATGACAACAGATGGCAGTTTTTATAAACGAGAAGGCACAATAACGCCTTGTGATCACGACGTCGTGTATTCCTTACTGGGTTACATCGAGCGTGGTGGGTTAGTGGTTAAGGATCTGGCCTCGCAATTTCGTAGCTGGCAGCTCCTCGGGGAAGAAGTGAAAAGCTGCTTGTAGAATAAATGTCTATTAAACCTACTGACGCTGTAAAGCAAACAGAAAACATATTTTAAAAAGTTGATTAATTCTCTGCAGCTAATTAATAGTACTCTCATTTATTTTTTATATAAAAAACTATTAAGGAGACTGATCACTAAATGCATTATTATTATAACAGAAGTTAGCGTTATCACCTCTAGGCTTATCCTGTGTTAACATTTCAAGTCATACTCTGCTATACGCGTCTTTATTAGGCGGATCTTCGAACAGTTTCAAATTAAGGGTTGATCTTTAGGGTAACGAACCTGAAAGAAATTCGCTGGTGCAACGGTGACGGAATATAAACTCTAATATTGTAGTTTGGTATCTGTTTAACTCAGAAAAACCGATGGAAGTTGTAAATACTGAACCAGTTCTTCAATTAAGGTTAGTTACTCTTTTTACTCTTTCTTTTCAGAAAACAAACCATGAACATTTCTACCGTCTTCATTTCATTTATATCTTGAAACCTAAGAGCAGTAGCTATTAACTGGTAGTTATTAGCTCAAAAATTGTAGTTATTATGAACAATCTGTAATTTTATTTTAAATATTTATTCAAAAACCGTTAAAACACGTAAAAAAGCATGTTTGTTCTATGTAATATCTAATTTTCTGTATGCAGAAGTCTCTATCTAAGAAATAAAACAGCTATAGCGACAATATTGTCGTGTAACCCAGTATTTTTTTTTTTTTTAATTGTGGCTTTACGCCTAGTCGACGTTGAGGTTATTAGAGGCGGGATGGGACTGAGGACAAGGAACGAGAAGGAATTTGGACATGTACCCTTTGAAGGAAGCATACCGGCATTTGCCTGGAGTTATTTGGGGAAACCATGGAAAACCCAAATCTGGATGCCCGTACGGGGATTCGATCCGCCGTCCTCCCGTATGCGAGGCCGCAGCGTTAATTGCTCACTCACCACGCTCGGTGAATCCCAGTAAAATATTGCACTAAAGCTATAAAGAACGTTACTCAAAAAAGTGCACTTAGTGCAAAGTTTTATTCCGGTCCAAACTTTTTTTTTTTTTTGAAACTGCTTTACGTCTCTTTTTAACATAGAGGTCTTTAGAGACGGGAAAGGATGGGGGCAACGATGGGGGCAAGGAATGGGAAGGAATTCGGCCATGGCCTTTTGAAGGAAGCATCCCGGCATTTGCCTGGAGTGATTTGGGGAAACCATGGAAAATCCAAATCTGGATGCCCGGACGGGGATTCGAACCGCCGTCCTCCCGAATGCGAGGCGAGAACGCTAACCGTTACACCGCCCCGCTCGGTCCCAAACTTTGTGCTCTAATACTAAACATAAAAACATTTATACTTCCACGAAAAAAGGAAACAAAATACCATTCGGAATCCTCATTTGCTGAGTTAAAAACGAATCATTAATTAATTGTGTGCCACGGGATACAAATTTATCATTTGTGAATTTTTTTGTCTTATAAGTATCAATGTAACAGTAAATTAATAAAAACTTACCTTTCATAATTGTTGCCATTTGGGGAGGCCAAAAGATACAAAATTACGATTCTTTTTTTAGAAAAAGATCTGAAAGGAACAAGTACGGTAGTATGGACGCCTGATTTGGTGGGAGTAACATGTTGTTTTAAACATATTTGGTGATAGTTAATTAAAATAGCTTGTTCCAAAATAGACTCGCCGAGTTGACTGTTTCAGTGTGCGTATCTAGACGTGATTAGTAGCTGTGTAATCATCCCGAACTACAACATTGTGTGTTGAAGTTGTACAAACCGACTGGTCTCTAGTGATCCAAACACATCAAACCTCAGTTGCCTCAGAGAAGGAAGAGATTCTTTGTTACTATTTTTTTTTTTACAGATAATTATTTTTCTTTAACGCAGAGTTAGTTGCCTTTTATATATAAAAAAACACTAAGTTGAGAAATCTATTTAAATAAACTGGCTTACCACACGTATGTTTTCTGTTATTTGTTTGATATTAGTCTTACTATAAAACAAATAGTTTTCAAAAAAGAAGATTAAAGAAAACAAATCTAAGCCGTAATCGGAATACCTGCTGAGCATTTTCTTTTAAGGTTTGATCTTAGTTTGGTCTTAAGTTAACACGCTTCGGCCATCTGCTACGTTGTCTCACATAATAATGATTAATTAACATTTTTAAGTGTGCTTGATACAGCAAGTATTAAAAACTAAAATAAAAAATTAAGACGGCATACCATACAACTTTAAGTTATTTGTGTATTTATGTTTGCAAAATTCACTTATAAATTATTCGCGAACTTCACTATTCTTCAAAATGGTTCGAAAACCTTTCCTTCTACTATGGATAAAAGATATATGATCTACAATAAATTAGTATAAATTATTGACTGTTACATTTCTAATGTTGTGCTTTTGTCTTGATATATGTGGAAAACAGATGAAATTCCACACGCAACCCAGCCACCTCCTACAGCAGTATTTCACACTGAGCAAATAACGTGTCTCCCAGTCACTGGAAGATAAAGCACACGGAGTTCGGAAATCCATTCACACGAAAGGAAAATTATTATCTTGATTTGTTAACTCATTCATTACAGAAAGAAATTTGTAAAGGCTTGTCATAAAACTTTCTCACGAGTCGCAAGTTGCACTGTAGAACATCATTTTGGCGAAGCGATTGGGGCTGCTTTTGTACATTTTGTAACTTAATATCATCGGTCTGGATGCCTCATCAACACACTACAATCATAGAAAAGTTTGATTTTGTGTACGTATGTGGTTTAATCGACAAAAAAGTAGAAAATTGTTCGTTTTACGTGTATTTATCCACGTCTATCCCAAAATTTAAATCGCTCTCTACCTTTATTTTACTGTATATCACTTTTTTCGTTATTAATGGAATTCACTAAGCTTAAGTACTGTGTTAAATATTTCTTCGTCCCTATCTTTAGTTTGAAGTTAGTGGAATTCGCATTTTTTATCAACTACTATATTCTGTCAACATAATTCTACAGTGGTCCCAGAAACAAGTAATTTTGTCCAGATATATGGTTATATTTTGAAATCATAGGAAAACCCTGTGTTTATCTCATTTGAATTCAACATTTGTAGCGTATCTTTATTTTGATCGACGCTATATGACCCAAATTTCTGTTATGTATAGAGATCAGCAAGCATCCCCCTGTTTAGAGCTGTACATTTTCTACTTCTACTCGGAAATTATTTATGATGGCAGGCACACGTCTAAGGCAACCGTCATCTCTTGCCGAGGATCCGCACTCATTGCTTACAGATAGCATATGCATTACATCAGACAACAGTACATTGGTAAGACTTTTCATTTAAAAATGATAATAATTTTGCAAAATTCTCAGTTTTCCAACATCACATCAAAATGAAACTTACCCTACTGTTCCTACCTCATCACGGACAGTACATTAATGGAAAATATAACAAAACGAGATCAGTATTTGGCCAGAATCGCGTTTAACGAAAAATTATCCTAAAATTCCCATTTTCTAGACGTCACCTCGAAAAGAAACATACCCTGTTTTACGCGTGCTACAATGGGTCATACATTAATCAAAACCTCATGAAAATCTGACCAATATTTATTTGTTAATAGCTTTCAAACAGAAATTATACCGATTTAGTAAATTTCTCCTTTTACTGACATCACATCGATATGTAACATACTCTAATTTACATGTCACCGGGGGTTGTAAATAAATTGAAATATCCTTCAAATAAACCCTGTAGCTTTTTCGTTAATTAAATTCGATGAATAATTGTCTTATCACCTTACGGTGTCGCGTCAAATTGAAATATATTTAATTTTACCCGTCGAACCAAGGGCTATACATTAATAGTAATTCCATCAAAATCCGTCCAGTAGTACCTGAAATTTATTGCTTCACAATATCACATCAAATTGAAACATATCCTACTTTATCCGTGGTACGAAGGGCAATACAAATCGAAACCCTATCACCACACAACCAATAGTAATTCCATGAATCGCGTTCAACTAAAAATCATCCTAAATTCTCATTTTTACGTCACTTGAAAATAAAACATTTTTCCTCAGGATCACAATTGCCTATCAAGATCTGACCCATAGTTTTTGGGTAAATCACATTCAACGCAAAATAATCCTGAATTTATAGGTTTTTGAAACTCTATTTTATCGGCGGGACATCGCGCTTTACACTAATCGAAACTCCATCAAAATCATACCACTAATTTTTGAGTAAATCGCATTCAACAGAAACCTAACACGTTGTAAAAACAAATCCTCATCTGCACATTACATCAAAAAAATCTCATCCTCACATTACATCAAAATGAAGTTATGTATATTTTACCCGCAAGGCATGGGTTATACACTGAATGAAACTCCATTAACATCCGAAAAGAAGTTTTTCATGAATTGCGTTCAATGAAACAGAGGCATTTTTTAGTTGTTGAGTTTTTCGACATCACATCAAAATGAAACATACCCTATTTTATGCTTGAAAACATGGGTTGTACATTATAAACGAAGCGCCGTAAGATTAGTAGTTTTCGCCTGACTCTAATAATAACTCAAATGTACAAACGTTTTCCAGGTAACAGTTTTATTAGTAGTATAGATTACGACATTCGTAATAACCATATCAGCAGATTTTTTTTTCTTTTTTGTTCATCAACGATCCCTTTTCTGTATCAGAAAGTGAACATGATACACGCTGTATGTTCTAGATTTGACTCAAAACGAGTCCATATAACATTTTTTCACTAAGCAGCTACGAGACTTGGGACTATCTTAACAAGAACTTGTTTCTCCCCTCCATTTGTGGACCAAAAATTATATTGTGATATGAATGGAATGCAGTTATTAGATGTAAGTCGCGTGTGCAGGTGGTATAGTACAGTATCTTCTATTCGTTAATAAAATAATTCAGAGATCTGTGACAGGAAATGACTTTGCAATTTGGAAGTAGTACGCTACTAGGTCTTAGTAAATTTTGATACCATTGCTACATTCAAGCAGTGATATAGATAGACTAAAGAAAAGTGGCAACAACCAGTGAACAAAAACTTCCGATTTTACAACAATTGATAAATACTATTAAAAAAACGATAAAATTGTTTAGCTTTGGTATTAGTTTATTATTAGTTATTTTAATTAGTTTACTAATTATTGAAGTTGTTTATTATGTTATAATGGGATACCTATCCACTTCTACAAAGAGAATTATATTTGATATTTCGCAATTTATCATTTATTGATATGTGATACACATGAAATATTGTCTGACTATTTCATAAGCAAAAAAGTCATCAAGACAATTTATAACACATACTTATTACTTCAACGAGGAAAATACATGAACAGAAACTAAATTGTCTACTCAAACACAAGACTGATACCTGTCTCAGGTATGTTATGAAATTATCTTGTCCCATCTCATCATAAGAAAGGATAATACTAACTGTCGGGAACAAATGAGTATTATTCTTAGAACAGTTACAAGTTTAGAGGACTGGCAACAACTCTTATCTATACAAGTCTCCATGTAAGAGCGTACCACGTCTTATAGAAATGAAGCAATACACTCGAGTGTATTTGTAAGCTGCTTAGGTAACTATCAAAGCCACCACATCATAAAATTACCATATCGCCACTTGGAAATATAACACCAGTATACGTTTAATGCGTCGGATAAGGGAGATCACACCCACCTTTTCCTGGACGTTGACATTAGCGGGGGTTTAGGGAGTTTGATGATTTTATGGAAAAACCATTGACGTCACAGGGCTGGTGGTGGGAGGACCTCCCTCCGTAACGTAACATCCGGTTGGCAGGTGATTGAAAATGGACCAATGGCGGCCGACGTCACTGTCGCGGGCATTTAATCAGCCAATCTGAGTGCAGGTGGCGTGGCCAGGTGGCAGCACCTTCCAGCAGAAACTTCAACTGCGCATGCGCCGGCCAAAGAAAGTCGTGTTTTCACAGGCGTGCTCCGGTTTGTACACGTCTGTCTCGCATGACGTCACAGCCCCTGGCGTCTCAGACAAGTTTCTACAAGAACTCTAGCGCTCGCCATTACTGTATGAGTAAAATAAATATCTTTGGTTAGGTATAAATGACATCGCAACAGCCAGCTCACGCTCAGTTCCCGGTCGACGCCCGTCAAGTGCAGTTCACTATGCCTAGTGAGGTTCTCCCTTTTGCAACATGCTACAAGTTAAACAGCAGTGATACCAAGCTGCTCACTGTAGGTTTCTCACCTAAACTGGAATTTAATGCAGTAGTTGTACTATAAAAAATCCCCAAATCACTCCAGTCGAATCCCGGGATGCTTCCTTCAAAAATGCCATGGCCGAATTCCTTCTCGTTCCTTGTCATCCTGCCTCCAATGACCTTAGCTGTCGACGAGGCTTAAAGCAATAAGGGGAAAAAAAATAAGCTGGTGGCCCCATCGATGAGTTTCAGAAGAGCAGGTCTCAATGGGACAGCACCGTGTTTCACCCTCTCGCTTATTTCATCTCTTATTTTACTGTCGTCAGTCTCTCGATTGGTTTGATACAAACCTTGATCCCTTCTTATTTTGCACTAACCTCTTCATGTCTTAAAAAATCACCCACGATCCTGTTTCTTCTTTGTGTAAGATTCTTGCAAAAAATTCTTTCGTCAGCCATCATTTCCAAAACATGTTCATCTCGTGGTTTAACTGTTCACCTAATTTTCAGCATTAATCCTATAGCACCACATTTCGAATGCTTCAAATTTCCTTCTTTCCGGCATTCCTGAAGTCCATGCTTCTTTACCATAAAATGCTGTGCTCCATACACAGATTTTTAAAAAGTTCTTTCTGAGTCCTAGGTCAATATTTGAAATTATTTTTTCATGAAGGTTCTTTTTACTAGTGCTATTCTGTTTTTAACACCGTTCCTGCTTCGGCCATCAGTTGTAATTTTACTTCCTAAGTATCAGAATTTATTTACTTCTAGTTTTGCATCCGATCCCATTTTTATATTTAACCTACTATTATTTCTTTTACACTTTTGTCTTGCTTCGATCTGTATTTATTACAGAATCCTCCGTCATTATTTTGTCCATGTCATTCAGTAACTCCTCCTCATATCAGTCCCTCCTGCTTTCACGACAATGTCATCAGCAAATCAGATTATACTGGTTACTGGTTTTGTCTTCGTGAACACTTAAGCCACATTCAAATTCCTCTTTTACATCTTTTATTGCTTCCTCTTTTGAAAGTTTAAATATTCCAAAGTCTTCTAGGCATTCAATCAGAACATTGTAGGAGGAAAACTAAGGCATAAAATTGAAGTTCAGTGCGTCCAAGGTCAGTGTCAAACAAGGAAACCAGTATTAAACGCTTTCCGTCTACTACGATATTTGAGAATAACACTCTAGGTGTGGAGATTAATATAGCTGATAAATAAATTTTTTTAACGATTGGCAGTGTTATTGCTCAGCGTGATAATTTCATTCCAACTAACTCTTAATCTTTACTTAAAGACATACTTGAAAAAATGGGAAAACATTTTAGAGAATTAGTTCGTATCCATATTGAAATTTCTTATTTTACCACATTTTATTGAGACAGCAAGTAGAATGTGTAGTAGGATTCTTTTTCTTTACATATATATATATATATATATATATATATATATATATATATATATATATATATATATATTTCTACAAAAAGATTGAAATGTTATCTGTTTGGTTAATAGCAAACCGATCAATTTTGCTGGTCAATTTTGGTTTAATACAACATCATTATACAACGGGATTAATATAACAATATCTCCCAGATAAGACGGGTCTTATATTCACTTTGTATTTGATAGCTGCTAAAAATTGAAAAAATGGACAAAGGGGCGAAAAGAAGAAAGAGAGAGAGAGAGAAAATGAAATTTGAATTGCGTTTCTGATTTCAGAGATTGTTTCGAAACCCCCTCTCTCATCAGATCAACTAACTTCTGCACATATATTTTTATTTACGATATTTATTTACCTTTATTTTAAGTACATTTTTAAAATAATTTTATGGATGTCATCATAGACCAAATACGAAAAACATCTATAAAGTGAATCTAATGGATGAGCGTTAAAGCTATGGCTCCGCATTCGGGAGGGCGTGAGTTTGACTCCCCATCCGGCTATCCAGATTAGGGTTTTCCTTCGTTTTTCCAAGTCACTCCGGGTGAATGGCGGGATTATTTCTTCGAAAATCCATGGTTCGAATTCCTTCCCGTTCCTTTTCTCCATTCCCTTCCCACCCTTAATCAGTCGACGAATCGTGAAGCCAGACGCATAATAAGAAATTGCTACAGTAATATTATTTAGTTTCTCTTCTCGTTGACGACGGTGCGAACTTGTTGTACTCCACCTAACGTCGTCAGACAATGCGAGGTTGAAGCCCTAGAAGATTTCTTTCAGTGTTACCTCCTAGAAAGCTTTCATAGTTACGGGTGCAGTTTGCTAAGAACACTCAGTTATGAGTCTTTCTTATGTATGTTATTCCATGGCGCAAGTAGGTAAGAGTCGACGTTATATTTTACGCATAAGTCACATTTAGGTCCCACTTGTTTAAAATAAATGCAAAAATATAATTGGCATGGCTAGGCTTGAACCAAGGACCTCGCGTTGACAATACTAGAGCGTTAACCAGAACGCCACGGAGCTCATGTTAACAGACGGCTCGTGCAGTGTGTAAACAACCCTATCCTGCCTGGGAAATCAGTTACATTCAACTAGTCTTGGACAATTTTCCGAAATAATCTCTTTATAATCATTTCTATAGTTTTATAGAACTAAAAATTCAGGATCTTTGAACATTTCCACCCACTGCTTGGCCCACACATCTCATTATGTGTAGTATTATTGGAAGGAATTAGCAAAATCAATATGCAAATAAATATCGTTATAGTTTTACGCTAATCATTTGGAATAAAATGTATCACTGAACCACAAGTTTGCCGCGCTTTATTGCAATCTTGTCAATTGCAACTTTAACGATATGTTTCACGATCCGAATTTAGGAAAAGTATAGCTGGAACGGAATTTCGTTCGACTGAGGTATGTTCGGCCATATCTTGCTGAATATGGCAGCCAATCCCAGGACAGGAAAATGCATTACTTGACTCTGGATTGGTCAGTAGCCTTTTACTGAAATATAGAGGAAGATTGAAGATATACCCTGCCAATAAGAATCGTCGATGGACGGAGTCTTCATCTTATGTTACATGCATTGATTTAAGGAAATAAATTACAGATGGCACTGAATTGAATACCCGCCAATGGGATAGTTTGATGGGTGGAGCTAGCAGATGCGCTAAAGTTTCCTGGGAAGAAAAACTCTCCAGTGATGTCATATTGTGCAAAATAAGGGAATTTGTCTCAGGCGCCTACAATCAATTTTTTTCCCAAAGAGTGTACATGTCAATGAAGTGTCATACAGCCACACTTCAATACTACTCTATGAACGTTTAAAGTTAGAAATTAAAGCATATAAAAACTGTTAGGGTATGATGATATTAAGCCTAAAATTGAACAAGATTTAAAAGGAATTGATGTATGCGGTACTCTGTAAATAAAATCATTTTACCTGACATTTAATTTTTTTTATTTCACCTGTCCTAATTAAATAATAAGATAGTGCATATTTTTTAAAACATTCTTTTATTTCAGCCGCCAATTGGCGATTAAAAATACATTTACAGCAGCACACATATCATTACAAAATATATGTAAGTAACAAAGTTTTGTTAAATTATTTTTCTTGAGTTTTCGTAGCGGTGGACATCCTAAATCTTCTATGTAGTAGCATACTTCCTTCATGATGATTTTCTGGAACCATCCAGCCATATCCCGTCCTTTAACATAAATAATTGAATCATCTTCAATGGTTATTGCATGTAGAATAGAGCACACGTTACTGAAAGATACGCCACCATCGTTTGAAGGTGTTCCGTGATAATTATGTGTCAACCATCTAACAACTGGATCATCACCTTCACATGATGGCGAGGATACAGAAATACAATATGTAGAGATAATATTGTCAGATTGTGTTATAAACACAGCAACTTATTTGAAAATAAATACACCATCCTTCTTCTTGAATCCCTGTGCGTCCAGAAAGATTTTCGGCATGGTAATGAATGGTAAAACTTGGTGCTACTCAGTTTTATATCAGCTTACGCACGACACTTGTAAGAGGTACACACTTTGACAGTAAATTTGGCCGCCACTGGAAACTTCTATCACTCTGATTTTGCAAAATATGACATCAATGTCATCCCAGGAAACAGTAATGCAATACTGGCAAGCAAGTATTGTGTTACTGTTTCTTACGATGACATTGATGTCAGATTGTGCAAAATAAGAGTGGTAGAAGTTTTCAGTGCGGCCAAATTTTTTGTCAAAGTGTGTCCATATTCTACAACTTGATCGTGCAGGATCAGGCAGTATGTGACGGTGTATGCAGGAAAATTCTCACTATTATCAAGTTCGATACGAATATCTACAGATCCCGTTTTAACCGAATCATTTTGGTGTGAACAGTCAATTACGCCGATAGGCGCAGTTGCGATAAAATATTCACGGTTTAGTAGCGGCGAAGGATGATTTCGTTCGTAGGAAGACTTTTTTTTTTTTTTTTTTTTTTTTTTTATTTAGCACACATTTTTTACAGCCTAGTATCTAGAAACTAAAATAGGCCTTAATTTAACACAACAGTTTTACATTTGATATTTCAACAGATAATTTCACAATGAATTATTTCAGTTTTTGTTATGTATGGCTTTGGCAATGTCTGTACAGTCTTTTCTTGTTGGCACGATACATACAATTGTTTCGCTGTTAACATATATTACAACTTTCTAAACTTGCTGCATTTTGTCATAATTGATTTATTATAGTTTTCTAGTTTTGTGTGGTGTCTGCAGTTTCCTGTCCACTTTATGGTTAGAATTTTTAATATTTCACTATGTCACTTCGTACGTCTACCACTACTACTATTACTAAACTATTACTACTATCTACTACTCTACCATCTAAGAAAGCATTTTCCAGCATTGGTATCGGTGCGGTAATCCGAATTCCAAATCTCCCGGAATAGCGCACGTTCTCAGTCTCTCTGGCAGCCAGAGTGACCGAGAAGGCCGCCCATCGGGAGACTGGCCACCTCCAACACTGGTTGTGAGAACTAATTTTCAATGATATGTATCTAATTTCAGAAGTAAGGAGTCTTTAATATCCGGCTAGTAGGTTGTTCGTTTCACAGGTGAACTAGATTAGTTTAACATCTACTGCCGGTATTTGTTATTTTCAATATTTGAACAAATTCCTATTTTAAGATTATTGGCTACATAATTTACAACTTTTACTCTTAACTAACTATTAACATTTTTACATATTTTAAGAGATAACAATGTTTTACTTCAGAAGCGGCTCGAGACTGCAACTATTATCTATTATTTGTGTTATTGCAATGTCAGACCACATTTTATGCATCGGACTATAGTTCATGTGAGCACTAGTAAAGAACTTATACATTCACTATAAACTTTTATACGTGTTGCTTCAGCAAGTTCTTGTTTGTAGGTAGAATCTCCAGTGGTGTTGCTGCGAAACGGTCCATTTAAAGTCTTTAATATGGTTTAAGCACTCCTCTCCGCAGATCAGCTGGTTGCGTTTTCAGCACGATATATGACTAGCTGATCGAGCGCTTAGACACGCATTCGCTTGTGGCTGCTCTCGGGTGTTACTCTGTGACGTCATAGTCGGCTTGACTTGGCCTTCCTCTTGCTGTCGCTAAACTTTGCATGAATCTCTCCTTTTGCAGTTTGGATATATTTTGCGTCACTTCGTCTAGTTTGCGCCAAAGTTGCTCATTTTTTAGTATGTCTTCCGTTTTCATGTTTCTTAGTTCATGAAATCCTTCGTTTCTGGCTTCTGCCATTTGTGTGCAATCCCAGACGATGTGTTCGGGTGTACCCTCTTCCCCGCACTCACACAAGCTTGTGTCTTTTAGTCCTCTTTTATGTAGTAGGCTGGGATATGGCCCGTGTCCAGTGATGTAATGAACAAGTCCGGTTGACGGATCTAGGTGACGAAGGTTTAATCTTTCTTGAATTGTTGGCCAAATATTGTAGGTTCTCCTGCCAGTCGTACTACGCGACCACTGTTGTTGCCATTCTTCCATCAAGACTGTTTTTATCTCCCGTGCTTCTGTAACCGGTCTTCCTAAAATTTGTTCTACTTTTTCGGCGTCACCGGTTCGTAGCCAATAGTGTGCCCCTCTCTTTCTAACTTCTAGGTCAAGTGGCCAAACGCCCAACGCAACCAGCAGAGAGTCGGTCGCTGTTGTGCTATATGCACCACTTAATCTTATCAGTATGCTTCTTTGTACGCTTCTTAGTGCCTGGCGAGGTTTAACTTGTCGTAACTTATGCGCCCAACTGCTAGCAGCATATCCCACAATCGAGGATAATATACTGTCGTGATACCTCCTTATTATGGACGTTGGTAGATGAAATCTTCTTTGCCCAATACTGATCAGTTTGTTCATCACTATTTTGGCACGACTGCACACCTCCGTTATATGGTCAGTAAAATTTAGTCGCTCGTCTAGCGTGACTCCCAGGTATTTACAAATTCTAACTCTTTTTATGGAGACGTCGTTAACTTTTATTATTGGATTTCGCTTGGGGCGGCCACTGAGAACCATGAATTGAGTCTTGTGTGGTGCAAGGGTTAATTTCACTTTGGAGCACCAGTTTTGTAAATGTCTTAACGCCATTCTGCTTCTAGCCTCTACTTCGTCCCTTGTTCCGCCTTGTATCAGCAGTAGAAGGTCATCCGCGAAGGCAACAAGCCCCAGGAGTCCTTCTTGCCCAATCATGCTTTCTATGGCCATTTCGAATGTTACGTCCCAGAACACTGGTCCACACACCGATCCTTGCGGACAGCCTTTGGTTAATTTTTTCTCTATTTTCACTCGTGGACATCTCAGTTTGGCAAATCGGTTTTTACAGTAGTCGCGGAACGTTCCGTAGAGGTTACTAGGAATTCCTATTTCTCGCAGGCGGCTAAAAAGAGCCGGCCACCATAAGTTATCGAATGCTCCAGCAATGTCGACGGCGATAGCTATTACATACTTGCTATTACTACTTTTCACTAGATGCACGGCCTTATTTATGGCATCGTCGGTCGACCTACCCGCTCTGAAACCAAACTGATGTACACTCATACCATACTTTTTCCTGTGTTCCTGTAGTTTCCATACTAAAATTTTTTCCTGCACTTTTCCAAGCATATTTAGTAGACAGATCGGCCGATAGGATTTAGGATTTAATGGATCCTTGTCGTTCCCCTTCTTTAGGATCACCACTTCACTCTGCTTCCAGATATTTGGAACCCTGCCTTGCTGAAGGCATTTATTAAACAGTATGCAGAGTGGTGAAGCCAACTGGACCACTAATGCCTGGAGCACTTCAGCAGCGATTCCGTCCGGTCCAGGTGTCTTTTTCCGCGACATGGCGTTAATCGCTTTAATTACTTCGTCTGGTGTCACATCATCCGCTAAAGTAGCTGAGGTATAAATTTCATTGTGACCTTTACGGAGATTTTCTTGCTCTAAACTTTCACCTACTGCCTCATCGTCGGGTAATAGTACTTTTAACAGTTCCTCAGCTGTTGCGCTCCAATTGGCCGTCATGGTCCCGTCTGCCCTTCTTACGGTTGATAGTGTAGTAGGTGGTCTCAATTTGCTAGCTGCGATCTTGTAGGGGACGCCCCAGGGATCTGACTTTAAATTAGCGTTTACATAAGCCTCCCAACTCTGCTGCTTTGTTTTTATTAGCAGCTCTTTAAAGGCAGTCTTCCTCTCCCTGTATCTATCGAGAAGCAAGCACCTATCGGCAGCAATCATGCACCGTTGGTACTCTTTTCTCGCCTTCCTCATCTCCGATCGTAGTTTTTGCAGTCGGTCGCTCCACGGTATGTCTGTAGTATTCGCTGGTCTTTTGAGGGGAATGGCTATTTTCATTACGCGCTGAATTTCACGCGTGATCCCTCTTGCTATGACATCTACATCATTACCTTCCAATAGATCCACTGGTAGACGGAATTCATCTCTTAGTCTTGCCCAATCTGCCCTACGTAAGTTATATTTTTTCCTTGTGTCGTTAATTTCATTGATTTGCAACCTACCTTTGGCCAGATCAAACAGAATCAAGTTGTGGTCACTTGTAGTTTCGTTTTCAACCACCCTCCAGTTTCTGGCTAGGTTTCCTGCCAGCTGGTTGGTCAGCGTTACATCGATATTCGATTTTGCACCGGCTCTATTACTAAACGTTGGAGCATTATTAGGGCAGTTCCTGACTTCCAGGCATAACTCATTTAACAGTTCCTCTACCATTAAGCCTCGTTCATCCGTTGTATCACTGTACCAGAGCGGGGAGTGTGCATTTATATCTGCTGTTATAATTATCCTTTGATCTTGTAACTCAGTGCAAATTTTTCTTATTTTATTTAGATAAGCATCTATAGGGTCCTTATATTGGCAGTACATCGATACCAAAGTAACGCTACACCACCCGGTATCGATCTCTGCACATGCTGTGTGCTCATCACAGTATTGCGATATTTTGGTTACAGTTAGTTCTTTGTTTAGTACAATGATTCCTGCCATAGGTTTAGGTCCACTTACTATGGTTTGTGAGGATACTGGCATGTGTGGTATTTGTCCGCCCTTAGAGTAAGGCTCTTGCACACAGATAACATCCCAGTCATGTTGCGCAGCAAGATTCCTTAGCTCATGCAGGACCATATTTGTCCGTCTTGCATTAATTTGTGCAACTTTGATTGTACCTTTCATCTATGGGTGTTTAGTGTAAACATTACTCTGAGGCCATGGAAGTTTCGCATCGAAAACTATCCTTCCATGAGTCATCACAAGTTGTTTATATATTTGGTCCGGGTCAAAAATCTCATTTCTGTTGTTGAATAATTTTTTAACTAGCGTCAACAACTGGGCTGGATCCGTGGGTAAGTTGCTGGTCGTAGGAAGACTGTTGGAATCTTGCATACATGTTATACAACACTGTGGTTCATTCAGTCTTTCTTAAAGTCCATATTCATGTTATCGTACGGATACGCCACATCATTTAGAACAGTACGACATTAGCAAGGCTGCAGTGGTCAAACAGGGCCGCACTTAATTCCTCATTGCCTTTCCTGTTTGTTTGAAATCCCAAAACTACGAACCTAGGTTTCTCCAGTTGCGTTGATGTTTTCAAAGACCAAATTAGAGTATTAATTATAGGAAGAAACGGGTGCTCCAACAAATCCCAACTTCTGAAATAATTTCGAACTGGCTTCCCACTGTCTACAATGTTATGTAGCGTTAGAGTCTCTCTTTCGCATACTTTCAAATGAGCCATCACCCATGCGAGTTTACTGATGGTAAATTCACTTTTCTGAGGATGTGGATTGGCTTGTATGTATGAATTCATACCGTTCCTAGACCAAATCAGTATGAGTTCTTGATTTACATGTGCAAGTATTCTTTTAAAGTCTTCGCAACAACCCAAGAGCATACCCAACGGAATACATACATCAAAGTAGCCAGTGGCGTAGCTAGGAAGGGGCGGTGGGGGCGGTCCGCCCCGGGTGTCACCCGTTTGGGGGTGACACCCGCATTTCGAAAATAGTAATCGAAATTAGTGTGATACAATATATATATATATATATATATATATATATATATATATATATATATATATATATTTGATAGACTTCTTTTATCCTTTGGTGTCGAAACACGTCTACCTTTAATGTTCTGAATATTTCTTTTTAAGTTGATCTATCGCTTTTTCAAATACGATCCAGTACAGTAGAGTATAATAATATTATTGGCTACACCGCGCGCTTAAACAATAGAGCATCACTCTGTTGCTCCAACAATCACACGAACTCGTGCTTGCCGTCCGTCACAGTTTGGTTTGTTACGAGCGGCGGTGGATATAATGTAAGTTTTCTTGTATTAAGAGAGGAAGTTTTAAAATTAAAGTATATATCTAAAATTGTTAAAATCATGGTAATTAGGCAGTTAAATTGTAATTCCTCGAAATTATTTCAAGAAAAATGTTAGATTTTCCTTTGAAAATGAAAAAAAGCAACCAAGGGTATGCTGGAATACGCGTAGTCTAGGCTTCAAAATTGTTTTGCTTTTTTAGAATTCTATTACTTTCTAGCTAAGATTCACAAGTGACTTGAAGTATTTTCTAGTAATTTTTGAATTTATCAACTGACAGATTCGAATTGAGTACATTTCGTGTTATCCGATATACACTCTGCGTACCTTCCTTTTGTCGACAGTGCACCTATACTCGACATGAAATCGTATCATGTTCGAATTTATGCAAATAAAATGATTCGGAAAACTGCATTAAACTAGCAATACGGTCAGGTTTTAAGTCAATCCGGACGAGTCCAAGTGTTATCGTCTGTCGGTAATCAGTTTTTGTAGGGCATGTGTTTAAAACCGCGTATCTTGCTAGCGAAATCGTAACATTAGTAAGGGGACATCCATAAATTACGTGAGGTATTTTTCCGGATTTTCGGACCCTCCTCCCCCCCCGCCCCCTTCTGGTGAGACTTCGTGAGATCTGGTCCCGTCAGACCCCTCCCCCCCCCCTTACGGATCGTCTTCGTAACTTTTTGAGACCTTTTTTTTTAGGTCTCACCCTCCCAAAGCCGATTACACCCTCACTTTTCGACGAAAAACCCCCCTAAACTCGACATTCGCGTCATTTGTAAACACTTTTTTTTTTGTTAGCTCTACAGTCCAACACAATTTTAAAAAATCTCACGTGAGAATTGGTGAGATTTCGCTGGACCCCGCCCCTATTTCACCTCACGTAATTTATGGATGCCCCTTAAGCACTTTAACTCTAGGTTCATGTAAGTTTGATATGCTTTCTACTGATTGAGAATATACAAATATGATCGCGATCAAATAAATAAGCGTATGATTCTCTAAGAATTTTCCATCATAAATTTACAGAAGATTTCTTTGTCGAATACACGTACCTACATTCTTATGGGTTCCTTAAATCGACAGGTATGTCGAACTTCTGTTCCTGAACAAAAATTGATCTTTAATCATAAACTGAACGAACATCCGAGTCGTTTACATCTTTATTTATACGTTACTGAGCGGTGCTAGAAATCTAAAATTTACACATGGAGATGGGCTTCGATACATATCATATTTAGGAGTCTGTAGCTACTTATTTCTTAGGCAGGTAGTAAAATACTTCACTTATTAAGTACTTCATGTAAAGGCGGCAGATATCTCAAAGGCGTGTTCTTTTATTACCTGACCGTTGGTTTTTTTTATTTTAAATTACGTTTAATTATGGTTTAATATTTTATTTATTCCTCTATTTTTATGAAGGAACTTAATGTAGAGTTGCTTCTCTAACTATACAGTATCCCCCAGGGTCTCACAACTTGTGGGACCCAGATCCTGGGTTTGCTCCAATGGGACCCCATCTGGGTCTGGAATTGCTTCTACTTGGATCAAGCCACTTCTGTTAACTTTCCTCTCAATATCCCTTGGTCCTCCAAATAGCGAGGTTGTGAAGTAATTTAAATACAGCCTATTTTAACGTTTCAATAAGAAATGGGTAGTTTTCGCCTTTTTTAAATTTATTGCGAAATTTTATGATCGCCATATAGTTAAACTGGCGGAAATTAAAATCAAAACACGCATACATGAATGGTAGAATTTTAAGAAACTTTGAAAATATATCCAGGACCGTACCTAAAAGAAATAATAACAAATGTAAATGGATCAGGCTAAGTTATTGCCTTTTACAGTTGTCAGTGAGAAATGCGCTCAACTTGAGCACCAATACATTCGTGGATCCTTGCCGGCATTGACACAACAAGTGTTCGGATGTCTTCTTGGTGTATGTCTCACTACGCGTGCATGTCTTTTGCAGTCAGTTGTTGCACAGTTTGTGCTGGGTGACCATGTGATCTAATGTGTCTACTTCTGGTATCCTAGAAATGCTCTATTTGGGACAAATCTGGGAACCGTGCTGTCCATATTGTGATCGAAACTCCTTGCAAGGCTTGTGTGACGATAGCCGCAGTATGAGGACGGACACTGTCTTGTTCGAAAATACGATTCGGATGTTGAACATGTAGGGTGTCACAATAAGATGCAGTACCCCGTCGACATAGTGATGGGCTCTCATTGCCTTCAACAACAGCCGACTCAGTCATGCTGTCGAAACTGATTGCCACCAAAACATGACACCGGTGACGGCACTTGCGTGAGGTTCTGAAATCACAGCAGATAAGCCGTTCCTCCACTACGCCTGCGAACATGTCGTCGATTATCACTTTGCCACAGACAGAATTGAGACTCGTCTCTAAACACAAATGTACGCCATTGATATGTCCATTTGTGTTTCGCATTATACCAGGGTAGATGATGATGGCAATGAAATTAGATTAATGGGACACAATGCACAGGGACCAGAGAGTGTAACCCAGCTTCAAGCAATTCGTTTACAATCATCCGGGGAGGGGCGGAGGCAGGGTGTGACCACTACTTGGATCTGGCCTGCAGTCAACCATCTGCCAGCAACAGCCACCCACACCATTTGGCAGTCTTCGCGTGCTGTTATCCATCTGTATGGACCTGTGCCTGCTGCAGGAGTATTAGAGCTTTTTTTCATCACTCTGTAACAAGTCTGTAAACTGACATTGCACTGCGGCAAATCGTTCTGGAGATTTCACAATATGATGCACCCTTTCAAAACACGTCAATTCTCCGACCTCTCTCACTGTTTGACAGTTGGGTGTAGAGAGTTGTCACTCTTCGCCTTGGAATACTTAGACTACAAAAAGTTGTGGGCAACCACGTGTCTTGTGACACCACACTGTTCACCACTTATACGCTAGCACCGTAATTCTCACATTATTACATGTAAAACTTTTAATGTTAAATCATTTAAACTCTTCATGCTGGCATATTTGGGGCCAAATTTCATTCGTTTATCACAACACCGTCTGGGTGCTGGGATTTTAATTTGCACCAGTTTGTGTATCAGTTGCTAAGTGTAAAGGTCGAACTGCACTTTGCCAATACTGGCCTGTACCGTAACCGCAACGACAGCCGGCCGAGTGACGGCTCGCCCCCTCGCGTCCAAACTTTTCCATAGCTCACCCGTGTTCCTACCCGGTCTTTAGTCTCCTTCAACGTTTACAAGTGATTGTTTCAGGGAATCAGTGTTGGGGATGACAGGTAGGTTTGACACCCTACTTTATTATAGAGTACTGTACTTTATTCTGCACAGTTTTGCTACGAATGTACATTAAAATACTTTTTTATCTGACTCACGTAATCACCTAACTGGTTGATATTTTATGTACAAAATAGTATCCCAGCGCAGTATTAACAATATCAACGCAATCTCAATGAAATGTCAATCACTCGCACTTGACGTGTTTGTTTTGTCTGAGGTTCTTTTCGATTAGTGAAGAACGAGATTATAACATATTTTAATTTAAATATAAGTCATAAAGATTTTGTATAGTAAAAATAATAATTTCATGTTATCAGAGTTATCTTATTTGGAAACTCGCAGTGCACCTATATCGTAGTCACCTAACTTGAAAAGAAGACCTACAGATTAAAGTGAAATTCAGACCACCGAGCGTCCTTCGCATTAAAAAGCTTTGCCATTGGTAAAAGTCAATTTTAAGGCACGCAAAAATTACAGTCGAGACCGGGATTTGAACCCGGACCTACAGTTTTCAAATCGCTCGCAGTAATCATTTGAGTCACCAGTCCGAATATAGGTGTGATGAAAAATAAGTTTTCAAACATGATAAAATAAACATATTCTTTTTCTATACCATATAT
Organism: Vandiemenella viatica; assembly: GCA_031002005.1. Classification (NCBI taxonomy): domain Eukaryota; kingdom Metazoa; phylum Arthropoda; class Insecta; order Orthoptera; family Morabidae; genus Vandiemenella; species Vandiemenella viatica. The sequence continues at coordinate 44,531,886 of CM061921.1, read as the reverse complement.
TTTTGTTATCAAAAGTCACGAATCCACTTTTATGTGTTTGAATACATATTTTTCAGTACTTCTAGATTAGTCTGGCGTCTGGTTATGGCGTGCAATTTGGGTGTGGGAGGTTCTGTTACAAATGCGGATTTCGGCTGCAATTTTTGTGGGTCGTAAAATTGGACTTCAACTCTGGCAAAGCTCTGATTTTTTTAATGCGAAGATGCTAGGACTCTTCCTACATTTTACGAACATCTGATGAACATGGATGAAAAAAATTCTTTTTTTAAGGCAAATAATAACATGAAAACAACATTTAGTCGTAAGGGAAGGTAAATTTCCGAACTCTCTCGATGCGCTTCTCCACATCCAGCAGGCCGATACTGATCCACACCGTCAAAACATAAACCAATCCAATGACGGCTGAGTGTCGGACTGAGGCCCGATTTTCAGAGGCCTCTCTAAAACCACTTTCGATCACCGGTGAGCAACACGTGGCTAAAATCTTGCCATATTGACTATTGAACATGAAGTAACTAAAATTGATAATTTTGAAGATGTAATTTACGAGTTTGCAGCTGTTAAAGCTAAAAAGAGAACATTGTTTTTAGTTTATTGTGTTTTTTTAAATGAAGTTAATATTACAATTTTATTAACTATAATTTTTAATAACAATAAATGTTTATTTAATTATATTTTATTAATATTATATTTTACACTTACAAGATATTATATTTTACTTAATTTTGAATTTAAATTTTCGAGGGGTGACACCATCGATATCCGCCCCGGGTGTCACCCACGCTAGCTACGCCACTGAAAGTAGCCATTTCCAAGATCGCGTTGCTCCCATCCTGCGTTGTTCAACACACCAGTTTGTTAAGGATCAGCAGAAATAAGCGTTTTTAATGTACTTGTGATACCAACGTTTCTATTCCGGTCAATTCCATTAAGTTTGTACCGAATTTCCCCAAACAGAAACGCTAATGCATTGGATGTGACAATTGAATTTGTAGCTCCTGACTCACCTGATTTTGGTGAATCTTCCTTCAATATGCAAGTAACTTTCGTACGGTGGTGTATATATATCTTGGTTCTGAATAGGTATCCGAATTTCTTCAGGTTGTTCTTAAATGTGGCTGGTGTATGCGGCAGATGACTCAGATATTGTTTGCGGGTCACCGACTCTTCAAATTCCACATTGGAGGCTATGTCAAGGGCCGTATCCATGTTTTTTTAACGGTATAGCCTAACGACTGTAGGAAGAGCACGTTCTCAGGTGTTCATCGTTTCACTGTTGGTTCACGATTGACAAATTTGGGAGGTTGACGTTTCTTGTTATAACGAGCGCCTATTCATTATATGTAGTCTCAGAGTAACAGTTTCTTCTCTAAAATTCACTAGATCACGGCCATGCTGCTTTGGTTCGTAACGTCACTATTGTGGCGGTTTAGCGTGGGGGGGAGGTAAGGGTGAATACCTTTTACTTCTTTTTATATGATTAAAGAAACCTTAGGCCGCTAATTTATTTGGTACTCAAATGGCGTACAGGCGAGGCTTATTTATCGTTAACATTGACACATTGAAATATGATAAAAAGAACTATGCAAAGCCTCTTCTTACAATTGCCAACACATATTAACAAATAAACAAAAGCATCAAAATACAACCACCTTTAAATTAATCTTGAAACAAACTCCCAATGTCAATTGGCAAGCAAGAAAGCTACACACTTGATTTGTTTAAATGAAAGCTCCCGTCACAATGATCGGGAACCATAAATCAAACACAGTATTGGCATCAACTGTATTCAATCTAAAATGCCGGGCGCCAGGATAATTTATATTATCCACCAAGTGTGGCTTTAAGAAAGTCTGCCCCAGCTAGCTCAATATTTGGGGGTGCGAGAACTCCTAATCATTCAGTGGCCGTTACAGGGCTGTACTCAATGACCGAATAAAAGTACCACACTGCACTTGTAGGATGATTACCGTGACGGCGATGTATTTCCCGCGACGGCGGAAGTACTATAGCCCCTTGGCTATAGTGGACAAAGCACCACGTCCGTGCAAACGTAATGGATGCGTGCACAGTGACCTCACTGTACAACACGCTTATTAACCCTCAGGTTCGAAGCCAAGAGCGATCTCCAGCTTCGGCAGATCCGCTCCTTCTCCTCTGAAGGCTCGGAACCAAGTCCTCTCTCCAGCGTCCGCCGGAAAAAGCCTCCTCTTACACTCGTGGCGTACATGAAAAAAAATACACCATCGTTACAAAATGCAAAGGAACGTCTCTGTCGATTGGTTCTGCCATTTTTAAGCTCCTCCCTTCGACTGTCACGATAGGCGAACCTTGTCTTCCTCGACTCGGGTGAACTCGGGATAGCCTCGGACATTTCCGTCACCTGTGACCTCCGAAATTCCCCGTTCGTAAAACTTGGGCTCGGGTAGTTTGTTCACCTTGGTTTACCGTTTCCCCGGAGCTAAGGGATTATACGCCTGACCGACTGCGTGAGAAGGGTAGCTGGTGTCCATTGTCCCTGGCCGCCGCCAGGCTGCCGCGACCTTCTGGCGCGTCTGGCTCACGTGCCACACACACACTGACAACTCTTTCCGATAATTTCTCTCTATTCTTTTTATATATATAAATATGCAAAAATATATATATAAAAATGTACGGAATGACCCATTTTTGGTCATTCTGCTACACTATATAGTCAACAACAACTACCAACCGTAAAACAAGTTCGAGAGTCATGACAAAAACAGTTTTAAAAGTTAACTAATATAAGTATTTTGTAATTTAAAATGCAATTTTAAGGCACTATCGATTTCAGAAAATAAAAATAATAATTATACTGTCGTATTATTACCAAAGGATTAAATTAAGCCAAATTTATATAAAAGAAAGGTTTAATATCGTATTTTGCAGGACGTCATTAGTTCACCCAAAACGTCACATTTCACGCCACCGCAGCCAAGACGTGCACCGATAATCACAAGGTCTCACCCATTGTTAAGAAGTCGCTTCCCGACCTCCTTTCCGACACACGCTCCATCCGGGTAAATTGGCTGAAATGAGAACAAACAACTCTTATAGGCTACACGTATTTTGTTGCATCTCATCCTTTTTTGTACATTTCTGGATTTACTTCTTTGAAAACTGTCCTTTTGTGTCGGCGTTTCGTAGAAAGCGGAACACGCCATCTCTCCTTAACCAATGCGCTGTTGTCATTCATATTAAGCCCACACACGACTGCCTCAATAGCGCAGTGGCCGGCTACCCAATAATCCCCACTGGGCAAAACATTCTCCTAACAGCCTTGTGCAACGTGTCGCTTTTGTTACATCGAGCTTTAGCCACCTCGGCTGACCATTTCACCGTTCCAAGAATTCGCAAGAAAAGAAACGCTTTTCTGTCAACACAACCCACGCAAGATATCCCATTCACGGGATCTGCAACTACAAAATAATACCCTTTATTTCTTGAAAATATTGTATTTTTACTTATGATTACGTACTGAGTCACGATTATGTAATAATTCGTACTTTCTATTGTTACAATACTAATTAACCAACGGAATTGTGTTTTAAAACAATAATATTGTTAATCAACGGCTCAATTAACTTGACTCAGAAAATTTTGCTATAGCCTTTAGCCTATTTGTGACAATAGAATAGTTAAAAAAACTGGATATTAGGATAATACCATCTGAGTTTATTGTCAAGCTGACGCACAGTATGATGGTTTCCCGAAATCACTCTAGGCGAAAGCCGGTATGATTCCTTCAAAATATCATGGTTAAGATTATCAATCGGTGCATAAAATATCAATAACGTCATTGCTACGAAGAGTGTAGTCGCTAACAGTTTACTACGTACCAGTTACAGGTTTTTCCAAATTTGTTCAATCTACATCCGGGAAAATCTTATTTGATCCCTATGTACACAAACAAAATTTTACTGCCTATCAGAGGTCCAATAATTTTATTTAAATATAATGGATGGGATTTTATTCATGAACATTTAAAAGAGATTATCAGAATAGGTAAAGGCTTTAAATGAAGGAAATATATTTCACAAATTTTTCAGGATATTTTAAAGTATCCGCCACCTGCTTTTTTATTTTTTTCATTGTGGTTTTACACTTGGTCCACGTCAAGATCATTAGAGGCAGGAAAATACTTAGGGCAAGGAATGGAAGGTATACAACATGGCATTTTAAAGGAACCATCCTGTCATTTGCCTGGAGTGATTACGGGAAACAATGGTAAGCCCAAATCGGGATGGTTGGAAGGGATTTGAGGCCAAAGCGTTTCCACTCACCCACCACGGTTGGTTTCTAATTCATATGTAGAGTCCCAAAGAATCATCTTACACGTCTGAAACTTACAGTTGGATACCATAATCTTCATTCTGGACAATTTCTAGTTGTCTTCTAAATCGCTCCTCTACCTTGCACGTTTTCTATTACTTCTTCAATCCATTCTTACTTGGCAAACTTCGAGATTTCTCTCCCTTTGTAGATTACATATTAGTCTAGTCACTTTTCCGTGTGTCATACTCTCGCTATGCTATTTCAAGTAGCGTCCTATTTTCCCTCAAACTTAGGGTGAAGCATTGTGGTGTCTGCCAAATTAGAGGTTAAGATCGGTTGTTAGATGGCGTACTGTACTCCTTAGATGAGATTTTATCTTTTATCTTGACCAAAATGTAAGCAGTCTATTACCTAACTGAACAATGTATCTAAGGGCACTGTTTAGTAATTTGTTTAAATATGCTTATGAGAAAATTTCAGCAAACGTTAAGAATACTGTCGATAGGACCCTCTTCTGAACCTCCAATAAACTATTCTAAGGATATGGAATGTGATGATGATATAAAAACTTGGTGCTGATACCAATGAACTACTATTCATATAGGTTCTCGTCGATGACGTAAATTGCTGGCAGATTTAGGCAAAGCATGGCGCATTAATGGAAACGGATCTTTCGTTAGGCTCAGACTGGAGGAAGGGGTGGTGAACGGAGATACCTGGGAGCTTTTTGGTAAACTGAAAGTGAGATGGTTGACCATGAATCGAATGCTGCTCTTTCCAAAAGAATCCACCAAACAGTACATATCGCCCTTCAGGATAAGAAAAAATTTGTTTTTACGTTCCCACATCGGGTATAATGGTACAAGTACAATAGTTTACTGAGATATAACAGATTTGACATCATTATTGCCAACATAACTGTTCGTAAGTAGGTACAAGAAATCTTGAGACTAATGCATTCACCCGCTAAGATCCGTTTTCAAGACAAAGATCCTACAACATGGCCTGCAGCATATTCTTACCTATCTTCGGTTGATAATATGGTAGTGCGTCATATTGCAAGACATTCTGACTATCTCAGATCCCTATATTCATATTATATATTTGTGAAATATGTTTTAACTTAGCCCTGCTAGTTTTCAAATGTCACTGAGATACGAAAACGGTGTCTGGTTCTGTAAACGGAGTTAGAGACTGAAGATGTGGTGGTGCAAGATTTCTAATCAACAGACTGTGTACCAAAGTCCTAGTTTAATGTTTAAGATGCAACAGTGAAATTATTGCACAAATAGCAAATACAATCATAAGTCAAATTATGCTACATCATGACCAAAACTTATTCACTCCAGGTGCAATTCGATTTTTCGGGCAGCAACGAGGCTTAGAATGAATGCAACGTAATTTTTTTAAAAAAAGTACACATGGCTTACAAAATCGCTGAAAACACTGATTTTTTTTTTTTTTTTTTTTTTTTTTGCTTCTTCACTAGACACTAACTGTAATATTTTGAGGTGTCTTTTACCACTTGATATATCAAAGGCATAGTTTGTTCAACCATCCTATATAAACCATGGCTATTATTTTGTGGGAAAAGTAATTTCACAATTACGATGAAATCACGAACAAATAACTATTCTTTATTCTAGGGTGCGTATTTGGAATACAGGCCGTTTTTAAAAATATAAAAGATCATCTCTTGTATCACGTACTATATTCAGTCATAGTGTCAGAAGATCGCAATTAAATGCTAGCTGAATGTCGCTGTTGTTTGTCGCATTTGTACTGTAAGCTGCGTATTACGTCTAGAATGACCCTAAAGTTTCTGACTGTGACAATCCCGTTCTAAACTTGATCAGCAGATTTTAAGTCATGTTATATTATAAGTAATATACGAGTAGTTTAATGTTGATAAAATAATTCATTTACTAGGCACCAAATGTCTCGTAATGACATATACTAGAAACTTAATGTTAAAATCGAATGTTTCAAACCATAAAAATTCCGTTAAAGACTGGTAAATATTTTTTAATAGTTTTTCCGGCTGATATGTAAAGAAGCTTGAAGTCAGAACAGATTTTAGTTTCCTCCTCCAACGTCGAGGTGATGCGTCCGTCACAAGGCATTCCTGAGTTTATAAGTCAGATGCCACGGTTTCAAACTGTAAGAACTTCATCAAGAACTGTTGAGTAAGTTTTGTGTGTTGCCGAACTACAGACACAGATTAGTTAAAGATCAATAATGATATAGATTATCTTAAATATAAGGAGATATAGCGGACGTAGTGTAAATTAATACCTAGTTCTTTCAAAAAGCGTTTCGTTGCAGGTTGGGTAAAGTATTTCAAATTCCGGCAGAAATGTACTATATATATATATATATATATATATATATATATACTTTCAGACAGTAAAGCTATCAGGAACTGCAAACTGAATCAGTGGAGAAAGCGATTGTTTTACGTGTGTTTATCACAAGCAGAATTCTCAGTTAGATTTGTACACTCTCAGCAAAACGGACGTTTTGCACCGAAGTACAGTGTTTCTCGTTTACATTGACTGACGGATTCCGAACAAGGATAGTAACACATCTCACGTTGTGCAGATATAGCTCAGCTAGTCGGGGATTCCGTTAGTAAAATATAATTTAGATATAGGCAGTAATCTACGGAATTGGCGGCCGCGTAGCTCAGGCGGTTAAGTGTCTTACAACGGCCCAGACGATTGGGATTCGATCCCCGATGAAGCCGAGGTTTATTGTTAGAAGCTGAACGTTGCGAAAGTCTCCCCAGGTCCATTCAACCTGCTATCCAATAAGTACCGTGGAGGTCACTGGTCAGAGCGTGCCGCTGACCCCATCACATTCTTTCTAGTGACAAATGCGGAGCTCTACCTGCGTGAAGCGGTAGGAGCCGTAAAAACCCCGTGACCTTTAATTTTTATATAGTGAACCGTTAAATACGCGATAAGTAAGTCTTTCGGTACAGAGTGACTTCTAATAGCAGTAAGTCATCAAAATTACAATGTTCTTGATGCCAACTGTCGTAAAGGCTTAAAGATTAAAAAGTGCTGAGGTGGAAAATAGCATTAACACTGATTAATGATTCGAGAGTTTAATCGTCCTAAGAATATTCAAATAAAGGGACGAATAGTATTTTAAATTCATCACATCGTTTTGTGAAACCAGTGATTCCCCCTTTCAGATAAATATCATTTCAGTAAAGGAGGAAGACGATCATGCTACTGAGGAGACTCTCCTTATAAAGAAGCAACATCGTGGCCCCAGGAAGCACAGCCGGTTTCTGCTGTACAGTTCAATTTCAGTCACACCCACTCCAGCTGCTCCTCTTGCAAGTAGCAACACGAACAGAAGCATCAAGTCTTGTTACCAGCACTGCAGTGGCCAATTCCTCCAGAGGTGTAGCTGCAAAACTTTCCGCAGCAGCAACATACGGTAGAATAAACCCAATAGTCGTTCCATCGATAAATTTCCCCTACTTATGAAACAAGGAGTTCACGCAGCCTGAACATCTTTATATATAAAGATGAATGTATGTTTGTTTGTTTATTTGTTGGTTTGTTTGTTTGTTCTTCATACAAATCCACAGTTTTCATCCAATCTCGATGAAACTTTGCTCACTTATCCTTTGATACAAGGAGAAAAATACTGTCTACATTTGGTTGAAAAATTATGTGTATAAATAACACATGTTGTCTCATAACTTCGAAATACGGCGATAGACAGACACGTTGGATGTGGACATCAACGTACCGTGTTTCCGCATAGTGGACTGCCAGCTTAGTGGACTGCCGGCCCTGGTAGCGTAGCGGCTAGCGAGCTTGCCTCGCGTTGCCAGGGTCGCCGGTTCGAATCCGGCCGAGGGCATGGGTGTTGTGTCCGTCCTGTGTTGTCCGCAATGAGAAAACGATAATATAGTACAGACAAAATTCGAATAAACAACGATAACCTTACAGATGGCTGAGATGGAAAAAAAATGAAAGCCATCTTTAAAGAAAAAAAAAAAAGTGGTTAAAGCGCTTGCTTACGAACGTCCAGGTCTCTGGCTCAAATCTCCGTGCAGGCTAAGATTTTAAAAAATTGTTTTTCATCGTAAGAGTCAGGCCTGAGCCGTATGTTATTCGGATTGAATGTTAAACTGTAGATATTAGAAAGTTAGGGGTGCAATGCGATGCAAATTGTAGGTAGTCTTGCAATGTTGTAGGTTTACACTTTTTTACGTTATAATGATCCCTCAGGTGTTGTTCGCAGTCAGTGTGTGAGTGTGAACCACAGTAATATTACTATAAATACGGAAGTAAGTCTCTCTCTTTTTGTTACGTTTTGACGACTAAATGGCTATATCGTTGTGATGGAATTTTATAAGGAAATCTGTATGAAGGACACAGGAAGTTTTTTTCAGTATGATTAATAGTTGTAGTCACGAAATTTTGAGACCTTAGCTAATGGCGACAGAAATATGTTGGAAATTGATTCTCTTCAAGAGACAAGTTCGACGGTACAATGATGTAGTGATAGCTTTCCTGTCATATTATTCCGACTCGATATTGTTTGGGACCAATCGTCCGTTACCAACAACTTTCTATATTTAATTCTGGCAAAAAAAAAAATATCTTAATCCACGCGTACGAAGTCGCGGGTATGGGCTAGATATGAATAAAATGTACAGTGATACAGCAATACTGTTGTACCAATAGAAAATTTGGCATTTCAGAATGTTTGTGTAATTAATTACAGTTCACTCAAAATTTTTCCGCTTTCCTATAATTCGTGTTCTGACTACACATATTGCTTTTGCATATATATATTGAACTGTTTCTCTCGTTCATAAAGTTTTTGTTTAAAACTGGGTAGTGTTGTCTGTGTCCCATATGCTGGGTACCTATAGTGTTATTAGTGTTTTACTCACGGTGTGAACCAATCATTGGGGATGGTTCGCCAGAATATCCAGCTTAGCACCCTATGCCACCCACAATGTTTGTTATTTGCAGAGTATGTATGTAGAATTAATATAGTCGATTTTCTAAACCTAACAAGACGTGTAAGGTAGTTCACAGCAGAAAAATTTAATGTTCACCAGGAAATATAGCTGTCAACGGAAATAGAATTGTTTAGAGGATCACCAAGAACGAAACCTGAAAGGAACAGATGTGGTTACAGTATGTAGTTACCGAGTCACTCCTACTGTTCGGAAGAGATAAATCACTAATCAACTGAACGGTCTCTGGAAAAGGTGACGAAACTATGGGTTAATGCACACCCACTTGCTTGGCGTCAATTATCCACAGAGAAGCGTACCCTGCTCTATTTTTATTCATACTGTAAACAATCGAGTGTGTTCTAAATATTGTCTTAATATCACAGTTGAAAGCTGTCCTTATCCATAACAGATACTGTTTCAAATTTTCTTGCAAATGTGTTCATTATAATTTCGTGTAACTGATCAAAGCTTCAGGCGAAACAATTACTGGCATAGCTAAAACTTTCCATAAGAACATTTATGTACATGACTATTTCAATTCACAATAGCATGAAAGTCTCTGGTGCAGGAATATGGAACCTGGGCCCACTTCATTGGGACTAGAGAAAACTGTCTTTCAGGTGTTGTAGATAAGGGCAACTTCATACATGTAAAGAATAATTGCGCTTTAATGTTGCAAGTTGTGGGTAAGTACAGCTGAAGAGACTATAATTTTGAATTTTCCCCTATCGTATAATCTGCTAAACTTATCACATTCACGTAGTAATGTATATATTTTTTTTTTTTAAATCTACTTTCTATTTAAATTGTTAGAATACATATGAGCACAGAAATAAAAGTTTATGTGAATACAGTGATTACTAACAGACGGCAAATATAATACACTGTTGTGAGAATTGATTCTTTCTCTGGCATATAATTGATAAAAATTCTTCCCTGCTGTTCTGCCAGCTAAGTTTTTCTGAAATAAACGAACTTATTTATCAATAGAATAAATTATTTTCAGAAATATTAATTGTTTACTTCTCTTGTTGACTAAACAGAAATTTCTAATATCTATGGAAACGCTATGAAACTTTCCTTTCCCAATGTTGGATGTCTCAACTTATTTTTTCGAAATATATATAACTTAATGGATTAATTTAATGCATCCACTGAGATTTAAATAAGTTATTACTAATACTTAAACTTGAAACTATATATAAATAATTATTTATGTTGTAGTGGGTGCCTTGGTGGGCAAACTACGTTACAATTTCATACCTTTATGATTAATAATTGTGAATTTTTAATTTTAATTTTTTTGAAGGAGTGAAAATTATTAATTTTGCAAGAATCTCGACGTTAGTTGGAATTTAGGAAAAATTGTCACAATATGACATTTATTTTCTTATCACTGGCGATTACAAGTCTGAGCGAATTTACCGTTAACATAAACACAAATTGGCAAAATCATAAAAGCAACGCTCAGAGGTACAATTAGCCCTCATGAGCAAGCAAACAAATGTATATTTACTTTTGAATATATCCCATAATCAAAATAATAACAATTGGAAACAATGAAAAATACAAGTTATGACGATCTCAGACAAAGTTATCATAATACTGTGACTTTACAGTTATAAAGGAAAATCATGGGCGCCACGAATGAACAATATATCATTCGAAAATAACTAGTTCTGGCAAATTATGCCACTAGCTCAGGGGTTTTTACAATTACAAAGTGAGAACATGGATCTATCCTCTCAAAGTCGTTTAAGGGATCTGTTTCACGGAATGCACAATCAGATGGCTTTGTCGTAATAAGTTACCATTGTAGTTCTGCGTCTGATGTCTGCGGTGACCGGAGATGACCAACGGTATGTGAGATTATCTCACACGGCGGCTACAGACACGTCCTGTCTGTTAATGCGCATCATCGCATTGCTGGCGGTGTCGCCGTGATAAGTCTGCTCCGGCAAGCCGGCCGTCAGAAGTTGTACAGCGGCAGATGGCGAGAAAAGCCAACTTTCCAAGTCCACCTCAGACTAGATTCGCACAGAATCGAATGTAGAATCTCCAGCTCCTCGCTCTTCGGTCCACGAGGAAACTTCTCGCTCCACCCCTTGTAGTCTCGAAGCTCACATATAACAGAAATTCCCAGAATTTTAAGTTATACCCTCATTTGGATTGGATCTTCAGGACGGCACCTAATGTCACGTGATATCCCCGATATCTGATTTTCCCCGCTCATATCACAGAGGTCAGACATATTCGGCTAAGTTCGCCGGGGTGAGAGCACATTCGGGTGTCGGGCGGCAGGCATTTCCCGCCAGGTGAGTGACCCTGTTGACCACCCATCCCCAGGGAACAGAATGTGTGGTCCGGCGAAACCCCAGATCCACGACTTCCTGTTACCATGGTTCGGGAAAGACCACGATTAGCTTCAAGCCTACACAGCTCAATTACTCTTTAATATTCGCTTTACCAAGATACACTGTATGTTCTCCATTTCATTACAGTCCTTACTTTGAATCTTGCGTACTTTATAAAATTACAACAAAAATCTATTTAGGTGGTCGCCCAAGATTTATGTCAATTACTCTAACATTATGGCATATATATCATTAAAAAAAATTCACCTTGTAACGTGGCGACAGCGCATCATGTTATTATGTGTAAATTGTTTCCACAATTTTGAGATGAGACCCGAATTAATCTGTAAATTAGAAGAGAGCGTTTCATTTTGCGACAATGTTGATGCCAGTTACAAACTTGCAACAAAATAAAAAAAATATATTCTTTTCTATTCAGTATTTACCCACTAGTTTGTACTGTATTTCCAGCAGCCCTCGTTTCATTCCAAACGAACGATATTTGAGGCAAGCCCCACGCCTCTGAATGGAAATAATTTTTCAGTCTACATACTAATTATTTGCATAACGGTTCATTTTGGCGGACAAAACATACAGTATAAAAAAGAAAAAAAATGATTTTCTGTCGCTCTCAAACTAGCTGCAAAGCTTAATACACATGCGAAATGTTTATTTGTTATCCCCCATGGTCCCTAGTATCTCCCTTTCACTCTAATTAAGAAAAAATTTTGATAATGAAGTGGAAATATACTGACAACGATGATGATTTTATTTATTTTTTAATATTGTTTGTAAAATGCGATTGGACATTTAAAATTCATCACTTGAATTTTTTAACTCATATTATTATGATACAGCCGTAATCATTCTGAATATCCGATGCGTGGTGGTATACAAATCTTTATGGACTAATGTTTTACAACAATAACCCGAAATAGTACTGACTTTCGCCGATAGGTGGTAGAAAGGTACAGTGTTTGACTTTATTCTTGGCCGCCCGTGAAAAATTCTATCACTATTATTTTGCACAATCTGGCATCAAAGTCATCACAGAAAACAGTAACGCAATACTTGCTCGGCCTCTTCGCAATCTCATTGGTGGATATTTCATTCAGAGCCATCTATACTGCAGATTTTACATTTCCTAAAAGCAATGCAGGAAACAATTGGCTAACAGGTAGGACATAAGCTCCTCCCACTGACGATTTTTATTGGCAGAGCAGTTCATCAACCTTCCATTAGATTTCTATAATACTTTACCAATTCAGATCATTAAACGTATCCCAAAAGTTGTAATTAATGGGATTGCATTAAAGTGAGGCAGGAAACAGGCTCAATGCTATATATTACTATGGTTGATTAGCGTAAAACTATAACGATAAGATTGTTATACTCATTTTGATAATTCCTTTGGATAATATTTCACTCATATATCTAGTCAGTCCACAAACCAAAGGATAATCATGTTCCATGAGGTAGAATTTTTAGTACTACGAAACTACAGAAACAAGAAACTCTTTCAGAAGAGCGTCTCTCCAAGATGGATTGAATGAAACAGTCTTCCTTCGCTGCGTTGTAGACACATATACGAGGAAAGTAGCACCGAGAGTGCAGTGTTCCTATGGTTAGCGTTCTGGGTTGCTGAGCGAGCGGTTCCGAGTTCAAGTCAAAGCAGTTCTCATATATTTTTTTTAATTTAGAAATTTTACTTATTTTTCTTTTCTTTTTAAACGTACCGAAACTGCACATTGCTTATGAGTATAAGGTACCCATGATTCTTTCCTAACTGCATCAGGGAATAAGATAAACATCTGCGAAAGTACCCAATGTTTCTTAACCAATTACCGGCGTAAAAATCAAAGATTTGCGGCGCCAGAACTGAAGGAAATCTACACGGGTTCAAGCGGCGCCGAAATCATATCATCTGTCCCTTTTCAAACGACACATATTTTTCCAAAATAATTATTTCACAGCAGAACGAACATCGCGTTTCAGAAAGAAATAATTTACAAGAGGAATTATTGCTCTCTTTGTAGGTGGAAGATAATGATTATGAACTATATAAATAAATGAGACTTAATCGCATAGAACTAAATATTAGCACCGCAACAAATCAAACGACCATTGTCACTAAAAAATTTACAACCATATTACTATCGTAGGACAAAAATAAATTATTTTATAACTGGTATAAGTAATTAAAGTTAATTGAGAATCGGGCTTAAAAGCAGGGAGTTCTTAAATTACCGTTTTTCCCGTTTTCTACAATGCTGTTAGTAGTTTCTGACACTCTTACTTCATGATCTTTACAGCAATGGGATTTATTAAATACTGGGGCTAAATGCTCATTACTTAACAAGGCTTGAAATTACCTGCGTTATTCTTTGTTTGGAATAACATAAATAAATACAAGCATTTGGCGAATGAGGATGTCGCCGCTCGCATGATTGGTCTTTAGTCTCCGGTATAAAGTGGAACGCTCAAGTTTTGTCACTCGTCATAATCGACTCCATAATCGCTTAGGTCTCAAGGGTTCAAACAAACACAGTCTACCGGTAAAGTAATGTTGATAATGTCTAAAGACCGGAAGACCGAGCGTGGTGGGTGAGCGGTAACGCTCTGCTCCAGGCAAATGCTGGGATGATTCTTATAGAGGGCCATGGCCGTTCCCTTCTTTAATAAATTTAACATCGATGAAACGTAAAGCAATAAACAAAAAAATAAGGATAAGGAGGAGGTAATGTTAATCGACTTCAAGCCAGCTGCGTCCTCAATAAGATTGGATAGACGCAGATGAAACAAACAAAAAATAATGAAACTGTGTGATAGAAACGAAAGGAAGGTTCTACGTCGGTAAGAAAGTTATATACACCTTTTGCTCTAGATTTATTTAAACGACAGAAGTATAAACGATCAAATAATAAAAAAAAAACCTATCTGATAGCAAAAAATTTATCATCCACAATATGGTTCTAACACTGCATGGATAAAGCCCAGTAATGAACCTTCAAATAAAAACAGTCAAAACTTTTCAATCGTAGCGCTGTAGAAGATATTCACATTTATGCTGGCAGATGAAGTATAAAGAAAAAATAAACAAAAACAAAAATAAACACTTGTTAAGGAAATCGTGGCCTAAGAAAGAATTTGTAGGAAGACATATTCACAGAAATAGACTGGATATACAGGATTACAGTTTTAAGAGTCCTTATTTTCATTAAAACCCACATACAGAACTATTCATTTCTTCCACAAGTCACTTCACATTTCGTAATTACGAGATTCTTCAGTTCCGCTTTTCATTTTTGTTTTAATGTTTCTTCAATCCACATATCATGGTGCTATAAAAATACGAGGCTCGTCCAGAAAGTAAGTTCCGTTTGAATTTATCTCCGCTGCAGCGCTGCGATTACTGTTCCGCACATGTGCTGTAGACGATGTGTATCAAGGGGAAGAACGTCCTCCATTTGGAGATCGCTGTCAGTTACGTACGCTTTGTTGTGCTTGTTTGAAATGTCGGCGTTGATTGAAAATCCCGCCGCCTGTGAAATCAGGTCTGTGATTCTGTTTCTGAATGCGAGGAAAGTGAAACCAAGTGAAATTTATCGGCAAATATGCGATGTTTACGGACCAAATGCGATGAGTGATTCGATGGTGAGAAGATGGGTCCGACAGTTCAATGGCGGGCGTAGTGATGTGCACGATGAAGAACGAAGTGGGCGTCCACCTTTGGTTACAGAAGAACTGGCAAGACTTTCATCTGTTCTTACATCTCAAGTCTTTCCTTGGCGGTCATCACTTCACCAATGACGACGAGCTGAAAGAAACTGTTTCCAACTGGTTGAAGACACAGGCGGCAGATTTCTATGAAGAAGGTATACAAAACCTGGTGCCACGCTATGAAAAATGCCTGCAAAATTCGGCAGTTATGTGGAAAAGTAGTTTAAGAGTTGTAGAATTTTGTGCAATATAAATTTCTTCTGTATATGTGTACAATTTCATTTTATTACCAAATGGAACTTACTTTCTGGACGCGCCTCGTACATTCAGGTAAAATGAAATCTGAATTATAAATTACTTCGGCAACCTAGTGACAGTCTCTTTGCTCTGTATTAGGCTTGAGTCGTGGTTATACCGTGGGATCCGAATAAATGATCGTATTTGACTACTGACATGAACAAAGTAAATTCAGTAAAAATTCATTTATACAAAGTGATTTGAACCCATGATACTGCCATTTATTTCCATCTGCCTTTACCATTAAGCTCCCAGACTGCTCCCCATAACTGTTAGAACAAAGGAATTATTATATCTCATTACATTTGATTAATAAAGAAGACACACTTCTAGGAGGTAGTACTGAAACCGACACTGATGGCGATATACAAAAGAATGCATATACAATAATGACCAAGAGTCCATTCATTTAGTAAACTGGAAGGATAGATCGAAAGCAAGGCCAGGGCTTACCAAAATTTCCGCCTATTTCTGCGGAAACAGGAAATTATGAACGTCCTTCTTCTATAAATAACGTGTGTTTCACTTTCCTGGTACTCTGCAATCAAGCATTAAGAGACACTTAATTTAACTCCAATATTCAACTATATTCTTAAATGAGAAACAAATGCTGTAATGCTCTCACTTATAGATTTTTTAAGACTGTCGTCTAGATTATTTATAAAATTCCTCCATTCATTTTATACGAATATTCATTGTGTTTGAGAAATTAAAAATGAATCCAAATTTCTTTTAATCTAGACAAAAACGTCAATTCTGCTGTGAATCCGAGCGAATGATGGACTGATAAAAGCTATAGCAGTTTAGCCGAACCGTCAGAATTTAATTATTCCAAGCGGTAAAGATCCTT
The DNA here is from genome assembly GCA_031002005.1 of Vandiemenella viatica. NCBI lineage: Eukaryota > Metazoa > Arthropoda > Insecta > Orthoptera > Morabidae > Vandiemenella > Vandiemenella viatica. Next base: position 44,515,373 of record CM061921.1, on the reverse strand, counting down.
ATAATTATTAGTTTACACTGATATGGGTGGACCACGATCTCCAGCCAATGAATTTCAATCAAATCGGAGGATCTACCCAATAACGAGTCTTCTGAAGTGGTGAGGTTGAAAATACAGTGTTTCATAAAAACAATTGATGTCCAAGTGTATGGTGCAGTATCACTTTACGCCCCTTATTTTAGCGAAACACAATAAAAAAATTAGAATTTTTCACAAATACATTTATACATATATACGTCTGTAAAAGATTATAACAGCATACTTACATAGTTTCTTGTTATATTTATTTTGACGCTTTAATAACTAAAGCAATCGCTTCTTTTCCGTTACTTAACTTTTCACTTCTCCCAAGTAAACTACTGCGGATTTTATTCGAGCTCTGGGTGTTGTAATTTTGATTACTGTCAACAGTAATATAATAACAAAACGTACGAGTATTGATAGAATTTTAATGATTATGAATTCTTAAAGCAGTCGGAATATCTTTCGAATGGATATTCAGTACAATCCGGTCAAGGGAATGCTGTATGTAAACAGTCCTACTTCCTCATGATTATCCTACTACACATCACTTGCAGAGTGTAACAGAGATAAGGTATAAATCCTTATAATTAATTACAGTGTGGCTCTAGATAGTGCTAACTTCATCTATCAGCTGAAACGTAATTTTTACTTAACAACATAGTAGTTTATCTGTTACCAAAACTTTACGCAAAATAAGCGTCACTATTTCTATCAGCTATTTGATGATTTTTATCTTAGGACAAAATCTTTCAGAAATTTAGAAACTGATAGCTTTTAGCTTAGAATAAATGAAACGTAGGATATTTATAAAACCACTCCTCATCCTCGTGGATGTTACGACGTCCATATGCCGACTATCGTTCTTCTACAACTATGAAGAAACAAACTACTTGCTTAAACTTTGGCTAAATAAATTTACATCGAGAATCCATATATGTACTGTAAGACTGGATTGTTAATCATTTCAGTATTCTGAAACAGATTATGTTTGACTTCAGCATCATTTCAGCATACAACGAGTTAATATGTCAATACATACAGATACCAGTAGTTCTAAATTAAATCTTGATTGCGTTACTATTCAGCAAACGAATAGGAAATTAATCCAATAATATTTTGGTTGAATGATGGATTAGAACTGTATTGTTTCATTGTTGGAATTATACGGATGTTTGACTGATCAATTAATATCAAAAAATTTTGAGCCTAACTTTTGAAGATGTTTGTCAGTAATGTTTAGATGCAATTACAAATCATATATTTACATTAATTCATAGCCGAACGAATTTGATGAAAGGTAAAGTTCAGCAGTGACATTAGATAGTACTCAATTCACATTCACGATCCAGCCATCAAACTGTCGGTTTAAATAAAAAAAATCCGAAATTGCTCAAAGGAATGTGGAATTGCTCCTTCTCAAAGACCGTTGCCCTTTTTTTTTTTTTAGTTTGCTTAAAAACTAATCTTTTCCGAAATAATGCATTAATAGTGACTTTACTAAAGAATAACAACTAAAATGAATTTGGATTGCTTAATAGATACTTACAGACATGTGTAACTTTGGCTTCTCATTAAGTGTATAATATGTTTTTGCTGTCCCAGTGTACAGGCAACACAAGAAAAACATAACACTCATAAAACCACTTTTGCCCGCTGCCTGACTCGAACCGTAGAACCGCGAGACAACGCACTAGCTTCCAGGATCAGCATGGCATCCGCGAATCTGAGCCACTCACAGTACCATCCTCTCTGGCTTACCAGAGACGGAACCTGATTTAACAACAACTTATAACCAGCCTGGCATTATCTTTCCTCCTTCCTGAAATTTCCTGTTTCTTTCTTGCAATATCAAATTTCGGAAATAACGTTATCATGTCATTATGTATATATATTGTGCTACGGTTAACAATTTGGCAACTTAGTGCAGACCGAACTTATTACGGACTCCCGGAGAGGGTGGTCAAGCCACGGTATAACCACGACGCAAGCCTAATACACAGCAAAGAGACTGTCACTAGGCTGCCGAAGTAATTTATAATTCAGATTTCATTTTACCTGAATGTATTATTATAGCATCGTGATATGTGGATTAAAGAAACATTAAAACAAAAATGAAAAGCGGAGCTGAAGAATCTCGTAATTACGAAATATGAAGTGACTTGTGGAAGAAATGAATAGTTCTGTATGTGGATTCTAATGAAAATAAGAACTCTTAAAACTGTAATCCTGCATATACAGTCTATTTCTGTGAATATGTCTTCCTACAAATTCTTTCTTAGGCCACGATTTCCTAAACAAGTGATTTTTTTTTTCTTTTTGTTTATACTTCATCTGCCAGCATAAATGTGAATATCTTCTACAGCGCCACGATTGAAAAGTTTTGACTGTTTTTATTTGAAGGTTCATTACTGTAAAGCCCTGGGTTTTATCCATGCAGTGTTAGAACCATATAATGGATGATAAATTTTTTGCTATCAGATAGGTTTTTTTTTTTTTTTTTTTTTTTGATTTGATCGTTTATACTTCTGTCGTTTAAATAAATCTAGAGCAAAAGGTGTATATAACTTTCTTACCGATGTAGAACCTTCCTTTCGTTTCTATCATACAGTTTCATTATTTTTTCTTTCTTTCATCTGCGTCTATCCAATCTGATTGAGATCGCAGCTGGCTTGTAGTCGATTAACAATACCTCCTACTTATCCTTATTTTTTTGTTTATTGCTTTACGTTTCATCGATGTTAAATTTATTAAAGAAGGGAACGGCCATGGCCCTCTATAAGAATCATCCCAGCATTTGCCTGGAGCAGAGCGTTACCGCTCACCCACCACGCTCGGTCTTCCGGTCTTTAGACATTATCAACATTACTTTACCGGTAGACTGTGTTTGTTTGAACCCTTGAGACCTAAGCGATTATGGAGTCGATTATGACGAGTGACAAAACTTGAGCGTTCCACTTTATACCGGAGACTAAAGACCAATCATGCGAGCGGCGACATCCTCATTCGCCAAATGCTTGTATTTATTTATGTTATTCCAAACAAAGAATAACGCAGGTAATTTCACGCCTTGTTAAGTAATGAGCATTTAGCCCCAGTATTTAATAAATCCCATTGCTGTAAAGATCATGAAGTAAGAGTGTCAGAAACTACTAACAGCATTGTAGAAAACGGGAAAAACGGTAATTTAAGAACTCCCTGCTTTTAAGCCCGATTCTCAATTAACTTTAATTACTTATACCAGTTATAAAATAATTTATTTTTGTCCTACGATAGTAATCTGGTTGTAAATTTTTTAGTGACAATGGTCGTTTGATTTGTTGCGGTGCTAATATTTAGTTCTATGCGATTAAGTCTCATTTATTTATATAGTTCATAATCATTATCGTCCACCTACAAAGAGAGCAATAATTCCTCTTGTAAATTATTTCTTTCTGAAACGCGATGTTCGTTCTGCTGTGAAATAATTATTTTGGGAAAATGTGTGTCGTTTGAAAAGGGACAGATGATATGATTTCGGCGCCGCTTGAAACCCGTGTAGATTTCCTTCAGTTCTGCCGCCGCAAGTCTTTCATGCTTACGCCGGTAATTGGGTAAGAAACATTGGGTACTTTCGCAGATGTTTATCTTATTCCCTGACGCAGTTAGGAAAGAATCATGGGTACTTTATACTCATAAGCAATGTGCAGTTTCGGTACGTTTAAAAAGAAAAGAAAAATAAGTAAAATTTCTAAATTAAAAAAAAATATATGAGAACTGCTTTGACTTGAACTCGGAACCGCTCGCTCAGCAACCCAGAACGCTAACCATAGGAACACTGCACTCTCGGTGCTACTTTCCTCGTATATGTGTCTACAACGCAGCGAAGGAAGACTGTTTCATTCAATCCATCTTGGAGAGACGCTCTTCTGAAAGAGTTTCTTGTTTCTGTAGTTTCGTAGTACTAAAAATTCTACCTCATGGAACATGATTATCCCTTGGTTTGTGGACTGACCACGTATATGAGTCAAATATTTTTCGAAGGAATTATCAAAATGAGTATAACAGTCTTATCGTTATAGTTTTATGCTAATCAACCATAGTAATAAATAGCATTGAGCTTGTTTCCTGCCTCGCTTTAATGTAATCCCGTTAATTACATCTTTTGGGATATGTTTAATGATCTGAATTGTTAAAGTGTTATAGAAATGTAATGGAAGGTTGATGAACTGCTTGTAGCATATACGCTAAGACTAGCTTCTAAGTATTGACTGTAAGTGACAATTACCTTTGGTCAGCTGGCGCTGCCAAAGAATAATATAACTAGGATGAGAGATGTGTGTAATCGCAGTGAGACAAAAGAGAGCACGGACTGTGTTAAGCTTACGAGAGGTTTTGTTATTTTGGATATATGATTTTGAATAAACGTCTGATGTTATTGGTGTTCCATATATGTGTGGTTTTTCTTGGTTTAGCAAATATTATTTTCACTTAAATGCATTACATTAATATGCACGACTGCCGAATCAAATAAAAGGAATCATCGGTAGTTTATAACCTGGCTTGCCTGGTAAGGTTGGAAAGAATAATATAGTCCTGTGATATTTGGCGACCCTGGACCAGAATTTATGGGTGTTAATTTACTACTAATGAGCATAGCACCCTAAACGAATGGACTTCTGATGACGCAGTGGCAGCGGCGAGTTCCAGATTTTCATTCTACGCAGCGCGGCAAGTAGAGAACATTTCATTTTTAAGTTCTGAGGTGAAAGTAATCATCAGTCATATAAAGAAAAAAAAGAAAAGAAAAGTAATTAAAATTTGAACACTGAGTGAATGACGTACAGTAAAGAACTTGAAACTGAAGCAGTAATTGTTTTTGAGAATGTCTTTCTTCATTAGTAAATCATTTATTATTTTGATAAAGAGTGAGTAGTGTATAGTAAAGAAGTTAAATATGAAGCAGTGATTTTTGCTGTGGGGATTGGCTCTCCTGAGTAGTAAAACTTTTGTTGTTGCTTGTAATATATGTATTATATATAATAATTGTATAAAACTTGCTAGAATGAGTGCCGAAAAGAGTACAGACTTAAAGAGTATGGATCTTGGATTGATATTAAATGCCATAACGCAAATATTTGAACAGAGCCAAGAAAAAACCAGACAAGGATTTGAACAGAGCCAAGAAAAAAACCAGACAAGGATTTGAACAGAGCCAAGAAAAAACCAGACAAGATATCGGAATAATTAATGAAAAACTCACGCAAGTTATACAAAGGAGTCAAGAATCTGAGAAAAGGATTACGGATATTATTAATCAGAATATTAAAAGGATAGAAGAATTGATAGTAAGTGTGTCTGGAAGAATTTTGAAGGTGGAGAAGGAAACAGAAAAAGAACTGAAAATAATGAGGGAAGATACTATTGAAATCAAGCAAGTTATGGATCAAGATGTCGTTGTTTTAATGGATCACTATATGGAAGAAAAGGAGAAAACTATTGATGAAACTGTAGAAGCGTCATTAAATAAAAAAATAGAAGAAAGTCAGAAAAATGTGGAAAATAAAATGGAAGTAATTTTGGAAGGCCAAGTACGAAGTCATGAAGAAGCTGTTGAAGAAGAAATGAGTATAGCGGAAGCACGAAACGAGTCGTTAGAAGACACATTCGAGGAAGAAGAATTAGCAGATAATGATAGCAAGATACCTTTAAGTATTAGCGAATGTGAAGCAAGTGAAAATGTTCCTAGCAGCGATGGGGAAGAGTACAAATGCAGAGAAGTGAGAATGAATATAAAGAAAATGATGAAAGTGGAATAAGAATGTTTTTTATAAGGAGTTATGACGAAGAAGAAGATGAAAATGTATTGCATATGGGAACCGAAGAAAAGAATATTGTACCAGGTCCAGGTATCTATAAAAGATCGAATGTATTTTTCCGACACGGTAATACAGAAGCCGCTACATATGTTTCTTTTGACGGGAAAGATAAAATGGGATCGATGGAAGTATTGTTGCAGGACACAATCGATGACGGCCGACACCGAATTGCTTCAAATTATTTGAGAAAAGAGTACCCACCTGATATAAGTACAAGAGAAGTAGTTGAATGGTCTCATGAAAAGGAAAACTGGAAAACAAGAAAGAAATTACATGATGGACTGGAAGAATATATAAAAGTGGCAGAAAGGAATTGGAAGAGGCGGAAGAAAAAGCTACGGTAGAACTACTTGTATGCAAGAAGCTTATCGGGGGCAAGTATTTCCATCATCAATTCGATTTGGGAGATATGTTTTTGGTGAAAACTAAACAAAATTCTTGCGAAATAAATTCAAAGATTGAAAAATTCTTCAAAATCTATCATGAACCTTTTAAGATTGTTGTTAAGCCAAATGCGAGCGCCTATTTGCTTGCTTATCCCAAATCTAATAAAATACTAGGATTAAGCAATGTGGTCGATTTAAAATTGCATAGAACAAAGGACTGAAAAGATAAAATGTTATGTAATTGTCAAAGTAATATTGTATTGATCTTAAAACAGAATAGTATCATAAAAGAAATATCAAAAGAAATCCAATAGTTTACAGTAGTATGTAATTTTATTGTTAACACCTTGTTGTGACGAGAAAGTAGCATGATAAATGTAATGGTTAAGACTGAAATTTGAGCATCTTTAATCTGAACTGAGTGTACGTGTCAGGGCGAACGAACAATAATAGAATTGGACGCTATATAGTGCATATGATGCCGGATTTGGTGACAAGCAAAAATTTAAATAGTGAACTGATATAGACTGTGAAAATACTTTGGATTTTTAATCGAAATTATTAGCATAATGTGGAAAAAGTAAGGCCATTGCAAACTAAATTTGAGAAGAACTGTTGGACATTGTATTCAAGGAGAAAATGGTGTCTTCCATTGTGTAGTTCAATAACGTCTCGGCAAATTGAAAATTGTGCTAAATTTATTAATCTGCCTCGAAGTGGGGGCAGGTGTAGCATATACGCTAAGACTAGCTTCTAAGTATTGACTGTAAGTGACAATTATCTTTGGCAGCGGGCGCTGCCAAAGAATAATACAACTAGTAAGAGGGGTGTGTAATCGCAGTGAGACAAAAGAGAGCACGGACTGTGTTAAGCTTACGAGAGGTTTTGTTATTTTGAATAAACGTCTCATGTTATTGGTGTTCCATATATGCGTGGTTTTTCTTGGTTTAGCAAATATTATTTTCACTTAAATGCATTACATTAATATGCACGACTGCCAAATCAAATAAAAGGAAACATCGGCAGTTTATAACCTGGCTTGCCTGGTAAGGTTGAATAGAATATAGCCCTGTTATATGCTCTGGCAATAAAAATCGTCAGTGGGAGGAGCTTAATTCCTGTTAGCCAATTGTTTCCTGCATTGCTTTAAGGAAATGAAAAATCTTCAGTATAGACGGCTCTGAATGAAATATCCACCAATGAGATTGCGAGGAGGCGGAGCCAGTATTGCGTTACTGTTTCCTGGGATGACATTAATGCCAGATTGTGCAAAATAAGATTGATAGAATTTTTCAGCGGTGGGCAGATTTATTGTCAAATTGTGTACTTTCCCAGCAAGGTGTTGTATTAAATTTCAACTTGCTAGCTCATTCTGTTTGTTCTGTGTGCAAGTTCAAGCAAGGATCTACTTGTGGCTCCAGTGGTTTTGTACGATCAGCACATAAAGAGCTGCTCGTTGCAGGCCCGCCGGAAGGGGGCGGCAAATCGAGTGATCGACATTCGCTGCCCCGCGATAGTTGCCACTCCATTGTCGCTGGGACGAAACTTATGTAGCGGGCGACCTTTTTTTTTTTTTTAGCTCAATGGGGGCGGCAAATAATGTTTGAAGGGTCGGCAATCTCACAGTTTTTTGACCCGGTTCCGAAAACTCCTAGGTCCACCTCCGGCTGTAGTTAGACAGGGGGCGGCATAATCGGTTTTGCACACCTGCGTTCAAACAGCTAGCGGCGGGCCTGGCTCGTTGTGTTCCAATATCTGAAAAACACTGGTGAAACATATGAAATTTTGTGGCTTCAGTATTTTTTCGCTAAAGTACATAGTTATAGTTTCTCATCTCCACGTTCTATGCTCAGGATTACGAGTGTTTCAGACAGAAAAAAGTAAACTGGCGGTGGCGGGATTCGAGCCGCAGATATGCTGATCACTATACACTCAAATTTTCAGATTAGCAATCCGTTTTAACGGAAAAGTTGCTCTGATGTTATTTCCTTCGAAGTTATAGAGTTGCTTCATTTTGGTTCCATTAGCAACGTACCAGTTAAGGTCGGAGTTAAGGTCTATGCCAACTGACATATGGCGCTGTTCTGTATTTTATTTAAGTTTTGCTGTATGTTGTCTGGAGCCTAAGTGCAACGGAGGGTCTAGTTGTTAACGTCCCTTGGTACATACGGGTGCTCCGTGCCTGCAACTCTTGGGAAGTACTTATGTAGTTTTAGCGTTTGGTAGGAACGGATCTATGCAGACTAAACCACAGACTTGATATTTCTCTTATGATAAATCTTTACTGTATAGAATGATATTTAAGTATTTAAGTGACTTTGCTAATAAAATATCCAAATTTATTTATTTCCCCTCTTGAAGACTTATGTACATAAGAATGTACAGTCATTCTCCAACACAAAATACAATATTTTTGAAGTAAATTACATATGTTATTTGTAATGAGTGTGGAATATATACGTTATCGATATTTCTACGTCAGATTGAAATAGGCACATGTTTCCAAAAATTTTGAAGCAAAGTAAATTTTCCATGTGAGAGGTTATTACACATCAGATAGAAATTGTGATAGTGATTTTAGTAGAAGCTGATTTCATTTTCGCGCAATTAATTTTATTTCTTACTGAAGCTGATGTATATGGTATTCTCATACAGTTTTAAAGAACTTTGTGATATATTATTGGTGTGATACTGATGGTTGTTAAGCGCGGGACAGTACACGGTATCTTCATCATATTTGCTCGAGAGGCCATTCATTCCTGCCACGCAGCCGTTTTCCGCACCGTAAAATACTCGTTTTGTGAAATGAACTGGGGCTTCCGAAGGTCAAAAACATGGCTATCCGCGTGTGAGTGAAAATGATGACTCCATTCTCTCGGACCACTGCATTTTGGTAGTCGCGTATAATCCACCGTATCAAATGCACCATTACATCGAACAAACGAATATAAATAATTCAATATTAAACGGCAGTTTAACGTGACGCGCCAGAATAATTACTTGATTTGTTGCCTGGGAACTAACTGCTGCCATCGTGTGGAGCGAAAACAATGCGTTGAAAGGTGGTAGGCTTCACGTATGAATAAAAACGTGGAAATAACATAAAATTTAGTGCCTGCTCGGTGACTAAAGGAAAGTACTCTAGATTCTAAATCAGACAAATTTTTCAACCTGTCAACAAGAAAAAGCGGAGTGATTTTCTGTAGCTTTTATTGTTAAATTTTAGTGTATGAGAAAACTACCAAAAACTAATAATAATGACTATCTGCTACCAACAAAAATTTGTTTCGGAAACAAACATACTTAATTTTACGATCAGAGCATTTACCACAACCCAGTCAAAATCCAACAATTAGCTTTAAAATATCTGTGAGGCCACCTGAAATTTTGTACACTTACTGCCATATGTAGACTCCCTTAAACAACACAGGACACCTCATCTACAACTACATCTACATATAAACTCTGCAATTCCCAAAATTGTGGGTGGCAGAGGGTGCTCAGCACCATAGCTAATCTCTTTGTTTTGCATTCCAATCCCTAATGGTACGAGGGAAAAAAGAATTCATATAAGAATCATTGCGGCACCTTATTTCTCTAATCTTATCTTTCCTGTCATTCCGGCTCAAATTGGTTGGTGGACGAAGTATTTCACTACACTCGTAAGCGAAAGTGGGAGTACGCATGTTTACCAATAAGTTTAAACGAAACGTGCGTTGTCTGTCAACCAGAGACTCCTAGCCTAGTCTACTAATCAGTTCTGTGACGCTTTCATAAGGACAGTAGCAAGCGGTCACGAATCGAGCGGCTTTTCTCTGTACTTTCTCTATACTTTCGACCAACCCCTTACGAAACGGATCCCAAATGGCATAACAATAGTCCAAATGTGGACGCACAAAAGATTTGTACGCTATCTCCTTTGTTTGTTCATTGCAATTTTTCAAGATTCGGCCTATGAATCGCAGCCTAGAATTAGTTTTACCTACTAACGAATTAATATGTAAGTCCAATTTCATGTTCCTTTGTACTTTTACTCCCAAATATTTCATAGAATCAACCATATCAATAACTGAATTGTTTAACTCGTATTTATGAGCAATTGGATTCTTTTTGTTAGACCACTTTTGAGAAAATGACTTTTTTACCTCTCCCGATAGAGGTATCTGTTATAGCAAAATTAAGATATATATTGTTGTCATTCTTTTCCACCATTAATTTCATAAAAATATCTCTAACTATATGACAAAATACAAGTATAAATAGAATTTATTCCTTAATTTTAATTTATTAAGCACTAAACTGTTGTTAAAAGATCAATATAAATATTACTAAACTCTGTAAATAAATAAAAGGATGTACAATTCTTCATAAATATTTGTCCATGCAATCTATAAGTCTCCCCTGATAATTTAAGCGCTCTATTCCTTATAGAAGTTGACAAAATTGTTCCTACGTACAAAAAAAAAAAAAAAAAAAAAAAATAGACATCTGAGAAAATGGGAGGATTGGAAGATATTTTAGTTGCAGTTGTTGTACTAGGTAGTGACAGGTGAAACAATATTTTAAATATACTTCCAGTAGAGTTAAAAGCCTAAAACTTTCACACAATACAGATAAATAACCATATAATCGAAAACCATAATTTTCAAAAATAAAAAGTAATTCTTTGAGCTCTAATCGGTTACATCTCCCCACCTCCCTTTTTCAATCGCTTTCAAAGAAAAATTATCGTCTTTACGAAATCATATCAAAATTAAATTTATTGTATTTTACACACAAAATGACAGGTTATACTTTAATTGAAACTCCATCAAAACCTGACCTGTAGTTCGTGTACCAATAGCATTCCACGAAAAATTATCCTCAGTTTTTCATTTTTTGACCTCAATTACAAACGATAGATATCCTATTTCTACCTGCGGGAATACCGACTGTACTCTAATCGAAACTTCAACAAAATGAGACGAGTAATTTTTTGTGACTGGCGTTCATCCAAATGCAGACGGACAGTCAAACGTCCAACACTTATTTTTTTTTAAATTTAAAAAATATAGATTTTTCTTGGTTAATATTTTGCTATAAGTACAGATGACAACTATATGGGATTTCGTCATTACAATCGTGTGCTTGACATGCGACAATACGGCACAGTAGAAACGAAGTCCATTTTCAGAACAATTAAAATTAACTTTTCTAATTTTTAATCAAGAAATAAGCTGAAGAAATCCAATAAAATATAAAACAGTATTGTTAATATCATTTTGAAAATCAGTACCACACTTGTATACATGTATAATGTGTATTATAAGGCTGAGCTTAAGGTTTCTTGGTGTAGCTACAATATACTTAAAACGACACAGCTGGCAGTGGGAAAACGCCTATTTCCCTTCCTGAGTCATTTAGCATCAACCAGCATAGCTTCTTCTAAATTTCTAGTATTTAATTTTCTATGAATGAGAAAAACGGTATTTATTCCATTCGAAACTTAACAAACGTTCCTTTTATTAGGCCTTTCCATTTACACAAGCCAGTTTTATGAGTTTTCCTCTAATATTTTGTTTCAATTCATTGAAATATTACAACATTTTATTGTTTCAAAACTCCAATTATTTTGAGGAATGGTAAGCTTAAGAAACAAATCTAATCTGTTTCTTACGAAACAAGAATAATTCTAATAACAAATCGTTTTTTGTCCCGTGCTGCAATTAAATAACTTTCTTCGTTTAAACCTCTCCCACTGTGGGTTGGTGCGGAGGAACTTAATGGAACGGCCTGGACTTGAATAACGGCCTGTTACGCCAAACGATTTCATTTGTCGAATCTTGAAAACAGAACTGGTTTAACAGCTTTCCTTTCCTATTCCTAGGCACCACGAACATTCAATAGTCATCTGCTTGAGGATATGAATATTTCATGTTCCTGATTTTTAACAATTTTCTTTTAAAAATAAAATTTAGCAAAACAATTATAGATGAGTGCGCATATGTTTTTTCTTTTCTTGTTGTAGCTTATGATGTCTTAAGGAATGAAAATTAAAAATGCTGTTGAGAATTACGAGGAAAAATATATGTTTAACATCATGCCATTTAGTGCGCCACAGACAATGAGGATTTTAGGCTGTAAGTATGTGAATTAATTTCCATGTTGATAAAAACTTAATCAAAAAGATCACAGGTGATGGTCATACAATTTCAGGGGCAGAGGTACAGCGTTGGTGTATGGCTTTAGGGTGGTCAATCAACATTCCAGCAGATTATACAAACAGCTTCTACAAAACTATCCACAGTAACGTGATTCATATGATGTAACCAAGCGTTTTATATTTCTGAGTTTAGATAAGGCAGTGCCCATTTATCTTTATTATTGCACTGAACGGTAGGAAAATTAAACAGGATAAAGTTCACAATTTCAAGCTATTCATTATGAAACAGTGAATGCTATACTGTGAATTCGATCAGGTATATAAGCCAAACCTTTAGCTATAAGCGAAACATTTAAAAAGTCAAAGCATTTACAGACTATGACTAAACTGTTATTACAATAGTCTATTCACTACATACGTTTTCAACCAAGGTAAAAAAAGTGTTTTTTTTTTTTAAATTAAATTTATGACCGTTTTATTTGTAGTTATAGCTTTTAGGTAAGAGGCCGTGGTAAGAGGCAATAACAATTGTTGGCCAACAATATGCACATTAAAAATTAGACCAATTTATGTTAGAGGTCCATACAATTATTTTTGACATTTTACTGGTCCTTGGATCGAGAAATGTTCAGAAATACTGCCCTATATGATTCCTGGAAATGTTTGCTATGTTCGCTGCTGATTCTCTTTTTTTTCTATCTGAATGATTGATGTATAGGATGATTCATAAATAACAGCAATTTCAAAAGATAATGCGCTATTGTTTACTTAGCAATATTGACGTTATATAATTACTCTTGAACATTAAGAGGAAAGTTATTGCTTTTACTGATAACTGTAAGATGGGAGTACGACTGATTAGCTCTTCCAACCCACTCATAAACATTCCAGCAGTTTCGCAAATTCTGCAAATCACTTCAAGCGTGAATTTAATCATTTCCAAGGAACTGACGTTCAGTGGACAGATTTCTGCTATGTGGATCTTGCGCTCCCTACGGTCGGGTAATATACTTCACATCCATCTGTTATCTAGCTTATCTATACCATATAATAAAATTGTAGAAACGTTGTGTGTATCACTTAATTTTTATTTTTAAAAAAAGGAGTAATTGCAATGTGAATTACTGATGATACAGATACCAACACTGCAAAATTTGGAAGTTTTTTTCTGTCTGTATGTATATTCGAACACTGAGCGTAAACTGAATCATTTCCAAGGAACTGACGTTCCGTGAAGGTTGTTATGTGAAAAGTAATAATTTTTCCCTCCCTTCAATGTGAGAATATCAGTCATATCCATGTCTTCTAGTTAATGTGTGTTATATAGTAAAATTTTTGAACATTTTTCTCGTTATATTCAACTTTTTTTTTTTTTGAATGTTTAATTGCTGATAACATAGATGCTACAACAGTAAAATTTTGAAGTTTTATCTGTATGTTAAACTACACATGCTGATAACTTATGCAATGAGTAAAAGAAAAGGTTCCTTTTTATCCCGGTAAATGTAGAAAAAATCTAACTATCCGTGTATTGCAAAGAGAATAATGAATGGATTTCAACGAAACTTTACGTAGTAAGAGCTTATGTTTTATTAGAACACAGTTCTCCATAACACAGGGGGAAAAACTGTGAAATTTTAAACTTTTCGTCTATCTGTGCGCGCTTCTCGCAAAACCTAATCAAAGAATTTCAAAGAAAGTTAACATGATGATAGTTATTGTCATCAGTTAACATTTAGACATATAGGATACTTATTTTCGTTTGGGGTACAGGGGTCTAAACCGTAAATTTTGGAATTTTTGTGTGGTTATTTAATATTGTCTCTAGCGGCTTTCTCGCAGTCAAAATACCTACGGCGATTAGTGGTGATGTGTTCAAAAGGCGAAATCCCATTCCCTGCTCTCAGATTAGTTCGGTTGATAAGAGTCCCGGAGATCCTTCAGCAGTCCGCCTTCCAGGCTTCACCTGGGAGGAATGAAATTTGTTAAAAAAAAAAATATTATTATTACAAACAGCACTAGACGAAGTTGCCAATAGACACTTGGTGATCATATTCGACCGCAAACTTCTTTTTCGACAGGAATCGCTTCCGTACAAATTTGCACTACCACAGTTTATATACCTACAAATAAAACAAACTATTCTTCATACGACAAGCAGCACCAATTTAAAGTTGCTTTCAGAGAAGTCATATGGACAGTACTGAAATATGCCTGTGGGTTATCCACAAACATAAACTTTTCTATTTAGTTGTAGTTTAAAGGGAGGTAGAAACAAATGTTACGTTCAAACGGGATTGAAGCATTATATAAAAAGTAAATTCATAAGGAGAAGAAGAGATTTACTATATATATATACGCAGGACTTCTCCTATGCTTATACCCATCCAGCCTATATTTCTGAATTAGCAGCAGAAATATCAAATCCCGCGTGATTAGATTAAATCGCGGGCACAACTAGTTTATAAATAAATTCTTGGAACACCAAATGTTCACTAACGGAATTTGAACGAAACATCGTTTCCCCAAATTACTTCAGGCGAATTCCGGGATGCTTCCTACAAAAGGCATTTTCGGAATTAATTCCCATTCCTTGTCTCCAGTCCCCATCCCGCCTCTAATGACCTCGACGTCAACAAGGCGTGAACCATAAGTTAAAAAAAAAAAAAAAAATGGATGGAAGATCACCACCCGCAACACTTTGGTAACTGTAAGGATGGCGTCTCATCTTTTTATCCTCTGCCGTATCTTGTTCTTGCTCATTATCTTCATGCTGCAGCTCATATATTAGCAGAGCACGCAAAATGTAACTGAGACATGCTACAGCATTTACTTTGTTAGCAGATGCCCCTATTGTTACAGTTTCTTCCGTAGTTATACGGACTCCATTAATTTTGCTAAAACAAACTGCAACCACGTACAAAATGTCTACCTTCACATAAGCAAGCCCAATTTGATTTGGGCAGACTGGTTTGAATGTCTTTTAATGTCACCTCCAACTTTCTCTACAAGATTGCATTTTAACATTTAAATTTTTAAATGTTTGTACGTATTAAAATACTTTAATAATGAATTTATGTACACTAGCGACTTTATATAACAAAAAAGACTAATTTAACAGCTAAAATGTATGTGACGGTTTCATTAGTTTAACAGATTTAGGTGTTACTTTATTTTACGTCTGCATGAATGTTAAAATAATTTTGAAAATTTCACTGTTTGGGAGCTGGAAACATAACAATAGGCATTGGTCATATATGACAATAGGAGACAATGATCAAAGAACTTTAAATACAATTATCTCTTTTTTTATTTTTTTTATCTGTACGAGTCGTCGACATCGTGGTCATTAGAGGCGGGAAATGACTTGGGGCAAGTAATGGTAGGGAATTCGACCATGGTCAAATGAAGTGATTTGGGAAAACCATGGAAAACCAAAATCTGTACTGCTGAAAGGAATCCAGGTCCTTCCAACCGCAGAACCGCTTCCTCACCACGCGCAGTTTCGCTTTTGTATTCTTGCCCTAGGATCATTGGTGTTCACCACTTTATTCAGTACGGTTATCTCTCAGTCTTGAACAATCCGTCGCGTCGACTGTATTTAACAAGGTCAGGCAGCTGTGGAAGGGCCGATATCCAATCCTCGGCGTTAAGCAACACAGTCCCTCATTATCTTGAGCCGATATATCGATTGAGAGTAAAGAAATCTGGCAGGCTCTGTATACACGGATATCGATTACTTGTAGAACCTCCTTCCACCAATCTGGAATGTAGTGACAGCAAACCAGAGAAAGACCAGTGTCATTTATTAGTTAATTCATTTCAGAAGGTGCACGAAGAAAATATGACTGGAGCGTTTATTACAGAAACACAGTCAGTACAGTCTGTTATATCTGTTAATTCAGGTGACGTTTTCCGTCGTTCCAAAGCGTCCGCAGTTCACTGTGCTGATCTAAGTTAGGTGTTCCTATTAATGTGTATTGGACGCCAGATAGTCACGCAACACAAGGCCAGCTACACATAGCTTCCCGTGAGGGTAGAAATCTATGTTTACCGCAGTTCGCAGTTCATAAACTTGTACACCCACCAGTTTGGCGTGCTTGGAAGAGCACCAGATTAAATTTTCCCGACACTGATAAATCACTTGCTGCATCACACGATTCTGAGCGCTGTCCATCAAACTAGTAGCACCAACCGAACGTGGTGGGTGAGCGGTTAGCGTTCTGGCCTCGCATTTGGGAGGACGGCGCGGCGGTTCGAATCCCCATCTGGGCATCCAGATTTGGTTTTTCCATGGTTTCCCCTAATCACTCCAGGCGAATGTCGGGATACTTCCATCAAAAGGCCATGGCCGAATTCCTTCCCGTTCTTTGTCCCCAGTCCCATCCCGCCTCTAATGACCTCGACGTCAATGAGGCGTAAAGCCATAAGTAAAAAAAAAAAAAAAAAAAAAAAAAAAAAAAGTAGCACAACTCATTCGTACTTGACGAAACATTCTGATGGCAGGAATAGTGAATTCTAGTTATGAAATGTGACGCGGTATGTATTACTTTGTCAAAACGAAGTAGGAAATAATCATGTTACTTGAAATTTCCTGTAAAGTTATTGAACGAAAAAATTGTCACCCCAAACAACTTCATGATAAATTTATTAGGCATTAACCGAGACAAAATTATCCAAATTATTTTTTCTTTCAACCCTTCAGAACTACATTGTATGTAGTTCATAATTAATAATACCATATTACCCATTAACATACTTTACAATGTAAATAATTGGCCACAGTATACTTGCTTTCTGAACCAATGAATCTTGTAAAGATTTATAGAAGCTTCCGGTTATTAGACTGTAACTTCAACACTACCCTCAGCTCTACCTAATTCCCGTGGACAACGGCACAAACAGATAAAATCAAAACAACGGGTTACATGCCGGCATTTTAAAGCAACAAGCTAACAGGATTCTAACGCACGTTTTGCTCTACACTAGATCCTTGACACCTGCAAAATAATAAGGTAACAGGAATGAAACACCGAATTAATGACTGATATTTGTTAAAATGTGGCAATTATTTTACAGGCCAGCATGCATTCAAACGGATCAACAACAGGTGAGACGTAAGGTTGGTCAGTCTTTCAAATTACCCCGAATCTGTAACATGTGCTTGAAGAGAGGACTACATGTTTCCAGTCGACGGGAGAATAAATGAAGATCGAGCGTGGTGGGTGAGCGATAACGTTCTGAGAGGACGCTGGTTTGAATCCCCGTCCGGCCATCCATATTTGGGTTTTCCATGGTTTCCCTAATTTAATAAAAATTGGCAGTCATTGGGGGCTGATGAAAGAAGGGAAAACTTATAACTATGAATATCATACGCACAACCGTTATACATATAGCTGTAGATACTCTAAATAACAATAGCAATAACCCTGGAGACAGGATTTCTAAAGACTGCCCATTCCGCCCCTGTCTTAGTCGCCTTAACCTAACCCGGTACTGCTATCAGGTATAGGGGACCTACAGTATCACGTCCAGTCCGAAACCACGGAAGCATTCTGGCGTACTTCAAATTACACAATAAGCTGCTCCGAAGGCAGAGGCAGGGATTCGAACCGGTGACCTGTGTTCTCGCGTTAGACACCTTAGCCACTAGCCAGCAGCCCGCTACAAATTTTGTGTTAACATTAGCATGTCTGTGACGCGAACTCTTAAGATTTTACCAATAAAAAATTCCCCCAACGCGTCTAAAGAACTTAATAATCTAACTTAGTCCACAAGCCGAAGGTTGGACGAATCTTCTCGAAAGAGATGTATCAATCTATTGTATTACAGGCAGGAAGGCCAATTCCTTTCCTGAGGGGTCTATAGTTTAACGTGGAATCAAAACAACGGAACGACCCGGCGTAGCTCATATAATCACATAGACCTCCTAAAAATTTCTGTTCCCCACAGGACTCGAACCCGCGAAAACAGAGAGAACCTTCCGGAAGTAAGCACCTTAACTGCTGCGGTACCGGACCGCTTCGGTTGGAAGTAAATGTGTGCTATGTACTATCAAATCGGATAAAAACTGCGGGTTTGTATGGACAACGTTGACAGAAAATAAGGGGGGGTGGGAGGAAAGGGGGAGATTGCTTAGGTTTTTGTAAATCAAGCGGAAACCACGTTTTTCTCTTTGTTTTAAAGTATAAAATAAATACAGCATTAATAAAACCCATTTTAGATACGATTTCTAGTGCATGTTCAATATATTTTGTATAGTCAAATATCCCAAGTTTCTACGTTTTTGTTATTCCTCTTAATCGTTATTTCCCAACCTTGATTGAAACAATGATGTCTAGAAAGTACTTACAGTCCCAGATATCATACTTATAACGCAGCCACACAATAATTTTGTTGGTCTTTCTATTTAGAGAGGTTGAACATCTCATTAGTTTTTATAGCTAGAGGATTGTTTATCTAATAATCAAATTGAAGCAGTTATGTATTTCTAGTTCGAAACATCTTTAATAAACTAATGGTAGAAACTGCCACATATTTTTAATCTCTGGAACAAGGAGCAGTGAATTTTTCTACACCTAAAACTTTCTTTATTTTGAGTCTCATAAATGTTGGTACATCGACGAGTTGTGGAAGATAATAATCGGAATTTTAACTTCGTCAAATGATTAACAATGTGGTATCTACTAAACAGAATGTCACAACACAAAATATGTAGGCTCTGAGTTCGGGAAGACTAAAGTTAACTGTATATCCACGCATCACACTGGAGTTTTTATATGATTTTCAGAAATAAACTCATCGCAGGATTGATGAAAGAAAGAGGCATTAAAGCATTCCTCACATGAACTGCAGTTATTGTTATGAGTTTTGATTTATAAGCAAACTATTTATTGTAAAATATGAAACAACAAAATTAGAAAAGTACAAAACTAAACTTCTATTAAAATGAAACAGGCAGTTAATTCAAATGCAGGAATGGACTCTAGTAAATGATGTTCCTCCACAATGGTGCGATGGTACCTCAGATACTCCTTCTCTGTTGTAATATTATCTTGTATCGATTGTTGATGGACATGATGATGGTTGAATTAGAGTGTTACAAATTTTTGGGTTGGAAGTCTTAGACCAAATTTCAGGAAATGAAATAACGTAGGGTTAAGTATTTTTAGCAAATATTTCCACATTTACCTGAAAGATGGTCTGGAAATCCTATTCAGACGTGAGTAGACGCAAGCGCATTTCTCTTCCTGGACAATTGGAGGAGTGGTGGGTAGAAAATATGCAATAGCATCCCGGTCATTCTGGGTGCGTATTTGGGCAGTATTTTTCACACACACTTGTGGAATTTCTGGATATTTTTGTATCAAAATGCTCTTTCGAATCCACATAACGTTAAAAATTATACCAGGTCATCAGACAAACGATAAAATCAACACTATCACAATTAGGATAATTGGACTAATGACTTCCGCTATGTCCCTACGTCTAAGTGATCGCAATCATTTTAGTTAAAATTGTGATTTCAAATACAGAAGGAGTTCCCTGATGTTTAATGTCAAATAAAGATTAGTTACCTTCCGTAACGAATTTAATTCCATTTGTTTAATAAAATCCATAGAACCCAGTTCCGTGTCTATAAGCTCAAAAACCACTTTATCATCACAAGATGGGTTACTATCACTCGTAAAACTACATCGTCAGCAGTTTAAAATTATTTTGTTAGCAAAAAAGTTTCTTTTTTTCATGATACTTACCTGCGCACTGGAAACAAATGACGTAAATTATTGTGGTTTAAAGTACACAAAGCAAGACATTCAAAGTTTGAATATCAGCCTACAGGCAAGTAACAATTCCAGGTGGAAACAGAAATATACTGAACCTAAGAAAGCGGTCAACAATATCAATGGTACCACACCTCACGCTCTCCACAATGAACCACAACTTTTATTTATAACCAATACGCAGTTGTGACTCATGTATGATTATATTATCCTACCTTCTAGTTAAATTCCAATACACCCAACATTGTCTCCGAATTTTAATTCAAAGTGTGTAGTTAGTTGTAGCTTCAACTTTGCATATTTGCTTGTCAGTAGCAGCAACAGCAGTCGTTGGACGGAACCGTTACGTGAAGTAGTACCTCCAGTGCTAATTTAATTTAAAGTGCTTAGTTAGCGTAAGCTTCGTCTTTATATTTGGTTATTGACAAAAAGCATCCTACTGAGAACGCATAGTGAGTCCGTTTTTTCGTGTACTCCTTAGTTTTTTCTTTCTGTGAGGTAGTATGTGTAGGGACTGTGGTTGTTGTGCGCAGACGCAGGCTGAGGTGACTGATCTGCGCACCCAGCTTGCAGCTTTGGTGACAAGAGTTACACATCTGGAAGCTGCCGCAAGTGAATGCAGTAGATGCGTTATTGGTGACCCTATAGAAGCAAAGCGGATCGCAGGTTCTCCCATACCTGTCATCGTATCTGCAGTCCAGGCCGAGACGTCGGAATCTCTGCGGCTGTCGCCTAGTGGCGGCTGGCGTGTGGTGTCTGGCCGTCGACGCCGCTTGCGGGGACAGTCGTACAAGCCTGATTCCCAAGAAGGCGAGCTTGTACCACTGTCCAACCGCATTGTATGGAATTGATTCAGTCCAGCAATCGTCGGCCTGTGAGTTGGCAGCCCCAAAGCCCACTAAGTCTGGACAACTGCAGAAGGGGGTTTTAGTGGTCGGTAGCTCCAACATTAGGTGCTTTATCGAGCCCCTTAGCGAAATGGTAAATAGGTCAGGGATGAATTCCGGTATTCATTAATTGTGTATTCCGGGGGGGTCTGATCCGAGATGTGGAACAGGCCATCCCAGATGCCATTGAAAGGACGGGGTGCAGCCAGCTGCGGATTATGGCTCATGTCGGCACCAATGATGCTTGCCGCCTAGGGTTGGAGGTTATCCTCTCGTCCTTTGGGCGACTTGCAGAAAAGGTGAACTCTGTGGCCATTGGCAGCAAGATTTCTGCTGAGCTAACCATCTGCAGCATTGTCGACAGGACTGACTGTGGATCTCTGGTTCTCTGAACCAGAGATTACTGCGTTTCTGTGATAGTCATGGCTGCAGATTCATTGATCTTCGCCCTGGTGTTGAGTCTTGTAGGGATCCCTAGGACAGAGCAGGAGTGCACTACACACGGGAATCGGCGACACGGGTGGCAGGGGCCGAGTGGCGTGCATTGGGGTTTTTTTTTAAGCTGAGGCAGGATGACCCTGAGGAGGAAATTCAGTTGCGGACAGCAAGATAAATTCAGCGCAACGTGTTAGGGGTAGCTTCAAAGAATCCCGAACATTAAAAGTTCTAGTAGTTAACTGCAGAAGTATTTGTAATAAACAGCCTAAACTCGAAAACGTTATTGGTAGTAAAACCGGATATAAGTTCCGCCGAAATTTTTAATAGTAACATGAACATTTTCCGTAAGAATAGGTTTCATTGCCAAGGAGGTGGTGTATTTAAAGCTGTTAGTAAGTACCTCCCACGTAGCGAAATAGAGGTCCATACTGTCTGCGAAATCATATGGATCAAGCTCAACGTAGCTAGGACAAAACTTGTGATAGGCTCCTTCTATCCTCCACCAGATGCAAGCGTAAATATTGCCGAGGCCTTAAGAAATAATGTAAATAATATAGCACGGAAATTTCCGGACCATTCAATAATGATATTTGGTGACTTTAACTTGCCAGATATCGACTGGACTAATTACGTTCACGTTAGGGTGGGCAGGGATAAAGCAGCTTGCGAAATCATTCTAGACCTCTTCTCAGATCACAATCTTGAACAGCTCGTAACTGAACCAACGCGATTCCTCAACGGTAACGAAAATATTTTAGATATAGTTGTTACAAATAGGCCTGAATTATTCACGGATATTTCTACCACCGCAGGAATAAGTGATCACAAAGCTGTAATTGCTACAGTAAAACTAACAACCATGCGCAAAAAGAGAAAGGAGAGGATCGTTTAAAGATTCGAAAAGGCTTCAAAAAAGTGTTTTAGAGTGTATTTGAGGCATAATTACCATTACTTCTTCGTAGCAGGAGGCACCGTTGAAGAGAGGTGGCATCGATTCTTACATATAGTCGGGGAAGGTATGAACTTGCATATACCGAAACGGACAATCAGGGAAGAGAACGATCCCCCATGGTACACACGGGAGGTTAAAAGGTTACTCAAGAAGCAAAAGACGATACATGCGCGAACAAAAAGGACGATGCATCGGATTGATTTAGATAAGTTAGCGTGGATAAGGGGACATGTTAAGAATGCGATGCATGAGGCCTTTAATGACCTTCATGCCAATTCTATCTCTAAGAGCCTCACTGAAAACCCTAAGAAATTTTGGTCGAATGTAAAAAAAGTTTGTTGTAGTGGGGACAATAAGCCAGTTCTAATAAAAGACGGACGGGAAGTTGAAGAAAGTCGTGACAAGGCTACCGTATTTAACAACGAATTCAAAAATTCATTCACGCGCGAAAACATGGAAAACATCCCCATTTTACCACATCGTGTAGAATTAGAGATGGATCCGATAGAAATTGATAGCGTAGGTATTGTAAAGCAATTAATACTCCTGAAGTGGGGTAAAGCGCCGAGCCCCGATGGTATACCGGTAAGAGTATTTTTTAATACGCGGAGGATATTGAAACATTTCTGTCAGATATATTCCGTAAAACTTTAGAAGAGAAAAAAGTACCTTCTAGCTGGAAAACAGCCAAGGTAGTTCCCGTTTTTAAAAAAGGAGATCGGAGTGATCCTAGGAATTATCGACCCATAACTTTAACATCTGTCTGTAGCAGAATTCTCGAACATGTCATATGCTCGAACATTATGAAGTTTCTAGATGAGAACGAGTTACTTACACCGTGTCAACACGGATTTCGGAAGAAGAGATCGTGTGAAACACAATTGGCCCTATTTTCCCATGACGTAATGAAAGTTATAGATGCAGGTTGGCAAGTTGATGCAGTTTTCTTGCATTTTCAGAAAGCTTTTGATTCTGTGCCACACAACCGACTTTTAGCGAAGATAGGAGCTTACGGTATTTCGGTTCAGATTTGCGAGTGGATACGTGATTTTCTAACTGGTCGATCACAGTATGTCGTTAACGGGGAAGCCTCTTCTAAGGTAAATGTTACTTCGGGCGTTCCTCAAGGAAGTGTAATAGGAAGACTTCTTTTCTTAATATTTATAAACTATCTAGGTGATAACGTCAAATGCTGGTTGCGATTGTTTGCCGACGATGCAGTTATCTGTAGGGAAATAAGGTACTGTGACGATTGCTTAGAAATTCAGCGCGATTTGGATGCTATTTTCGATTGGTGCCGTAAATGGCAGCTTACACTTAATTGCAAAAAGGGTAAGGCAATGCGGATAAGTAACAAGAAGAATCAGTTTGTTCACGAGTACAAAATAAACAATTCAGCTGTTGACACGGTTGATTCCGTGAAGTATCTGGGGGTGATAGTACAAAGCAACATGAAATGGGACATGCGTATAACTTCCGTCGGAGGCAAAGCAAATTCTAAATTACGATTCATAGATGGTATTTTGAGGAATTGTAATGCACATACAAAGGCGATAGCGTATAAAACACTAGTGCGTCCGCATCAGGATTACTGTTGTGCGGTTTGGGATCCGTATCGCAAGGTTCTGATTGACTCAGTGGAGAGGGTGAAGAGGAGAGCCGCTCGATTCGTGACTTGTTGTTACAGCTCTTATGAAAGCGTCACAGAATTGCTACATAGATTGGGCTGGGATAGTTTGAAAGACAGACGACGTAGCTTGCGTTCGAATTTATTGGAGAATATGCGAAAAAATTTAAATTTCGAGTGCAATGAAATACTTCTTCCACCAACCTATTTAGGTCGCAATGACCGGAGGGATAAGATTAGAGAAATAAGATGCCGTACTGATGCTTTTATGTATTCCTTCTTTCCTCGCACTATTCGGGATTGGAAAAACGCGGGTTTAGGATTGGTGCTTAGCACCCTCTGCCACCCACAATGTTTGTGATTTGCAGAGTATGGATGTAGATGTAGAATAGCTTGGACCTAATTGGGTAGTTGACTAAATTTGAAAAATAGGTTAAATCTTCACCTTATTATCTATTTTACTCAAAAAACATCTTATTTTGTAAAGAATCGAACATTTACATTATGTATTTTGCATTTGTAAAAGGGAATTTAAATTTAGCTCAAAATCGCTCTAGGCTGTTATGGCGTCTTGGATGACGTCATAGCATCTGATATGAATGTAAACAGTCGTGTACGTATATGGTAGGTGTAGATTTTCTTTAGTTAAATATGAGTTCCTCGTTGTATAAGTACTGTGTAGTGCCGAAGTGTAGAAGCACAACAATAAAAACACCAGAAATGTTATTTATATATGTTCCAAACAATGAAAAAATACGGAGAAAGTGGTTAAAACTTGCAAGGAGGGAGGATGCTCACAGTTTACCTGCAGACAGAAGAATTTTTGTGAAGACCATTTTGATGTAAGTGTTTGTGCATAATATATTTCTAAATCCAAAGCAAAAATGATGAATTTTGCAGAACAGCTACTTTTCAAGTAATGATAATGTAATAAGGTATGAGTTGAGTTTGTTTTGATTTTATGTTCTAAAATATTTCTTTAGTGTTATTTTTCATAGAATAAACATCATTAAGTGGCGCCACAATCTGATGATAGATTCTTAAGCAGCTTGACGAAACAATTCGAAAATAAAGAATAATTGTTTTTAATATCTCTCTTGGTTCTCGAGATATCGTAACTGAAAGATGATGTTGTTAGGCTGATATGAAGCTTAGAGCAGACTGGAAACTGGCAGTGCCATAGCTTTAAAATTTACCACACCTGTTTTTGAGGATATATTTTTCTAGAAAAGGTTTATATAAAAAAAAGAAACATACTTTAGGCGTGATGCAGCTGAAAAGTTAAGACACGGCACATAAATAATAGTACCGAACAACGTCACCAAAAGTACAAGGAACTATAACTCATTTTTAACGTGCTATATCTCGAAAACGAAGCCAGATATCAAAAAACATTATTATTTATTTTCGATTTATTTCGTCGAGTTCTACAAGAATTCGTTATCATGTTGCGACGACACGGTAATTATAGAACTCCCTAACAGTTGCATATATTTCGCAAAAGTAACATCAAAACCATATCAACTAACTTAAAAACGTACGTCTAAGCAATAGATTATTGTTTAAGAAACTGATTTCAGCTTATAATATATATTTGACACTTGTATATACTTACATTGAAGTTTTTGCATTGTGGAATTCCGACGAGCAGAAGTCTATGCTTGAGTCGAAAAATCTTCCAACGGCTACGGCGTCAATTTTGGGCAAATTACAACTGGTTGCTTTGCTAAAACCTTGTTCCATAATGAATTAGACTTCTCTTTCCCGTAATAATTAACAATAATTAAATTACCAACACAGAAGTTGCTACAAACGAAAAATTTACTATGCAAGGTGTTCTATTACATGTAAATGTCAACCACTTCTGTGGCGCTAGGGACGCTATGACGTAATGCTTTCTCATTGGCGTTCGCGGTCACGTGTCACTATGGCTGATTTTGTCGATTTTATTTTATATAAATAATTCTAATCTTTATCTTTTATATTAAATAAGGTTGTTTTTTGTTATCTCCTTAGCATGATTAATCATTAAATACTACTATACGCCCGATTTATTCTTAGTGGAAACAAGCCAATTCCACCCATATCACGTAAAAAAGCTATTTATTGATTTATCAAATGAAATGATATTTCGCACATTACAAATGATATAATTTCATTGTGTATCAGCATTTAGCACCATCACTCCTTACGTTTATTAGTTATCTATACACATCTCATTTCCGTGAAAACTCACGTCCCTCATCGTGGATAGTTTTATCGAGAACCAAGAGTTTAGAGATTCAGGATGCATCTCATGGAACCGTAAAAGATATGACTCTTGCGCAACGAACCTTAGGATATTGTTTCACCCTATGGCAGCCGTCTGCGGAAGCAAAACGTTTGAGAACCCAGTAATATCCATTGAGAGCATACTCTTGCCATTGACGGCAATATATACAATTCTGAGGTCACACCGCAGAGAGTTTCACATCCACAGCACCGCGCTATTCATTTTTAACCTTCGTTTTCGCGACACCAATTGTGGAGTTTGTTTTAAGTCATGGATGCAACACCAGATGTTAGATCATTAACTATACCATTACAATAAAATGGTCCCCGGAACACCTAACGTTTAGCTTTTTTTAATTTGTCAGCCATATTCAATTGTGAACTGGTGATGCCATCTTGAGATGATAAAGAGTTTCTAGATTCTGAACTGGGTTCTATGACTTTTATTAAATAAATGTAATTAAATTCGTTACGGAAGGCAACTATTCTTCATTTGACAGTAACTCAGTCATGTGTACTGATCGTCATAAATCTTTAAAGATGTGAAGCGTAGTTATCACGCATGATTCAGTGGAGGACTGATGACCCTCCTGCTGTTAACAGTATATCTGTAGCTATAAGTACGACGTGTTGCGCTTGGACACAGTGGAAGTATAAATAATACTTGCACTAACATATGAAAATGAGTGGATTTTTTTGACAAGGTTCTTTATACAAACACGCAGTTTTTATCCGATTTTAATGGAACTTTGCATTACTATACTATAAAACAAATAAAAACATTGTTTATGTTATATTTACTTAATCTAAATGCTCTCCTCCTTTCCCCCCATCACCGTAATTTCTGTCAACGTTGTTCAGGCCGACCTCGCTAGTGTAGGGGCTAGAGTTTTAGCGCCTCGTTCGAGTCTGACCGCGGGCATGAGTCTGTTAATCTCATGTCCGTCCTGCGGTGTGTCCAATAAGCTGGAAAAAATTCATCAGGGTGGCTGTGTTGCTTAAGATGCCGAAAGCCATTAAAAAAAGTTGTTTATAAAAACCCGCAGTTGTTAATCAGATTTTGATAGTATTTAGCACACTCACCAGGGGCGTAGCTACTATGGGGCTAGGCGGTGCAGTGCACCGGGGCCCTCACGCTCAGGGGCCCCCAAGCATACCTCAAGGGGCCCCTAAGCGCACCTCTAGGGGCCCTCAAGCGCAATTTAGAGGGCCCACGAGCCTTCCCGGCAAACTGCAAACTGCAAACTGCAAACTGCAAACTGGCGACCTTTTTTTTTTTTTTTAGCTCTACCGTCGTCGTCTAAGGGGCCCCTGAGAACACAGGAGCCCCCTCGCTAAGGGCCCTCGCTGCTCAGGGAGGGCCCCAACCACTGCTCAGGGGCCCCTAAAGAACAATTCAAGGGCTCCCATCCTCACTTCAGGGGGCCCCTACTAGCACACAAAGCAAAAAAAAATTCAAAACAACGCGCTCTGGTAGCTTACATCCGAAATTTTTTTTCCCGGTCGCGGGTTCAAATCCCGTGGTGAGCAGGAATTTTTAGGAGTTGTATTTGACTATATGAGCTACGCCGAGATCTTCAGTGATTCTGATTTTACGTTACACTGCAAGCCCCTGAGGAAAGGAATTGGCCGTCCTGCCTTTGACACAACAGCTTGGTATATCTCCTTCTGAAAGATTCGTCCAATTTTCGGGTTGTGTACTAATTTAGATTTTCAGGTTTAGAAGTGAAATCTTTATTAGGCACGTTGGGCTATGACGTGTTACCCATATGATATGTGCGTTGGACGATTTTTGGATGGGTTAAATTTTATGAATTCGCATCACCAACATACTGTGATAACAGCATATCTGTAGCTATGAGTATGAATTGTTGAGCTTGGACAGCAGTGAAAGTATAGATGTATAGATAATACTTGTATCTAAAATATATAAATTAATGGGTTTTTTTCTGAATATTCTTCATACAAACACATAGTTTTTATCCGATTTTTATGGAACTTTGCATACGTTTGCTTTAAACAATTAGGAGAATAATGTTTACGTTTGATTTACAAAAACCTAAACTTCTCCTCCTTCCCCCCCCCCCACCTTAATTTCTCATAAAATCCCAGTTTTTACTCGATTTTGATAGTACTTAGCACAAGTATACTCCAAAACAAGATGGTCTGGCAGCTCAGCGGTTAAGGCACTTGCTTCCGAAAGTCTCACTCTTCGGTCGGAGATTCAAATCCCATGGTGAGCAGGGACTGTATTTAATGAGTTACGCCACGTTAAAGTGAATGAACCTATACCTGGTAGCACTTCCGGGTTAGGTATACCCAGACAAAAGAAACTCTGTCACCAGGTTATTACGACCACATAGAATTATAATTATTATGTATTACTTCTGTAGCTGTAAGTATGTTCATAGTTTTATGTTTTCACTTCTGTCTCGATTCCCCAGTCACTTCCAACTATTTTTATTTTATTTATATATAGCATAAGTCATTGATGTAAACTGAATAAAAACTGCAATCAGTATGATTGGTATGTGGTGGCCAGGAAACGAACCTTATCCCGTTGTACCTCCCCGATCAAGCGTGGTGGTGCTTTAAAACGCGCTGCCTAACAACAAAGGCATTGAGCCGTTGATTACAGCCGAGTACAGTTTCTTCGTATTCCAAGTATTTGCGGTATGTACGCCTAATGGAAAATGCCTATCTTCAAGATGGTTTCGAACAGATTAACAGTTATTACGACCTGGTGACAGAGTTCTGCCTCTATCGTGTTTTGATCAACAGTTTAACGTGGAATACGATCCATGGCGCGATATGGCATATTTTACAAAAAGATAGGAAAGGTTTGACAAATAAGAATTTCGGTTTGGAGGCATGTAAAAATTCTTTGCCAGATCGGGATTCTAAGCAGGAACCTTAAATCTTCGAGGTCCCATAAAAATAACCTTCAGCTCTGGAAAATCTTGGCTTTGTTCATGTAATGTTCCGACGTTCGTATTCCACATAAACTGATGGTGCCTATTGCCCGGTAGGTTTACGGGGTTAAGTTAAGGTAGCCACAATAGAGGCGGTCTGCGCGGCAAATTGAAACTGTCACTTCAGTGGCCGAACTGCACCCCCGGAATTCTCTCGCGACACAAAATTTCGTGCGTTAGTGGCTGGAGAGAAGTGACCCCTACCATATTGGTCCTGAACATACATCAGATAACCTGCACAACTGAAAACGTATCACTAGCCTATGCAGATTTTGTAAGCCTCTCGGCTATGATTTCAAAACTTAAATGAATTTAATTAACATTTCTTTCACTTCCATTGGCGTGGGATGCATAACAGATTGGCGGTTGCATTCAGAAATTGAGTCATAGATACCTTATCAGAAATGGAATTTGATTTCAGTGTCGGAAGCAGCTTATCAGTACAGTCTGGAAATGAAATTTTAATCTCCGTGTGACCTATGATTTCAGTCATACAGTTTCTTTCCTTTAGTGAAATACAAATATTTGTTTGTAGTCCTAATCTTGTCAAACGTCGTTCAATAGTCTTTGTTGCTATAACGGTAATTTCTATCATGTAATATAAAATTAACGTCTTTGTAATTACACTTGGGTAACTAATGGAGTAAACATGTTTTGTCACCATATTTCGTCGATCATAATTTCTATCACCGTATTCAAGTGTAGTGCTGATCAGATCAAAATATCGGAATTCTATAGAGTGTTTACTCGGTAGTAATCCGAGAAAAACAAATTAAAATTAGTAATAATGAGACGCTTGTAGTGCCTTGCATCCGCATCTGTGGTGCAATGCCAGATCAGATCACAAGATAGAAAATAAAATAATAATAATAATAAAAACATTAAAAACATTAAATAAACACAAAAAACATAAAAAAACGTGGCACAGTACTATGATGACTCTTCCACATGTTTAAAACATCAATTCTGTTACGTTCCGCTTAGAGTGAGCTTGTACCTATTTTCAGAAATTAACAGACAGGTATGAAATGACTACTCATCATTGGCGTTTAAAGAACTCTTCTAGACAGAAACCTAAATGGTCAATTCAGTTCACCAAGTAAACATCAGATTGTGTAGGTATCTCAAAATTTAATTCCATAAATATTTTTTCCTGTCGTTTTGTTCATGGTGCTAAATGAATTAGAATCATCTTGAAAGTTTGGTTTACTATATTTTAATGTCTAGAGCAAGTTTTCTTAGTGGATTTCGGCGAACTACTTGTAGTTTCCAGCCGGTTAATGAATATGCAATAATACTTGTCGAGTACGGAACTTGAACGTCTCTCAGACATGGATATTACAAATATTAAATCAGCCACTAAACATTTAAATTTAAATCATACGACATACTGTCTTTGTGTCAAACATACAAATGAAAATTTGATAGTTGATTTTAGAACCTGTAATTATTTAGCGTATTAAGTAAAATTTAATTTGCATTTAGATTATTTATTATAGTGTCATAAGCCGGTCGTTAAGCTGCAGGCAACCAAAGGCCAAGGGGTGACGCAAGCAAGAGTCGAGCTACATTCGTATCTTAGATCGTAATTACGTATGACTGTATCCTCAAATAAAGTACCTTTTGAAGTAGCTCATTAATAGACAGTCCCCATTTGCAGCTTACTTACGTAGTTTATTGTATAATTTGACGTCATGAACAAATTGATTCTCTACAAGTTTGTATACTACAGATAGTAAGTATGCAACGAGCGTATTTGGTTCCCCTGACTAGTTAGTTTGGTTGCGTTCTTGAATCTGGACCGTCTCCGGACCAAAAAAACAGTGTTTACTATCAGTGGCTAGTAGAGTTCCTTCATGACTTCGAAGATGTGGTATTCGCAGTTTCCGGGTTTAAGTTTGAGGTTCTTAGATATTGTTAGGGTTTCGGTCGCGTAGACATCAGTGTCATTAACACTCTAAAGTTCTGAGTGACTGTCGGTTGCTCGAGTCCGGCTGCATTCGCCGTGCCCCATACCGACTTGCGCTTTTGGAGACAGTTGAGCGATGAAGAATGGGGAATGTGAATTGAGAGCGACTGATAGTGAGAGACACCTACACATTAGTTTTGCCTCCGACCTCCCACTATGGTTCCAATTGTGGAGGCGACAGTTTAGCCCAGTCGTTAATGAGCCCAATGCGGTAATGTGAGCCTTTCGATCGATCGTTTTGAACTTTTAGACGCTATTCAGCATTTTAATTCTCGAAGTGGTGCCTCCAGTTTCTGCAATCATATCATGCTCACAGTTGGTGGTTGCGATTAATAAATCGGTAGGTGACGGGTTTTAAAACGAACAAGTCTCTTTTCCTTTCCAGCGTTATGGTGAACTACCTACCTTCACACAGCAAGTAGTTAGTTTCATTATTTTACTAAATATCGTTGTGTGGAAGCTGAACTTCTTCAGACCTTGTTTATATCACATTCTGTTTTGCCGTTCAATACATATCTTAATTGTGTATCATAGTGGCATGTTATTTTCTACAGCTCCTGTTTATTCCCAAGGATATATATTCATTCAGGAGATATCCATTTAATGTTAGAGTTTCAGTCACAACATAATAGTCTAGTTAGCCTCTGTCATTTAACAAATAAATTTTCCAATCACGCCTTTCCGCAGTTGGCGCTATCCACTTTTTAATCGGCTCTATTGTACTTTAAATTGTTAGCTGAGCGAATGATATTTTTATATTTCATGTCTTTCATTTCATATGAGCCTGAGTTCGTTTAGTTAAACCAAGTTTTCTTATGCTTCCTCGCATTTCAAAAGACCACAAAAGTTAATCATAGATAAATTGGGGGCTGATCAAATTATGACACTGGAAGAACATTAGTCGGGCCACTGCTGCACCAAGTAATTAACTTCATGACTATATGCGTGACACATTAATTTAGAAAATAATATATCACTCGGAAGGCCTTCTAATTATTGCCTTGAGAACTGGAGCTTGATCCACCACGCAGTCTAGGATTTTTCTTCGTAGCTAAAAATCCACCCACGCCAACTCAGCCTTCTTTCCAATCAGTAGGAAAAGGAAATACTAAAGGAAGGCGCAAATGGTTGTAGCGTGGAGCTCACCATGCTACCTCCTCTCAAGTATCATAGGGTCTGCGATTCCACCCAATGCTATGTATATATATGACAGCGAGAAGAATAAGTTCATGACGTATAATACACATCTTGCAAAACCAGACTATATTTTGTGAAAGAACACGGCCTTTAAGGATGCTAACGGGCATCACTACCAGTTATTATTACGCGCAGAGTAACTACTTTCATGACTGAATAAGTAACACCTTAATTTTAAGTAGCCATGGCGTATGACATACTTTTTGTAGAAACTGACCAAATCTTGTTAAAAAATCTCACTATGGGCTGCTAGTGGGAGTCGCTACAAATTATTATTATTATACCCGCCAGTGCGGCTCACAGCGTTAATGCGCCGCACACTGGATGGGGAAGATACAACGGGACCGGGTTCGAGTCCTGGTCCCCGCGTGCCGGCCATGTTGATTGCGGTTTTTAGGTAGTTTCTCGCAATCATCTTGGCAAATGCTAGTACGGTCCCCAATCTCCACCTATTAAACTACATACTTCACAAACAAAAATACAAAAATCACACACAACACAAAAAGTTATGTTTCGCAGAAAAATTGCAGTACAGACTTTCCTCCTTCAGATTAAATATGCAGAGTCCAAAATACCGGTTTGAATTCGCGCAGGACACAAGTCCTTCCCACCTCTCATGATTCAAACTAGCCACCTATGTACAACAAGTCACGTGGTACTTATCTGATCGGAACGAGGAAAAAAATATATTATTATTATTTGGGAATGCACCATAACGGATCGTGCAAAGTCTTGAATCTCGTCATGGCTTGCAATTAAGAATTTGTAGGGAAAAAAAAAATCCAGTGCGTAGTTAAAACTAGGAACTGTTACTCCCTTGAGAAGTGGGGGAAGCTAAAGTATTGTTATCTGCCTGCTATACTTGTAACATACGAATTTGTTTTCTATGATATGTGAATTTTTGTTTGTGAAATCTATAGCTTAGGAGGGGGAAGATTGTGGTTGTCCAAGCATTAGTGCAGGTGACTGCGATAAAACGACTAAATATCGCAATCAGGACTGCCGGCATACGGAGTCGGGGCCTAGTTCAGTTGTACCTCCCCGATTCAGTGTATTGCCACTTTAACGTGCTCAGCGATACCGGCTCGTTATTATTATTATTTTGCTTCTGGCATTACGCATCATCTACGTCGATATCATTAGAGGAGGGATGGGACTGGGGACAAGGAACGGGAAGGAATCAGGCCACCGATTTTTTAAGTAACGTCCTGGTGTTCGCTTGGAGTCATTTGTGGAAACAATGAAAAACCCAAATCTGGATGCCTGGACGGGGATTCGAAGCGACGTCCTCCCGAACCCGAGGCCACTGCGTTAACCGCTCACCCACCACGCTCGCTAAGACAGCTTGCTCTAACGAACGGCGTCTAGTACCTGTATTTCCTGCATCAAAATTCTGCACAAGGTATTTTACTGACGATGTACACAATTTTATTTCTTTGCGGCGTCTAGAATAGATTTCCATTTATTCTCTGGGGTTGTGAGAATTCAGTCTTCTTGATAGCTTCCCATATTGCGGGTTACAATACGATGCATCTGGATAACTGTTGCTAGTGTTAGCACCGCGTGCCGAAGGTCGCCGGTTCGAGTCCGGCCGCGGGCATGGGTGTTTAACTGTTGTGTCTGTGAATGTAATGTCCGTCCTGTGGTGTGTCTAATCATCTTGAAAAAATTCATCAGGCTGGCTGTGTGGCCTAAGATGCCAAAAGCCATTAAAAAAAAAAAAAAAAAAAAAAAAAAAAAAACTGTTGCTAGTTGTTTATTTTTGTCGGTATTAACAGATTGAAACTGCTGGAGGTAATTTCTTCGGCAATGCTCCAACGCAAATAACGGACAGGTAAGAATATTACTCCTTTATTACCCTCATTTCAAAAATTTTTGTTGCTATACTGGACGGCTGGTTACCTGAAAAATACCTAAATAACAGATGCATATGTCGGTTAAAAAGATTTAATAGTGCTACTTACGAAGAGTTCTCGGTTTTCACCGTAGTTGGACGTGCCCATTATACATAATCAAGTATTTCTAAAAATCATTTTGGAAAACTATAGTCATATTTTTTTGTGCAGTATTCCACCTTTCATTGCTTCCCGCTAGCATCACTGACGGTGGTCCAGGCCAGGAATTTATTTAAAAACGGAATTTATTTCTAATTTATCGCCAAAGAATACTGAAAAACTTCATCCATCTTTGAAGTAATATATTTTTTTTTAAAACCTTCCACACATTGTTCAGGTTTAAACTGGGTTTTAGAATTTATTATTTTGTGCAATGTGCAACAGCTATGAAGTTTCAGTTGTTAAAGAAAGCCTGTTGTGGCATGCTGAAAACTTAAGCTCCGTGAGGGAGAGTTGTAGATATATTTATACTGGAGTAAGTATCTCTGGTTGCTGAAGGAGGGAGATAGAAATGGCAGGCGGTAACCTTTTCGATAATAGCTATACCACTGCTTTCACATTATTATCAAGCGAAACGTCAGCCTATTGCATAGAATTCAGAGGAGACTGGTTGTTGCTGTTCATGTTGCGCTTTTCTGCTTGTACTAAAACAGTTTTGTGTCAGTACAAGTGACTGGTACTGTTGCGTGTGCGACGGTTGGCTCCCCTGTTGTGAGCTGGGCGATGTCAATCACGTAGAGTGTCTGATCGTGGCTTGTCGCAGGATTACAGTGGACAGCGAACTATTGACTGATGTGTGTAAATTAGCAATAAAAAAGAACCAGAAGCCTTTCGAGAGAAAAGTTACGATTAACCTTAATTGATAAATTTTGGTGATGGCCAATCAGTTTCTGTGTTTCAGTGGGAGTAGTAAATAAAATAATGGTTAACAGCATTATATCTTATTGAATGAGTTATTAGTTGTAATCCTCCCAATTCACCATGATTGGATGACTCCCCTGGCGACCACGGTATTATCGAACTAGTTAGTTTGGTAAACATATAATTATTCACACCCACAAATTACGTAATTAGCTTACAAGAATTAAGATTTCGTAAGTGTCCAAGTATAAAATTCAGTCAATCGATAGTGAAAAAATTAGGAAGTATTTGCTCTCTTTCTTTAATCCACCAGTTGTTACTGGTTTATTCATCAGACAGCGGGGAGGGGAACATATTCTTAATGAAATTAGTAATCCAAAAAATTTTCATTAATATTTCTTTACGCCTGCCCTTAAAGCAGCTGTTGTTTGTGTTCCCGCTCATCGGAATATAACCTTGAGGCTGTTGGATATGGCTCTGCTTCCTTGTGGATGCAATTTGGAAATTGGTTCTCGGTAAACAGTAACGGTTTGGAGTGTTATTGACAACTACACTGGCAGCCTTTACCTGAGTTGCAGCAACAGGTGGTAGCAATTCGTCGCACAAATGTTTCATGAAATACGCATTTCACAAATGATACAATGTGATGATACTAGTATTTCTGAATACAACAGGAGCAGTGAATTGAAAAATTTTGGGCTAAATATTAGTCAACAAATATGTTATTGCCATACGAACAAAAATATTAGTATGTTCATATAATATGGTTCTCAGACCACATGATTTTTCGAGAGCTAATTTTGCACCAATTATTATTGAACATGATACTCTCACCACAAAAATGAAATTTGCGTAAACAAACAGAAAAAATCTCAGTTTTCTCTAAGGTATAAAAAAATCAGTATCTCATTTGATACAGAAATTACCTGCTATCAAATGATTTCTTATAGAATATAAAAGCAGTGTAATATAAATATGTAAAAATATTGTAGAAGAATCGTTGATAATATTTAGATCATCCCTGGACCAAGTGCAATATAAAATGTCTTTCTAACCACTGTCATCATACATTACTGGCTTATTCGGAACATTCTGGCAGCCGCCCTCGGTAGCGTGGGGCTAGAGTGTTAGCTCCGCGTGCCGAAGGTCGCCGCTTCGAGTCCGGCCGCGGGCATGGATGTTTAACTGTTGTGTCTGTGAATGTCATGTCCGTCCTGTGGTGTGTGTCTAATTATCCGGAAAAGCTCATCAGGCTGGCTGTATGGCCTAAGATGCCAAAAGCCATTTAAAAAAAAAAAAAAAAAAAAAAAAAAACATTCTGGCTCCATAATTTTACCGTTCTTTAGTTTCCTTGGAGGTCATGAGAAAACTGGGTTCTTTTTTGTCGCAAATTTGGCGATGTTAACCGGAAAAGTATTATTACCGAAATTTATGTTTCCATAGCATTTCACGAGAAAGTGTGTACTGTAGTTTGATGCTACCATTCTAATATCAATATAACGATACTAGCAAACGTATCGCCGTTTTATCAGATAGCTTCCCATTTATGAATTGGCTTTTGACAAATTTTGTTGACCTTTCTCTCGGTTCCACTTAATTAATTTGTACTTTGAAAATTACGGTAATGAAATTTAACATTTTTATATTTGAAGAAACCATACTAGCATTCGCCGAAATTTTGATGTCATTTTGATAAAATTCTGAAGATGCTTCTATAAACCGAATGAAATATCTACAGAGAAAATAATTACAGCTACAAAAGAAGTTCATTTACATTAGCGTAACTATCATCAGCATTGGGTCAATTGTCTTGGTAAATTTCGTTTAGCAACCGCAATGCATATAAGTCTTTTCTAAAACATACTGCATGATAGAAGAAAGACTATATGTAGATAACAGTAGGTGTCTCAGTTTTGATGATATTATTGATTCCATCACCTTTACAAAAATATGTTCGTGACTGAAGTATTCCAGACCAGTAAACAACTGAAATAGATGAACATATAATTTAATACTGTATATTGATATTGTCCAATCCTCTCCCCTCGTCCCAAAAAAAATTCACAAAATTAAACATTTTTAGTACCGCACTCCTTCCTTTTTTACCAACTGGTGAAACGTTTACGTTTTTCTTCGTGCTCGTCACTTTACTGTCTTTGCAGTTTATGTATCTATCTGCCTCTATGTTAAATGGTTGCATGAGATATTCAAACTAACATTTGTACTTCTATGTTTTTGTAGGTACGTCAACATTCTCTAGTAATATTAATTACTGTCAATTTAAATTCAGTGTGGTTTAGAATAAGGTACAAAAGAAGTGTTCGGCAACATTTGATTTGCAAGGCACCCAATATAGCATGTAGATTATTGGATCACTGGTGAATTGGGAACTAAACAATTAATGTCAAATTCACTATTGAACTTTGTAATCTAGTGGGGACAGTATATAGATACGCACGTGGATAACAGTGTACTGGAGAATGAAGGGGATGTCAATATTAATGATTCGGGGGATTCTGTTTTATGGGCAAAAGATAGAAATTTGAAAGATTTAAAATAAAATAAGGTGGTTGGAATTGATGAGATTCATGCAGAAATTCTGAAATTCATAGCAGAAGAAGGAATACAGAGATTATTCAAACTGATATCAAACAGTTATGTAACAGGAGATATTACAAATGATTTTAATAAAAGTATCATCTTTACACTTGCGAATAAAACACAATACGACAAATGTGAGAATTACTGCACCATAAATCTAACATCACATCTGGATATTGTGGGCCATTTCCTCAATTGCGATAGGATCAATTTTATAAATAATTGTAACGCCAATGCAATTGAAATTGTTGTTTTATTTTCCGGAAAATAAAACAACAAATTCAATTGCATTGGCGTTACAATTATTCATAAAATTGATCCTAACATTACATGTTTCAAAATTACTGACCAGTATAATAGACAGAAGTACCGAAAGTATAGTGGAAAAGATTGTTGGTGAAAATCGGTTTGGATTTGGAAAAACCGCAGTACAGGAGAGGAAATTCTGACTTTATGATTAATATTTGAATGGCGCATCAAAAAAAAATAAAGAACAGAGATACTTTCACGGCTTTTGCTGGTTTCGAGAAAACTTTTGATAATGATAGGTGCGATAAGATGTTCAAAATTTTAAAGATGTCTGCTCTTAAATATCGAGAAGGAAGAATATTATCTACATAGGAATTAAGTAGCTACAATCATAGTAGATAATCATGAGAGACATACGTCAGGTAAAAAAAAAAATGCATTTGTATTTCACTCTTCATAATCCAGTTGAGATTACAAAGTCCCTGCGATTACCTGTTCTGAACACGATTCCCCGGAGTTTTAAACATCCTTTTACAGTATATATTCAGCCGATAAGGTACGTTTCTGAATAAATTTTTTGACACCTTTTTACTCTCTAACGTTAATCGATGTTATCTCGATTAAATTTTACTTAAGAAACATGTATTTTGTAAAAGAATGCGTCATGGTTTTTGAAGATCTATAAAAAGTCCATAACATTTTCCATTTTTATTTCAGCTGTTGCCACTTGATAACATGACCAAACGGGCTTAGTCGATTTCTTACCATTAGATCTACTACGTATTCGTAACCTTCAAAACGTTGTGATAACTCACTAACAAGCATTTAGAGATGATATTTCATGAGTAAATTTTTGATTTCACAGGCAGCTTTATTCATGCGATTAATTTGTGCTAGAGCTAACAAATCAGAAATTAGTGGGAGTGAATGCTAGAGTCAAACTCAAAGAGAAAGAGTCGACTGGTTACTGTCACATGCAGATAACTTTAATGGAGAACTGTCCGCCTAAATATCATAGCTGAGGATGGATATTTTTCTCTTTTCTTGAAACAGGGATACACGACGAAACGAAAATATGCTGGGAGAAGTTGGGAAAGAAGATTGAAGTAGATAAAAATGAGATGGAGATCCAAGTGTATAATGGAAAAATACAAGACACATTTAAGACGTTAATTTTTAACAACAAAATAAGCTTGCCACCTCGTTGAGTGGGTAAGTCAGGGTTGGATTTCGTCCAAAACCCATCCGAACACACAACACTAGAAAAGAACAACAGGTATCAATTAACGAAATAAAAAAAAAATACAATTGTACAAAAACTGATCATATTCAAGTGTACTAATACTTCCAGGATAGGTTGAAACTAACAAGGCTAGAAGAGGAACACATTCTTACGATGGAATTACTGCATCTAAAAAGGACGTGATATCCAGGTGGAAAAACCATCAGGTTTCCCCAGCTGGACGGTAGACAGAATTCAGCTACTGGCTGGGAATCTACCCACTGATACCGCTGAGATCCTCAGCCTTGTTAAGAAGGTCTTTGACAGGCAAGGAGAAAACATTTTTCCAGAAGAAATATTCCAAGCAGCTCTCATCTTATTCCAACATACATAGAAGGCATACTTACGTATATGTCATTCGTTAAAAAAGCTCAAATAAACGTATGGCGAAGTAATTTCGTGTTGTAAAGGTGAAGAGGCAAGAGCTGAGAAACAGCGGAACATAATTTGTAACCCAGAACAGTACATCAGAAATGGGAAAATTCCGGATATGCCTATGACTTCTCAAATGATAGTAAAAGGAAATGCTCCTAGCAGGGCTAATTATCCTGAAAAATCATATAAAAGTGACTAAAGTCACACAGTACTGCAATGAGCACAAGGTATATGTGAAAGTTGGCACCAACCGGTGCAACATGCTACTAATAATTGCATATTTTCAGTATAAAGACCCGATTGAAATTTATGCTGACAAGATGAGAACAATATGGCAAAAGGAAAAATCATTATTACAGCAAATGAAAATGCCAAGTCTTAACTTTAGCATAGAATATTTTTGGCTGAAGCAGGAGTAATGTTTGAAGAACTGATAAGCGAACCTATCTAGCGATTGATATAACGAACACTTTGCTAGAAGTGGGGGACAGTTTTTTGAATTTGAAAGTTAATAAGTCTATAAGTCTGAGTTGGTCAAAGACAAGATCGAGGCCAAAGAAAATCTAATAAGTGATTAAAAAATTCTGAATGGTGCAAATTAAGGTGTGATTTTGGTCTTTCGTGAGGTCTCCTGGAAAGCGACGATGTTGATACAATAGCAAGATGTATTAGAAATTCCTTTCAAGCAGCAGTAAGGGTGACAATCCCGATACAAAGGATACAAAGTTGGGAGATAAATTATGGAATGACCGGCTATACAAAGCTAGGCAAGAAGAGTATACCAGCGTTGTCTAATAGCGACCGAAAGTCCCAGTTTTCTCGAACGGTACAGGGAGAGAAGAAATAGTTTTGGAACTAATGCTGCAAACAAAGCAACAAAGTTGGGAGGCCTACGTCAAGTCAAATCTTACGTCGTACCTCTGGGGCATTCCCTATATCAGCTAATAAAATACTCACCATGTTGTCATCGGTACAAAGGGCTGGCGGGACACCAAACACAACCTGGGAGCACTAAGGCGAAAATACCGCTACAATAACTGCCGAACGATTAAATAAAGAAGAAAATGCATAACAAAGGCAATTAAGCTCCAACTCAGACTGTTGCTGTACAACAGATGTTTTAGAGGTCAAAATAATTATAGAAGAAGTGATAAAAGAAATAAACACTATTTCCAAGAATAATGCCACCGGGTCAGATGGAATTGTGGCAGAAGTGGTCCAGGCTATGGTTATTCAGTTAAACAGACCGTTCTGAAAGTTATTTGATAAAAGCGGAGTAGAATGGAAGCAAATTGAGGTGGTGATTTTAAAGTAATGAGGCGCAGCCCGAGTTCTATTGGCCGATCTGCCTACTCAACGAATTAGGTAAAGTTCAAGAAAAAATTCGTATCTGGCGCACAGAAGCGCATAGAAATACAACAGTAAACCAGTGCTGATTCAGGGCAGGCATATCGACTGCGGATGTTATAAGTAGGACAAAACATCTGGTTGGAACATGTACTAGTGATTAGATACTGGCAATATTTCTGGACATCTCAGCGGCTTTTTTAATCACTGGTGACCAGCTTTATTTACTCGGCGCAGAGAATTAGAAAGTCCAAGCAATATATACGTCTACTGTAGAAACAAATGATCACTGAGAAATGTTATCCAAAGGCTGTCCTTAGGGATCGGTACGCGGCCGTGTGTTCTGGGATGTGTGTCTCGAAACAGCAATGTCTAGACTGGAAGTGTTGTTTGGCTTGGTGGTCTTTGCTGATGAATTGATTCTGCTGATACAGCGGGGAACAAGAAGAGAAATTGCGTTCAGAAGCGACTTCATCCTGGAACAACTTGACAAATAGTGCAGGGTGGTCAAACTGAGACGTATAAGACATGGAAGGCGTGGACGTCTGCAGAGGAATCCAACAATCAGTATTGCACAAAAAGAGCGACGAAGTGCAGATCTCTAGGCATTACCATCGATGAACTTCTAACATTCATGGTTCATATAGAGGAAGTGTCGAGTAGGCAAAGGTCGTCATGAAAAAACTTATTCTTCTTCCCAACCCCTGACACTATTCTAGCAACAATAATTAGCTATGGAGCGAGCATCTGCTAGAAATAACTAAAGAGACAAAAATCAAAATATAAAAAATATTCAGAAGATCCCAAAGTGAGGTCATTCTAAGGCTAATTTTTGCATACAGCACCACGTCTTAGACGATTCGACGATGGTAATGGGAGTATAGCCTCTAGATACGGTGGTAAGAAAACGTGGTGCAATATATTGACTTCAGTGAAGAGAGAAGAAGAAATAATAGGTCGATCAGTGGTAACCAAAAAGGAAGTCGTCTCGGCCCTCCTACAAGATTGCCAACATCAAAGGAAAATTAGACGCACAGGTAGGATAAAATACGGGATCATTCCTGACGTCGAAAAATGGTTGGACTGCAACATCTAAATCCGTTCATCGACTTAATACAATTCGTCACTGAGTAAGGTCCTAATAACAGCGCAATATTCAATAGGGGCCTCAAGGAGTCAAGCCTTTGTGACTTTGGGACGGAAGCAATTGTCAAACGTGTGGTCTTCAAATGTATCTTCCTTGTGGAAGAGAGGGCAATGAAATGTAATCAGCTAATTGGAAAAGAAGTACGAATCTTCATTAAACACCAGGTGGATTGCTTTTTTTTTTTTTTTTTTTTTTTTTTTGTAACAGTTTAACGTCCCTTTTTAACAACGTGGTCTTTAGAGACGGGAAAGGATGGGGGCAAGGAATGGGAAGGAATTCGGCCATGGCCTTTTGAAGGAAGCATCCCGGCATTCGCCTGGAGTGATTTGGGGAAACCATGGAAAACCCAAATCTGGATGCCCGGACGGGGATTCGAACCGCCGTCCTCCCGAATGCGAGGCCAGAACGCTATCCGTTACACCACCACGCTCGGTGGGTGGATTGCGAAATTCTGAACCAAGCAGCAGGGAGGATTTCTATACGCTACAAAACACAGTCGAGCAGTTAGCAGACGCGAGAAGGCACCAGCAACAGACAACTTAACCCTAAATCAAATATCGATCGAAAAGAGAAGCTCATACAATAGTAAAGCATTGCATTGACTGCTAGACGAGAAGGAACGAACAGACACCGGACCATCTGCGAACCAACGCATCTGGCTCATCCAGAAGATTCTTCTGATAAGCTGGGGTGCTGTGCATTAAGGAAGACACATCTCCTGTTTGAGGGAACTCCTTAGACACTGGTCAAGACTATTGTAATTACTTCCGTAGTTAGTAGGGGCCGAGTAAAGTAGTTAAATCTGTATTTTTTTTTTTTTTTTTTTTTTTTTTGCTGTTGTCAGTCTTTCGACTGGTTCGATGCAATTCTGCATCCCTTCATCCCTTCCTATCCTGTGCTAATCTCTTCATCTTTACATAACTCTTACAACCCACGTCCTCAATTATCTGCTTCATGTATTCTAATCTCTGTCTTCCTCTACAGTTCTTACCTTTACTGTTCCCTCCACCAGCAAATTAACCAATCCAGCATGTCTCACAATATGACCTACCAGCCTGTCTCTTCTTTCTGTAAGCTTCTTCCACAAACTTCTTTCCTCACCCATCGTTTCCAGAACTCGTTCATTTCTTACTTTGTAAGTCCACTTAATTTTCAGCATTCTTCTGTAGCACCACATTTCAAATGCTTCAATTTTTTTTTCTTTCCGGTATTCCTAAGGTCCGTGTTTCGCTACCATAAAGTGTTGTGCTCCACACATAGAGTATTAAAAAGTTCTTTCTTATTAGAAAAGGGAAAAAAAAACCTATACATTATTCCTTAATGTAATAGTACAAATAAACCGGTAGACGTGAAACTAGCTAAAGTTTCACATCTCAGAATTTAATTTACAATCGTACCTTAGTACGGGTTGGCCGCGTAGCTCAGGCGTCTGACTATTGCCCGGGCGACCGGGATTCAATCCCAGACAAAGCCGAGGATTTTTCCTCGAAGCTGAACGTCCAGAACGGCTCCTCAGGCCCACTACACCTGCTATCAAATGAGCACGGTGGGGAGAAACTCCGCGAGAAGGAAAATAAAAAGATCTGGACCGTGTCACTGACCACGGCACATCCAACCTACTGTAATGCCTACGGTCAGAAAATAGGAATGCGGAACTCTATCTCCACTAAACCTATTGGAATACGGCTTGAAAGCTTTAAAAATCCACTATCTTTACCTTACCTTTACCATTGTACCTTGCATTATTAACTGTAAACAGGACATCCGAGGAGTCGATGTGGTAACAAGATAAAATTGTTGATGTTGTTTAGTTACTTTTATCTCGAAATACAAACACGGTTGTTAAACAAGCCTTTACAATTGTAACATGCTATGTAGTGCATAGTTAATGTTAAAAGCAACCTGTTGTTTCCTTTACATTTCGTTAGATTCTTGTTGAAGTTAGTCAGTGGTATCGAAAGCGTAAGGCGGCGAGCTTGGTAAAGATGCACCGCGTCAGCAGATTGTATAACGTCAACTGCGGTGCCCGATCATTCACTGCCGGAAGCCACACACCGCAACGCGGAAAATAAAACAGGCACACGTCCTGTAGACCAAATTGTTTCTCTTTGAAAACCGCTAAAATTACAGCAGTAAACTAAAACCCTTTTTGTACGAAGTAGATGCGGTAGCAAAATCGAAAGCAGACAGCTTGTAAAATAAAAGAACAATTGTAAAGAAGGAAATGGATTGACAATTGACAGAACGAAGGAGAGCTGATACAACTACTCAGGGTCGTATTTACCCCTAGCGGAAGTGGGATCAAATGATAACTCCAGATCGACCAGGCTATTACGACGTGCCAGGACGCCAAGAATTCCAGGAGAACACGATCCTCCTGAAGATAGCAAATGAGTAGTACAAATTTGATGCATGGCAGTGCACCCGCCAAGTCGAGTCAACGGCGGCACTGCCTACCGTTTT
The DNA here is from genome assembly GCA_031002005.1 of Vandiemenella viatica. Classification (NCBI taxonomy): domain Eukaryota; kingdom Metazoa; phylum Arthropoda; class Insecta; order Orthoptera; family Morabidae; genus Vandiemenella; species Vandiemenella viatica. The sequence goes on along the minus strand of CM061921.1, from coordinate 44,470,649 downwards.
CTCGAAGCGATTCTGGCCATTTTTGAACCTCTATTTCTTCGGTCGTATTTATGCTACATGTCTAAAATTTCTGTTATGCATAGATGTCAGCAATCTTAGCAAACGTACTAAATTTTATTTTGTTACTTTTCTTAGTTCGTATGTTATTCGGATGCAAACTACAGCAATTTTGTCACTCACTAATTCTAAGTCACTTCCCGTAGCCGTAGAAAGCTGAAATTTGGTACAACATTTTACCCACATATTACAAGAAAAGTCTTAAACTCGTAAATTTCCATATACCTACAACATTACTTACCCCTAACGTGAAATCGGTTTTTGCCGTAATTACTTTATAAACCTCAGATTTTCACTGTAGAGTGATCTTAATATGTTTAACTAATGTATTTAATTTTACTTCTTTCCATTTGTTATTTTTGAAGTTATTGAAATTAAAATTTTTATTTCGGCACAACACCCCGACATCAAAATTCCACTGTACTTCCAGCAATCCTAGAAACAAGTAATTTGGTACACATATACGGTTTCATTCCTAAATCATCAGAAAAAACTGATATTGGAGTTTTTCCCCGTATTTATTGAATTACAGTTGCAAACATGAAAAATTTTGGCACATATTTGCGTCTTGATTACTTTGCTCCTGATGAAGCTACAAACCTAATATTTCCATAATATATAGAGGCAAGCAAGTTTAACCAAAGCCTTAATTTTTACTTTGTTCCTATGATTATTTTTGAAGTTATTTGTTATTTATTTGAGGTGCTGGTTAAACCAACTGCAATGTTCATTGCTCGGCTACGACGCACATTAATTGTTTGCAGAGAGTGGGGCATTGTTGGTAATGATATTGATAATTTTCCCTGTATTTATTGAATGGCAACCCAAACGTGAAACTTTCCAGTACATATTTTCAGGTTAATTGCTTTGTTCTGGATGAAGCTATATGCTCAAACCTGTCAAACCGTCGAACCTGTCTAATGAAGAGAATCAATTTTCAACATATTTAAAAACAGAAAAACAAAAGAAGGTGAGGGGATGTGTGTGTGTCTGTGTGTGTGTGTGTGTGTGTGGTTGGGGGATGGGGATGTTTAACTAAAGGCGGCTTTATTTCAGCTTGATCTTTTCTTCTTTCTTTAGCATGAGTATCGTATTCTTGGGTTATAATAACTTAAGCTGCTTGTGATCTGCTAAAGCTATACTTTAGGCCAGGTTTAGGCCCGCAAGGCATATAAAAAAATAAGACAAAATAAACTAGTGCCAGAAACTTTTAGGCAAACACAAAATAATAGTACAGTGCAGAGCAAATCGATCTCTATACTAATTAAAACGTTTTGTCTCTAAACGAAATTTACTAACAAATCACACACGCGAGAAGCACAGCTTGAGCAACCGACGTAACATTACAGACTAACATACGCATCCGTCTGTATGTCACCATTCGATAAGTTCTCAAGATTTCGTGACTAAAACTGTTGTTCATGCAGAAAATAATAATAATAATAATAATGTTCTATATCCTTCCTACAGATACAAAGTATTTCCTTGTCAAATTCAATCATTATCGATATAGCCATTTAGTCGTCAAAACTTAACAAAAAGACATAGACCTTCTTCCGCATTTATGATATTAGCACTGACCACTGATCAATATAGCGTAAATACGTGTACATGTACAGCATTGCACCCATAAATTTGTGATATCTACAGTTTAACATGGAATCCGAACAACCAAGTTTCCTGGCGTGGCTCATACGATCAAAAACAACTCTTGAAAATCTTGCATCCACCGACATTTGAACCGAAGACCACGGTCCAAACATCAGTAAGCAAGCGCATTAACCACTGAGCTACCAGACAGATATGCGGAAAGGTACTACAGAGACGTAAAAAACCTACTCTTCTGTCTGTTGCTGATCAGTAATATTTCAAAAATATGTAACATGTATTATTTATACAGAAAAAAGTATGCTTTGACCATCCTAATGCCAAATAGCATCTCTTGTTAAATTTCATCACAATATGATTAGCAGTTTAGCCCAAGAAATGTAACAAACAGACAAAGAGACAGATAGACAAAGTTACTTTTGCATTTATAATAATAGTATAGATTTGTATTAGGACGTGTCAAAACCGAAATAAATCTTCGGCTTTTGTATATTTAAGCTTGATAATGCATCTAATTTGTATTTACACAGGTTATCTAAAATATGGCATGCATAATGGCCAACTGGCCATGTAATATATGCACTCTTTTCTCTCTGGCATACTAATCAACAAACTCTTTGGTCACGTGACATAATAAAGAGAACGTACAAAGAAAGTTTATATAATATAGAGGCAGATAGCGGTGATTTATCTGGATATTGCGAAGTGAACCTTGAACGTAGGGATACGTTTTTTGAGTACAGAAGTTACAAACAAATCTTGCACGTGTTTTCATAAGGCTTGAACTATTACATCGCAAAGTGAGCAATGTCCTGTAACAAACTTGAAGTTTGGAATCATCTTAGGGATCAGAACTATTCTTTTTTTTTTTATCTGCTAAACGTTAGCCATAGTTCAGAGTTAGTACTGTTCTGGCTGGCCATTTTGTCTAACAAATTATGTGCTGTACAGACTACCGCTAAACCATTCACCGGACAAAGGATCAGAACCATTCTTTTTTTTTTATCTGCTTAACGTCTCTAACAACGGGGTCTTTAGAGACGGGAAAGGATGGGGGGCAAGGAATGGGAAGGAATTCGCCCATGGCCTTTTGAAGGAAGCATCCAGAACCGTTGTATTAACTTACATACAGCACACATGTTTGTCAGCAATGCCTTGTTTCCACATGCGAGTTCAGTGACCTCTATGTCAGTACCATTACTCCTGAAATAAGTGCGCTTTGACTCAAATTACACGAAAAGAAGTAAGTTATTACGACAAGCTAACCATAAATTCCTTACACGAAAGGAGAGAAAATGCTCCAGTTTGGGAACTAACGAATCCTTGAAATAAACCAACTGCAATACTAACTATGCACATGGGGTGTAACAGTAGACTAGCCTCCTCGTGGTGCACCCTGGGCAACGTGGTAAAGCCGCGGCTGAATAGTCTACATCTCAACTGGTTGATGGACTAGCAGCTTTATGACACAGCACAATATTGTCAACTTCAAATGGCTCTTCTCAGACTCATCAGTAAATTGATTTCCCCGTATTTATTAAATTACAATCCCAAATATGATTAATTCTGGCACACATATGCGGCTTAATTACTTTGCTCCTGATGAAGTTACACGCCTAAGAATTTTTCAATGAATAGAAGTCGGCAAGTTTAACTAATACCTTAAATTTTACTTTGTTCCTATGCTTAGTTTGGAAGATATTAGTATTTTATTTGAGGTGGTAGTTAAATCAGCGACAATCCGCATTGCTCAGCTAAGGCGCACAAGCTTTGATTTCAGAAAGTGGGGCATTTTTGGTAAAGTATATTGATGTCTTCAATTCTGAAATGTTCGTATTCGCCGATTTTCAAATAGAATCATTACATTTGAGCGGTGATTTAGAATAAGCGATAAACTTACAAAAAGAAATGAGATCCCACAAAAACAATTCTTGTAAAAAATATGCCAAGTCTCGTGTTCGAAAAGTTATGAGATCATATTCTGAGCCAAGTCTACATTTTACAGTTGTATTCACTTCACTTCATGAAACAGAATGGTTTCTCTCGGTGTCATAGATCGTTTATTTAGAATTTAAAAAATTCTGGTGATTGGGCCATTATGCACGTCATAACTTTTACTGAAATTGTGGGCATAATACATACTTGTCAAATTCGAAAAAGAGTGAGGGATATCTTGGATTTTACGTATTTATAGGTTTGATGAAGCAGCACCATTAACTAAAACATGGCTTCATGCTTCATGTCTTCCACTATGGCGATGGTATCTTCAAGCAAGATTACTGTCCGTCTCACAAGACCAGAATTAAGCTGCAACAGTTTCAGGAGCATGATTGTGAACTGACTTTGATATCTTGGATATCAGATTCACCTCATCTCACCCTCCTCTGGCCTGCCATTCGGAAGTTCTTATAGTTTTTACAGTAAGAGTCAGGTTGTTCATGTTGGTTGCCAAATCTTGATATGCGTTTTTCCTTGCAATATTGTTTTTGTACAGTGCTGACCATGGATTCCATAGGCACTAGTATCTCCGATAAAGAGAAACAAATCTTATTATCTTCTTATCTGTCAAGTGAGACATTTTGGCGCGAAGTCGAACGCCTGTACCTGCTGCTATTCGCTGGTCACTAGCATGCTCAATAGCAAACACGTTCCCACTTGTAAGAGAGCAGTTTTTCATGGCGTTGTACATATACCGAGCGTGGTGGTGTAACGGCTAGCGTTCTCGCCTCGCATTCGGGAGGACGCCGGTTCGAATCTCCATTCGGGCATCCAGATTTGGGTTTTCCATGGTTTCCCAAATCACACAAGGCAAATGACGGAATGCTTCCTTCAAAAGGCAATGGCCGAATTCCTTCCCATTCCTTGTCCCCCATCCTTTCCCGTCTCTAAAGACCTCGCTGTTAAGAGACGTTAAGCAGTTAAAAAAAAAGTTGTATATAAATAAACTCTTCTTGGCTTCCAGCCACGTAAAATTGTCACACTTGTGGGAAGTTTCGAAAGCGTCTATCTCAGCCCTCATTTTCAACAAAATGTTAATGATTAACTGTTTGCTTTACCGTTGCCGCGGAAACGGTGGAAGACAAAAACCAACAAAGTGCGATGACGTCATCCACTCTCAAGCTCGTTACCGAGGCGAAACTGTTTCAGCATTTTAATAGCAGGGTTCCAGGCCGCACTGAGTTCATAACAATATTGGGGCTGTGACATTTTTACGCGGTTGGAAGCCCGAAAAAAGTTTATTTACGTTTACATTCGCTTACGAGCACTCCCCTGCCTCACTTAGCATGCTCAAAATTCGACCATCATTAGATTTGTGAGCATGCTCACTTAAGCATGCTCGATATTAACAACACGTTCGACATGCATGCCATTAGGTATCAATTGCTCAATAATAGTATGCTTTTGTGCTACGTAGAAGCATGTGTACCTGTACCTGTAAGGTAATGACTCGACGTCTTCAGAAATTATTATTTAAGTAACATGATCAGTTAAGATATTCATAGTTGTGCTATGCGGGACTTAGCGACGATTTGACGGGCTATTTTATGAACACTCTGGTATTATAATGTGCTGTGGTTGAACAATAGACAGACAGTTCCAGGAGAGGCCCCCAGTAAGTAGGGATGCTAATCATCTTGTTCCACTCTGGTGAACAGGCTTACAAATTGGGAGTCACTAGGACTCTAGAGCGTTGGCAAACAATGTAAATGTGCTTGGACGAATTCACGACGGCCAGGCCCCGGAACACAGCGATTCTATCGGAACACTGATTTCTGCAGAGAGTAAAAGCCTTCTAGACGCGAGGAAACCGGGGATAGTCTGTGGCGCCAGGACTGGTGTTATTAATTAAAGGCGTGACGTGTGTCGCAAATAGAAGAACCAGCTTCCTGATAAAGCGAAAGCCTGCTGGAGAAGAGCCAAGACTCTTTCGCATGATACGGTCTTGGAGGTGACAGGATGAAACGAGAAATGCAGTAATACGTGTAGACCAGAGTAATAACAAAACAGTGCTGTTCCGACATGATGCCTACTTTACAAGGTTGCTGAGTGAGTGACATTGATTTTGGAAGACACGGGATCGATTCGTGATACGGTAGTTTTTTTTCCATCGTATCCTTAAAACATTTCAACCGAACGCTGATATGGCTTTACATAAAAGTTTTGCTGTTTTCCTTCCATTCTTTGCCTTCGATGCTGACTCTAATTACCACGTCATTTGCCTGGAGTGATTTGGGAAACCATGGAAAACCCAAATCTGGATGTCCGGACGGGGATTCGAACCACCTCGTCGGTAGTTTCACATGCCATGAAAACACGCAAGAATTTTCCTAAAACAGACCGCCAGGTTACAGATAGAATCTTCTGAGTAATAGAGCATGTTGTCACTAAAAATTATGCTTCATCACACAATCTAATAAAAAAACTGTACCCGGGTAAATATGTCTGTGGCGAATGAGGATTACGTTAATGTAAAGCCTGTTGTCTATCAGATATATGGTTTAATATTCACATTTAACCTCATACATCTGATAAATTTAAGATATTTTTTTGATGAACGGGATTTACGCAAAAACTGAAGAATGTATTTTTGTTGTGAGGTTGAAATGCTGTGAAATCTATTTTTAAATGTTAAGTCTGCACATTTAAGACGATTTTTTTAGGTTCTGAAACTGTTCATTAGCTACACAAAAGGAATAAACTTTATTTTTTATTATTATTATTATTATTTTGCTTATGGCTTCACGCCTCGTTGACGTCAATGTCATTAGAGGCGGGAATGGATGGGGAGAAAGGAACGAAAAGGAATTCGGCCATTGCCTTTAAGAGGAAGCTTCACGGCATTTGCCAGGAGTGCTTTTGGCAAATCATGGAAAAAATATGTGTCTGTCAGTTTGTTTGAATATGCAGTAATCATGCAAACTGATTAAATTTTGATGGGGTTTGAATAAGTTCCTGGTCTAGGGAGTAAAATAGGGACTGCCTCATTTTGATATAACGTAGAGATATAATTTCAAACAAATGAGTATCAATTTTTCGTTTAAAACGCCCCATGTAAAAATTAGTAATTGATTGTAATAAAAAAATGGCTTACTTGGGTTATCAGGGGTTGTTTGAATTACTGTTAATTAATTTTTGGCGCCTTTTATATGTTTGCCACGAATATAATCATTTGCATGGAAACATCACAGTTCGTTATCATCCTTCAAATATAAAGACATGACACCTAAATTTTTCTGGAGGTCCAGATTCATGTTATCAATCTTTGAATTTGTATCTTACGTATAAAAATTTTATGTGGGTCAAAAAGAAATATACTCCACAATAGCACCTACAGCGATGAGCAAAAACGTTATGAATACTGCCCAACTAATAGCCGGCTGGAGACGTTGAAAGACGTTATGCAGTAAGGAAAATACAAAACCGGAGTAGCGAAGTATGGGAAGTGACTGTAGCGACGAAGTGTGTGGCAAATGGAAAAAACCACTGACGTAATTTGACAAAGGGCAGGTTAATTGGTCCCGGCGCCTGCGAACGAACAACTCAGAAACCGCGAGGTTGGTTAGCTGTTCTCGTGCTACTCTAGTGGGCGTCTAGATAATAGTTTAAGGATGGTAAAACCACCAGTAGGCGAAGAGGTGGTGGACTTCCATACCTCAAAGCATAATGTGGAGGTAGGGAGCTTGTCCGCTCTGTAAAGTAGGACACGGCAATCTGTGGCAGATCTGACTGGAGAGTACAATGCTGGTACAAGCACAAAAATTTCCGAGCACACCGTTCAGCACACATTGTTGTACAAGGAGCTCCGCAGCAGAAGGCCCCATGTTGTACCAACGACATCGTCAATTACAATTGTAGTGGGCGCGAGATCATCGAAATTAGACTGTGGATCAGCGGAAAAGTGACACCTGGTCAGACGAATCACATTTTTTGTTACATCAGGTCGTTCAAGGAAGAAACATGCACTGTGCCATGAACGCAGGTCGGAGGGGGCAGTATTATGCTAAGGAACACATTCCCGTTAGATTCAGTGGGACCTGTGGTAGTGATCGGAAGCACCATAACAGCTATGAACCACGTGATTTTCTAACTGGTCGGTCACAGTATGTCGTTGTTGACGAGGAAGCCTCTTCTAAGTTAGATGTTACTTCGGCTTTCCTCAAGGAAGTTTAATAGGATCACTTCTTTTCCTAATTTTTATAAACGATCTCGGTGACAGCGATTGTTTGCTGATGATGCTCTTATCTATAGGGAAGTAAGGTACTCTGAAGATTACTTAGAAATTCAGCGCGATCTGGATGTTATTTCGGAATGGTGCCATAAATCACAACTTACACTTACCTGCAAAAAGTGCAAGGCAATGCGAGTAAGTAACAAAAAGACTCCGTTTGTTCACGAGTGCAAAGTTAACAATTCAGTTGTAGACACTGTGGATTACCTGAAGTATCTAGGCATATTAGTATAAAGCAACATAAAATTGGACATGCACATAACTTACGTCGGAGGCAAAGCTAATTCTAGATTACCATTCATAGGTCGTATTTTGAGAAGTTGTAATGCTCAAACAAAGGAAATATCGTACAAAACAGTAGTGTGTCCGCATTTGGATTACTGTTGTGGATTTTTGGATCGGTATCGCAAGGGATTGATTGACACGTTAGAGAAAGTACAGAAGAAAGCCGCTAGATTCCTGACTGCAAGTTACAGTCCTTACGAAAGTGTCACAGAATTGATACATAGATAGGACTGGGATTGTTTGGCAGACAGACGACGTCGTTTTAATTTGAATTTATTGGAGAATATGCGAAAATCTTTAATTTACGAGTGCAACGAAATTCTTCTTCCGCCAACCTATTTAAGTCGCAAGGTGGGATAAGATTAGGGAAATAAGATGCCGTACTGATGGTTTTATGTATTGTTTCATTCCTCGTTCTGTTCGGGATTGGTATTGTAGTGGTCCAAATCACATTTTTGTGTTTATCTAGATGGTATTGGTTATTGACCGGAGCTGGGAGGAAGGATGCTGGAAGTGTCGAACGGGCAGTTCGTTTGAATATGTCATGTTTTAAACATCTAATACCTAAAATTAAAATTTATATTATGTCTTATAATAATAGAGCTTTTTCAAATTTTACGTCATTATTATGACCTTACTTAAAATTATGTTATTTAATTTTTGCAGTTTCTTATAATTATCTCTATTTTTTCACAAATACGTTAAAATTGTAATTATTTTCACTTCCCATAATGTTCAGCTGAGCAATGGTACTATACGGCCAATGTATATTACTGATATGACTTGACCGTAACCACTGGTTTTGTCGGAGATCTCTAACTTTATCTGATAACTGAATTATTTGACTAAACACTTGTTTTATCATTCTCCATTTTTTTTATTGTTAATACCAGTGCTTCACTTAAAATACATATTTCAACATTCAGATCATGTTAAAATCTTTCATTTCTAGATATTTAACATTTCTAATATGAGTGAAAGTAATATATTTTATCAGGCAACATATCTCAAAATACGCAACATTTCCTCTCCCATGTGGCATCTCAGAGATCACATCCTACATGCTTCATTCGATCGAAACAGACAAGCACAATATATTTAGAAGTACGAGGCAACATAGTTTTTTTCCCCCCTTGCTTTATTCTACTCCAATATTCACATAACCTTACCCATGATCCTTTAATCTACGTCAAAATTTTACAGTTAAAAACATAATATTTATTGTCCTCATATTCATACAATCGCTATTTGAATGATTGTTTTCATCTACAACGATTGATTATAGGTTCCCCTTTCTTTTGAACATGCAATTTTATTAAAATTTAACCCTCATCTTCCTTATATATCGATCACCTTTTTACCTTATTAATCAATAGTCTGCTATACCAATAACTTTAACTGAAATTTGCTTCTAAGGCCTAATATTATCAAGTGTTATAATATTAATCATTATTGGTGGTCGTAGAAAATTTTCGTTTGAAAGTGTGCAAATTTTCGATCTGGTCGAAGATTTTGACTCAGTGCTTTAAATCCCTTTTACAGGGTAGTTGTTAGAATAACTACTTTGATTGCGAAACGTTACAAACACAGTACCCTGTTTTCTACTTGGCTCGACAAATTCCTGTTTCGTCATCGTTCTACAACTTATGTGTACAGTCTTAAATTCTTGTGGTCTTATCCCTGTTGCCACGACAAAATGCTGTCAACACCAACTTTATAGCTCATTAACTTATACTAATATTTCATAACGCGCCACTAATGATATCAAGGCATAAATAAACTATTTACAGGATACTGTATTCTGACGCTTGTTTTCATCTCATTTTTAAATACAATCTACTACTTTCGTCTTACAATTCTCTACATGTTAGTTATTTCATCTCGGTTTACTAAGCACTTGCACAAAAAAATTTATATCATAACGTAATTCTTCCGACCACGTGATTTTAAAACACCAGCTTGATAAATTTATTGTCTCTTGCCATCAATGACTTTGGAGTACATTCCTTCATCCCCTAAATAAAATTATTTAATCCAATTCCCATTTAATTCTACAGCATAATACCTCTTACCATTCAAATTTCTCGAACGTCCAGCAAAATTTTGTTTATCTTAAGTGAGGCACCTTAATATCTTTTTCATTACATTTATTTACCTTTATTAAATATTCTCAAAATTCTTACCTTTATCTTGTAACACATATGCGTTCCCTCTAATAAACAATTTATTATTATTAAAGTTTAACCTAGAACTACTTTGTTTTCATCACAATTCATTTTCCTACAGTTTAAATGAACTTTGTCTGCTTAGATACATATATACTCCAACAATTCAATTTCCCTGTATGGGAAAAATCCAAACTTCGTTTTCTCCATTCCATTTTCAAATGTTCCGTGTTTAAAATGGAATAAAGTCCTGTCTTTGGACACAAAACCAACATTCAATGTCATACCAAATTTTAATTTACTGTTCCGTCTACTTCTGTGAACGTACTGAGCACATTTACAATATCCATCCCTGGATTTCAATATCATTCCTCGAAAAACAGAGCTCTGGAAATTTGTTTCTGATGTTCCTTTACAGAACCTGGTCAGCCGAAACCTACCGATAAGAATATCGTCTTTAAAGTAAGCAAACCACCTACCTGTCAGGTATTGTACCGGTTTGGCTGGCAAGGTCGTTAGGGTCTCATCACCTAAATTCCAGGAAATTCTTTCTCCTAACTCTCTGAAGCTCCCTGCAAAAATCATACATGATACATCTCCTTTGGCGATATTCGCGTATCCATGATCTGTGTGAGCACCACCATAATTAAATGAATTTCGCGGCGAGGAACACATTTCAGTCGTTCCGCTTTGAATACGCAACAATTCCCGGGAGATTTCCTTTATTTGTAACTTAATATCTACTTCCCCCTCAAGTGTAGCTATGAATCCATCTGGTTCAAAGAAACATCCTTTAATTTCACAAAACCTCCCTTCAGTATTCACAGACTTTGCATTCGTTCGTCAACCGTTTAGCTTAATTCCGGCCCGCTAATGACAGAGTTATGATTCTTTTCCGGTGGCCAAATTTTCTCAGAATCTTTTACCCTGGAGAGCATATTTTCATTAGAACTTCCGGCTGCTAAATTCTCTAAATTTTCCATTTTATTTGTCTTAACCTTACCAGATCGAAGAAACATAAAACTTACCAAAATTATGCTATTCTTCTCCCGAGTGAAGAAGAAAATTTACTCTGTAAATTATACCTTTTAAAACACTCCACCTTACGCATCGCAAAAACCTTCCTGTAACAAAGCATCATTTAATTTTAAACTTTATCTCTGTTACATAAAATTAATTCTCATGCCCAACCATTCAAACATCAGTTCGACATCAAAAACAACAAATTTCAAATCACTTAAAACCATCAACGCCGTTAAATCTTGGTGCGGATTTGAAAATGTGTGACTGAAAATAAATCATGTTAATATACATTTGTAGAACATTTTCATGCATCACTCAAACTATGATCTCTGATATGCCATAGAAAAGAAAACCCCCCCATACCGAGTTGAGTTGTCCACCTGAACAATTTTGATTTTATGCATTAATTAATTAGCAACAATTAATAGCCCGTAGTTGACGCGCCAATTGCAATAATCATCTAACTTTTGCTTACTAATTAATTACATTGTTAATTTGCTTTTCGGGATTCAGAAATGAAAGATCTCTAACTAGGTAACAAGCTGCATTTAATCTACGTATTACTAGATACGTCAAACAAACAAATAAATGATTATTCACATATATTTATCTCAATATCACTTCCAGAATTATTTACACCTTAATACAAAATTACAGATTTTCATTCATACTGTACTATAAAATCATTCTCGCCTCGAAATCGTATAAAATCAAATATGATTAAGCCAGCTAGCTAATCACGCAACACCAAAGCACTGATTCCATTTGAATTGTTAAGCAGAGCAATGAAATTATCTTTTAGGGCGTGTTACGGTTTCCGTATTCCTCATTGTTTGTGATAATTCGTTGAACAGAATGATGTGATTTACGGTTTCTTGTAGAATACAGGAAGCGGCCACAGCTGCGTCAGGTAATAGACTCGAGATGCTTATCTCATCCCCTTCGTGTCTCCTCGCCAAAACGGGTGGGCTAGTCGATACAGTAAATGCATGTATCGTTATTAAGCACGGGTAGAACCAAGCTTAACCTGTCAGCTGCTCGTTAGTCTGATTCATGCTGCATGCAAGCAACAGAAAAAAAACATTTAATACTACTACTGGGCAGTCAGTAAAAAATAAGTCTAGCACGTTTCGTGCTCCAGAACAGAATGTATATTTTCTGAGCTTTTCTTAGCAAATCCCTACGCGCATGTAGAGAGAGGCCCTTCTCCCGCCAACAAAGGATTGATGGTGCCACTAATTCGTGAATAACAGCATCGGCTCAATGGACATATTCAAACGAACTGCCCGTTCGACACTTAGAGAATATCCTCCAGCATCCTTCCTCCCAGCTCCCGCTAATAACCAATACAATCTAGATAAACACAAAAATGTAATTTGGACCATTACAGTATGCACATAATTAGAACTGGTGCTTAGCACCCTCTGACATTCACAGTATTTGTGAATTGCAGAGTATATATGTAGATGTAGATACCTGAAAATTATTGTGGTCTACCTGCATCCCTTCATACTTCATGCTCCAGTGGTTTGGGGAGCATGGTTGTTAACTCACGTTGATGTCTTGGCCCCAAAATTGGATTGATAGAAAACAGCTGTGATGCAATTGGACACCAGCTGCTTGCCCTACATCCACCGACCCGTCATTTAAAGAAATTGTTTAGAATGTGTGTAGAGATCTGGAGCCTGATAGCTCCAAAAACCTACAAAGGACTTGATGAATCTATGCCATGCCAAATCACTGCATTACTGCGTGCCTTTCACTCTGTACCATACAACCGCTTTTTAGCGAAGCTTCTATCTTATGATATATCCAATCAACTTTGTGAATGGATAAAGGACTATCTAACTGGTCGGTCGCAGTGTGTCGTTGTTGAAGGAGAAATCTCGTCTAATCGAAATGTTACATCGGGTGTACCTCAAGAAAGTGTAGTAAAATCACTCCTATTCTTAATTTTATACAAATGATTTCGGGGACAAATTGAATAGCAGTTTTAGATTGTTCGCTGATAATGCTGTCATTTATAATAAGGAATTCGGCCGATTGCTTAGAAATTCAGCGTGGTCTGGATGTTATTTCGTCATGGGGAGACCGATGGCAACTTACACTCAACTGTAAAAATTTCAAGGCAATGTGCACAGCTTAAGAAAAGAATGCGATTGTTCAGAAATAAAAAGTAAAGTTATTGATATGATCAATTCTGTGAAATATTTGGGCGTAACAGTACAAAGGAACATGAAATGAGACTTGCACGTTAATTTGGTAGCTGGTAGAGCTGTCTCATGCGATTCACAGGTCGAATCTTGAAAAATTGTAATGAACAAACAAAGGAAATAGCGTACAAATCTCTTGTGCGTCCACATTTGAACTACTGTTGTGAAATTTTGGATCCGTTTCGTAAGGGGTTGAGTGACAGTATAGTGAAAGTACAGAGAAGAGCCACTCGATTCGTGACCGCTTGCTACATTCCTTACGAAATCGTCACAGAACTGATAAGGAGAATGGGCTGGAAGTCTCTGGTAGATAGACGACGCTCGTTTCATTTGAATTTATTGGTAAAGGTGCGTACACCCACTTCACTTACGAGTGCGGTAAAATACTTCGCCAACCAGCCTATTTTAGTTGAAATGACAGGAAACGTAACATTAGAGAAATGAGGTGCCGAACTGATGCTTACATGATTTTTTTTCCCCTCATACCTTTTGGGATTGGAATGCACAGCGAAGAGATTAGTTTTGGTTGAACACCCTCTGCCACCCACTATTTTGTAAATTGCAGAGTATATATGTAGTTGTAGAAGAATGTGGACCAACACAGATATCAAGCAGGTGGTCACAATGTTTTGGCTCATCAGTGTATTAATTAAACAATACTGAATATGAAATGGAAATTATTTATCTAATAAGGAATCTCTAACCATGAATAAGTAACAGGGAATCTGGTTTTCCTAAATCTGGCAGTGGGTAACCCAGAATGATCAGGAAAATGCACCGTAACCGTAACACAGTAATTTTATTTTTAAAGCTATTCACTGGCAGATTATTTTGTTGTATGTTGCAATTTATTTAATACGGTTCTTTGGTAGTATTTAAAAGTGTTCTTCTGAATTCGTTACTAATTTTGATTCCATGGAATAATTATAAACCTTCGTATTCATCAACTGTTAACTTTCTGTTTATGTGCGTAGTCAGCTACTAACAACCAACTTTACAACAGGGGCGTATATACAACATTTTTGTGTATCGTTTCAAAATCATTTTCTTATTTCCCTGAATTTTATTATTGTGTTAGTTAGTTACTCAAATATGGATTAAGCAATATCCATGGTGAGTGTGGATAGCGGCATTCCTTTTTTAAGTTACAACTTTACAATATGTCGGTGTCGGGCACTGATTTGTAAAACTTGTAACTCCTACGGCCCTGCCTCAGTATGAAACAACACAGAGTTTTGTCACTCTTTACTTTCTTTCAACATAATCCTTCCCCAAACACATCTAGTACCCTTTTACGCTCGTTGATGAAATTACATTTTATTTGGTATTGTCTCTTCGTTTTATATCTAATACTATTTTTGTTCTAAATTATACAACTTACTGCAGTTTATTAATTCTAAATCCACGTCTGGTATTTTTGCTGTCATTTTTACGCTGTAAGTTTGAGAAGAAGTCTTGTTTGATATTAAGTTATAATATAATCTTTCCCAAGAGAAATAATCACACACAAAAATATTGTCTGTAACAGTGAAAATAACTTATAATGTTTCAACTTTATGCCGATACACGCCTGCCTCAGGCAATCGTCGTGCACCCCATACTCCCCGCTAGTAAAACATTCTACCAAGATACTAGCTTGACTCTAGCCACCTCGGCTTCTCTTTTACAGTCTCAGGAATTTACCTGAAAGGTATCGGCTTGGTGCTCATAAAACACACGCTAAATATTCATTTCACAGACTCCGTGGGTACAAAATATTATTTTCCATTACAGTTCTCACATATTCTTGTGTGAAAGTTATGTAGGGCGTCAAACGTGCAATGATTCACCTTTGATCATTTTGTAGTCTACTGATATTAAATGGTTATGCTTGTATTTATTAGAGTCGTAATAACGGTTTAAACTTTCCGTAAGCACCACGTGGGAGCTAGTAGAGTCTAATTATGTGGGACTGATTAATTGTAACCACATGTTATCAGACTTGGAACCTAATTGTTAGGAGAAACAACTAACGGGCCAGCAGTGGTTTCATTCGTCTGGCTTCCCCGCTTTGTGGTTTGTAGGTTCTAGTTTCCGGCGCACCAATTTGCGTGCCTGTCTGCGTGAGTAGTGAATGAAGTTGCTTTTGGTCAGAAGAGTGCCTCTCCGACCCGTTGTGGTTGCGTATGCACTGAACTGCATACCTGTTGTTCAATGATTGTTTCAAACTGGATCGTACTCAAAGCAAACCGCCAGCCGCTTTAAAGTTTTCAGACATTTCCCCGTACAGAGCTATCCATTAATTCATGTCAAGATTAAACGGTCACACCGAGAGTGATGGGTGAGCGGTAACGCTCTGACATTGCATTTGGGAGAACGCAGGTTCGAATCCCCATCTTGGCATCCAGATTTTGATTTTTCCATAGTTTCGCCAGATCACTCCAGGCGAATGCTGGGATGTTTCCTTTAAAATTCCATGCAGAATTCCTTCCAGTTTGTTGCCATCCATCCTTTCCTACCTCTAATGACGTCGAAGACCATAAGCAAAAAAAAAAAAAAAAAAAAAAAAAAAAAAAAAATATAAAAACTTTCTGACACCACTTGATTGTTTTTCCTGTCGTATTATGATACGGATAATGGTGGGTAAATTTGTCAACAGCAGCCTTCTACGGTTATTCACTACGCTCCCTCCGGGAGATAAAAACCAAACGATGGGCGTGCATTTCATCCACTAAGTGGAGAACTAACTACTCCCATATTGTATACATCACCAGTACATATATTATATGGGTAACATTGAGTGCGCATGTTTTCTAGTCACATTATATTATATGTAATACCTTTAAACAAATAATCGACTTATTAATTTCAGTCAGGCGATTGAGGAGTAAAACATTTAATATGCCATAAATAAGTAAAAAATTAATTAAAAGTGGTGTGTAAATATCCTTAGATTGCTCTATATGTTAAATTTACGATATATGTTGAGTGTCGTTTCAATACTTAAGGTTCGTTCAGGAGGTACTAGAAGTTATTTGGGAAAAATCATATGTGGGAAGTGTGTCGCCTATCGGAGGTTAATGGCGAAGTTGTAAAGACTGCATTGCGTGTTAGAAGTGGTTTCGATGGGTATGTTGTGGAAAGTGGGAACTAAATGAGGCTCTCCATTGGTTTTGTCCGCTTTGTTTTAGGGATAGGAAGCTTTCAGAGCAGGAAAAAAACGATTAGGGTGGTGGGAGAAAAGAAGTAAGAAAAGAAAAGATTAGGACCGAGAGTGGTGGTTGAGTGGTTAACTCTCTGGCCTCGCATTCGGGAGGACGACGGTTCGAATCCCCGTCCGGACATCCAGATTTGGGTTCTCCATGGTTTTTCCCAAATCACTCCAGGCTATTGCCGGGATGCTTTATTCAAAAGGCCATAGCCAAATTTCTTCCTGTTACTTGCCCCAAATCACATCCCGCCTGTATTGACCTAGACGTCGACGAAGCGCAAAGCCATTAGTTAAAAATAAAGATTAGCGCTCTACAGGCTAAGCCTATACTAGCCGAAGGGAAGCTTTGTGGGTTTATTGGGGAAGGTCGAAAGGATGATTGGGAGCTGGTAATAGGTCTTATTGGAAATATGTCAAACAGAATGTGAAATTCAGACACTTCAGCAATTGTGGGGAGAACTAGGTTTGACCTGTTACAAGAGTCTGGATGGGGGTTAAACCTCGTGTTGATAAATGAACAATTAATGTCCAGCAGGCCTTTAGGAACAGGAGAATGCAAGAAAAGAATTGGATGAAATGATTCAGCTTCTAGGTAGTAGCCATGGGAGAGGTGTAGACTCTATTCTGCCGGATCAGTTAGACACAGACTACCAGGTTTAGGTGTGCTGGAAATAGCATTGAAAGAAATGCGAGTTATAGTATACAGAGTGATCGAGGAAGGTGGAGAAGGAGCAGCGGCATACCAGGATAGAGTTCATGCACGTCTTAAGTCACCATGATCGGTTGTAGTTGAACGACGCTGTGAGAAGGTAAACGTGGAGATGGAGGTGCTTTGGATGAACATTAGTTCTGACTTGGGGGTTGTACCCGTGGACATTATATACCTCTTAGCCTACACATATACCACCGAGCTCTTCCTAAAAGTCATACAAATCGGTTTTGCCGAGAAGAAAACTAGCTCTTTCCTTTTCCATTGCCAACCATTGCTGCAATTTACAATTTCAACTATATGACTAGCCGACTCCGGCAGCGTATGGTTAGCGAGCTAGCTTCGCGTTGCAGGGGTCGCCGGTTCGAGTCCGGCTGAGGCCATTGGTGATTTTAATTAAGTGTTGTGTTCGTATTGTGTCGTCCTTACAAAAGAGGGAAAATAATCACACTGATCAGCAATCGATACCTTGTAGGAGAGACAAATACAATGAGCTGGCTATGTGGCTGACATGACCAAATACCAATTTTAAAATTAAACAAAAAACACTCTCTGACTAGATCGGAACGTTTAGGTTTCGATACTCCCGTGTCTATCAGTTTAGGAAGTACAGTATTCTACTCCAATAATCGGCTGCTTTGCAGTTCTCCTCCCTTATACATACTGCGTCTTTACGCAATTGTTTTCTTAGTGTCCTAATTGCAGCTCAGCTTGACATGTATCTGTCCTTCTATACCCGCAGTGGATCCTAGCTGCTTTAAGTGTCTGTAACCTTCGAGAAGCGAGTAGGGTATGACCCTTTTAAAAGCGCCATATTCGGTTTAGAATGGATTGTTCGTCTGTTACGGGAGACGGAAAGGTCTAAAAGCCGTCAGATCAGATGCTTCAACTCTAATACGATCGTTTAAGCCAATGGATGAAGTGGAAACATTGAACAAATTAAGATACATAAGGGCATCGTTCCACCACAGCCCCCTTTGTTTTGATTAGTCCAACATTGGTAAACAATTATATCGCAAAAAGAACTCTACCATTACCTTGAAGCCGTACAATTGTTAAGTGTAAATTGCATTTTGACTGGAGGAATTACAGTACTAATTTCTTACTTCCAGACAACTTAGGCAAAGTATCATAAAAAATTAATTCCTAGCACGGTAAAATAATTTAATGAAAGCATCTTAAAACTCCATGGTGACACATGCTAAAGACAGTTCTCTTCAAAAGTTCAATGAAATATTGTTTTTATAAGAACAGACATTGGAAAACATAACTTACATCATCAAAAATAAAACGTTAACAGCTCAAAAGAAAAAGAATATGAAGAACAGATTAATGTAAAATGGGCATCTTGTTAAACCATAAAATAAATTGATATGAGATATATATAGTGGAAAGACAAAAAAAAAACAAAAAACAAAAAAAAAAACGCTTTTCCATGTCATACAGAAAGTTTGGCATAATATGCCATTTCATTATCTTCGTACAGAGCATGGTGCGTGAACGGTTAACGTTCTGGCCTCGAATTCGGGAGGACGCGGGTTCGAATCCACGTCCGGGCATCCAGAGTTGGGATTTCCATGGTTTTCCCAAATCACTCCAGGCGAATGCCAGGATGCTTCCTTCAAACAGGCCATGGTCGAATTCCTTCCCGTTCCTTGTCCCCAGGCCCATCCCCCCTCTAATGACCTTAGCCGTCGACGAGGCGTAAGGCAATAAGTAAAAAAAAAAGTTCTTAATTCATACTTGGTGACACACACACATAGAAACCAGATCAACCAACAAAACTAATCACTAATATTCTCCTCAAGAGTTATATTTACGATGATAACAAAATTTCCTATCCATACAATCGTGTTTTCTTATATAAACACACAAACAATGGCCAAGTATCCTGTATACTAGACAAAATGGCAAAGCTGACTTACTGGGCTCTTTTCACCTACATTTGAATACATATTATCCCCCTCACTAGTTTTTAAAAACTCCAGTGGTATTGTGAATTCACTTGCAATAAAAAATTTCCTTTTTCATTGAAACAGAATTTTCACTTTGCATTCTCCTTACTTATTACCAAAACACATTCGTACAATGAAGAGCCAAAGAAACTGGTACACCTGCCTAACATCGTGTAGGGCCCCAGCGAGCACGCAGATGTGCCGCAACACGACGTGGCATGGGCTCAACTAATGTCTGAAGTAGTGCTGGATGGAATTGACACCATGCATCCTGCAGGGCTGTCCATAAATCCGTAAGAGTACGAACAGGTGGAGATCTCGTCTGAACGACACGTTGCAAGCCATTCCAGATATGCTCAATAATGTTCATGTCTGTGGAGTTTGATGGCCAGCAGAAGTGTTTAAACTCATAACAGTGTTCCTGGAGCCACTCTGTAGCAATTCAGGACGTGTTGGGTGTCGCATTGTCCTGCTGGAATTGCCCAAGTCCATTGGAATGCACAATTGATATGAGTGGATGCAGGTGATCAGCCAGTGTCACCTGTCAGAGTCGTATATAGACTATCATGAGTCCCATGTAACTCCAACTGTAGACGCCCTACACCATTACAGAGCCTCCACCAGGTTGAACAGTCCCCTGCTGACATGCAGGCTCCATGAATTCATGAGGCTCTCTCCATACCCGTACACGTCCATCTGCTCGATACAACTGGAAACGAGACTCGTCAGACCAGGCAAAATGTTTCCAATCATCAACAGTCCAATGATGTTGTTGACGGCCCCATGCGGGGCGTAAAGCTTTATGTCGTGCACTTAGCAAGGGAACACGCGTGGGCCTTCAGCTCCGAAAGCCCATATCGATGATGTTTCGTTGAATGGTTCGCACGCCGACACTTGTTGATAACCCAGCATTCAATTCCGCAGCAATTTGCAGAAGGGTTGCACTTCTGTCACCTTGAACTTCAGTCGTTGGTCCCGTTCTTGCAGGATCTTTTTCCGGCCGCAGCGATGTCGGAGATTTGATGTTTTATGGGATTCCCGATATTCACGGTGCACTCGTGAAGTGGTCGTACTTGAAAATCCCCACCTCATCGCTACCTCGGAGATTCTGTATTCCATGTCTCGTGCACCGAATGTAACAACACGTTCAAACTCACTTAAATCGTGATAACCTGCCGGTGTAGCAGCAGTAACCAATCTAACGTCTTCGCCAGACACTTGTTGTCTTATGTAGCTGTTGCCAACAGCAGCGCCGTACTCTGAGAGCTTACACTGTGTTTGCATATGCATGGCTATACCAGTTTCTTGGGCTCTTGAGTGTATTTTCCTTTTATTTTTCCGAGTTTGTAAACAAAGCAAAAGCAAAGCAATTTTCTGTGAAATAGTTTGTTACAAATATTATGGCAAATGATAAATGACCTAGCTTGGCACATGACCGGCTAATGATGGGGCACAATATTCCGAACGTTATGTAAACAAAGCAATTTTCTGTGAAATATTTTGTTACTAATACTGTGACAGATGATAATGACCGAGCTTAGCACGTGAGCGGCTAATGATGGGGCATGGTATTCCAAACGATTTTGATTTAGATTTTCCATTGTTACCAGAAATCACTCTAGGCGAATGCCGGGATGAGTCTTTCAAAAGGTCTTTGCTGAATTCCTTCCCGTTCGAAGTCCCCTGCCATATCTTGTATCTGATGATCTCAACAAAATCGTAACCTAGAAAATAAAACGTTGTTAACATTTATGAGATTACAGGAAACAGACAGGATATTTAACTGAGATCGTTTCACAGGAAGTCAAACTGGGTGCTTGTAAATAGTCATTACAAGCTAGCCATGTTAGGAGGTCCAATTACAACGAAATCTGATTGACTGACATGCGACTTGTTTTTCCCGTATCAATAGAATATGAGTAAACAACACAATATTACCTGAATTTTTTAAGTGAATTGAAACTTTTCTATATCTAGAATCAGTTGCTTGATAAGCAAAAAAAATAAAAAATTAGAACTTAGCTCAGCAGCAGCGTTTGAAATGTTTCCCCTGTGCCTGATAAAAATAGGTAATAGTATGGTAGCAACAATTACTATTCGTAACAGATATGTAATCAATTTGAAGAAGCTTTTCGGTACACCTAAAGATTAATACTGGTGGCAAGGAACGTTATATAACTGCAAAAATTGAGTGAGTGTCCGATTAGAAATTATGATTACGGTTTTATGTAGATATAAGTTTGGTGAGCTTTGCATTTTTTACTGCTATTCTTCGTAGAAACTGCATTTTAGTTTTTACTTTCGCTACATCCCACAGCATAGACTACATGTGGTAAACGTGTAAATTTTGGATTTATAACTTGCAACAAAACTTCACGTCTCTTCTTCTGAAATCTTAAACAGAATCTTTAAAACTTTTCCCCTTTCTTGGAATGTGTAACGGTGGTTTGGGTCTCCAATGGGATGGGGGACAAGGAACGGGAAGGAATTCGGCCATGGCCTTTTTGAAGGAAGCATCCCGGCATTCGCCTGGAGTAATCTGGGGAAACCATGGAAAACCCAAATCTGGATGCCCGGACGGGGATTCGAACCGGCGTCCTCCCGAATGCGAGGCCAGAACGTTAACCATTCACCCACCACGCTCGGTTATACTGCATGGATTTACCTGTTACGAACTTAATTAAATCCTGACAAGAGCTCAGTATTTTTGTTTCTTCATTAAACCACCTATTTAAACCCTTCATTCCATGTTTTCTCATAGATATTACAGAAATTTCCTATATTTTTAGTAATAACGTGGATCTAATTGATTATAATGGTACTTATTCTTGCGTAACTGCAACCGGTATTTTCTCAGCACAATCTCCCATATTTTAATCACATTCTATGAATGTATTTACTACATTTTTTAAGTTATAATCACATCATGACTACCTGTTTTAAGTCCTAGTTATAATTCATTTATTGAACTCCTTTTTATAAAATGTGTAACGATTTCTAAATGTAAGGCAGAGTCGTATGGAATATATTATCCTCCCGCAGTGTAAGTTTTATCTCCCCCAGGCGTTCCGCGTACAGGCTCCACACACAAGCCTCTGTAGACTGAAAATCTCCCTCTTTAATTAGTTGTCCACTGTTTTCCAAAGGTATTCTACTAATAGGGCACAAATTAGAGAGGTTAAACAGAAGGATGTCTAGAATTTCTACTTGAAGAAATAATTAATAATTAACACACATGCTAATACTTGAAGTTACAGGTACTGGATTGATATCCAATAAAAAAAATTATAAGCGTTATTGGCAATTAATTAATCACGAAGCACCAGTTGCATTTGGGCAGGTAAAAATGTAATTTACTAACGCGGTTATGATTCAGTAGAGATAAAATACTCGTATTTAGCTTAAGTGAAGAGTGAATTACTTATGTAATTAGTAGAGGCAGTTTAAATGTCTAGCAACGAAAGTCAAATAATTTTTTTTTATTTGTTTGTTTATTTGTTTATTTTTGTAGAACACTGAAACATATAAAACCTGAAGACATATAATTTAAGAGGAGAAAATTTTATTTATAAAGAGATACGTCGAAAGCTTTTGATCTCAGAAGAAACCGTTGAAAAAGATTAATTAGAAAGGTAAGTCCAAAAATACTAGATATGAGGTTTATAGTTGGTAATACAGATATTTAATAAACAAAACAAACAGGAAATGTAACGAAGACAGACAAAATCAGCTGCAAAATATGTGTAAACAATGATGTAGGAAGAAACTGTAGGCAGACGAAACGAAGCCATTTTAACAGCAAAGAGGCTTAGGCTAGGGAAGCTTAATTTACTGGTGTTAATTGGTAACTAACATTACGCTCAAAATAAGGTGAAAAGATGTATTAAGAGAAGAAATTCGAGAAAATTATACTGAACAAAAGTAATCATCATAATACACCACACAAATGAGAACTATACGTATACTCATTTTATGTTTAAAACTTGCATGTACTCAATGGTCACTTAGCGACGGCATTGAAGAGAAATCCATATAGAATCCCTCGGAGAAGTAATTACATTGTATTCCTTAAAAAAAATTACACTAAAACATTGTACCAGACAGAGAGTGATTTTTTTTTTTTTTTTTTTTTTTTAGCAGTGTAGGAACGTGGGCTAATTTTACCTAATAATTTTAGGGATGGTAATTTTTAATCAAAGGCCAAGGTAAGTTTACGGTTTGACAACACCATCAGACCTACAAAAACTGAATTTACAACAAATAAGAACAAAGTACGTTTCATTTATTCTGAAGAGTTTATTAATCATGATAGAGTTTAGGATATAAATTAAGCTTGCACCAACCATTTGAGTATAAGTATACATACCAATTAAACAGTAAGAAAATGATCAATCAATGAGATTAAGTGGTAAAACTAAATAGCAGATGATCGTAGGAATTCTGCAGCAGGTAAAGTAAATATTGTATTGAATTTAGAACTTGGATAAAGAAGTGAGCAAGGAACCAACTCACAACAATTTTGTTAAAATATAAATAAAGTAAAAGAAGGGTAAAGGCAGTAGGTTTTCACTTAATTCAATCCGTATTTCCGTAGGATTAGTGGAGGTAGAGCACCGCATTCTTATTTCATGAACGTAAGCACTAGAGTGGACGTGTCGTCGTCAGCGACACGGTGTGGACCTTTCCTTTACCTTCCCGAGCAGTTTCTCCCACGGTACTCATTTAGTATCAGGTTAAGAAGACCTGGGGGGCCGTTCCGGACGTTTAACTTCCAGGAGAAATCTTCAGTTTCGTCGGGGATCGAATCACGCCCACCCATAAATAAAGTTTTTTTTTTACGTATTGTTTTACGCCTCGTAGTTGTCAAAGTCATTAGAGGGGGGAAAGGACTGGGAGCCAGGAACGGGAAGGAATTCTGCCATGGCCTTTTTGTTGGTAGAATCCCGGCATTCACCTGTAGTGATTTGAGGAAACCATGGAAAACCAAAAACTCGATGCCCGAACGGGGACTCGAACCCACGTCATTCCGAATGGGAGGCCAGAGCGTTACCACTCACCCACAACCCTCGGCCAAAAAAAAAAAAAAAAAAGAAAATAGACTACTGTTATAATATAGCGGCTTCTGGATATTTGACCATTTCTGATTTTTACCCGTATACTTCCTCTTTTGGATTTCACCTTGCATGATTTACGTTAATTTTTCCAAGTAGTTATTGAGGCGGAGAATCGGTACTATCGAACATTAAACTAGGTGA
Organism: Vandiemenella viatica; assembly: GCA_031002005.1. Taxonomy (NCBI): domain Eukaryota; kingdom Metazoa; phylum Arthropoda; class Insecta; order Orthoptera; family Morabidae; genus Vandiemenella; species Vandiemenella viatica. Next base: position 44,445,960 of record CM061921.1, on the reverse strand, counting down.
CAAAGGAATGGCCGGTGAGTAATGACAGGGATTTAGAGCGGCTCCATTCCATCTAACATTGTCTGGTAAGGCAGTGCTTTAACACATTTGGATAAAGTGACGAATTGTTTGCTTCTCATCTGAATTACAAAACCGAAAACCAGTAACTTAATACAATATTCAGGACCATGAAAAGTTTCTGCAGATTGTTGGGTCCCTTTTGATTATGTTTACATTACAGTGTATACTATACAGACTCTCCTGTTAGGATACTTTGCAAAGTAAAGGCACTTTCTGACTGTTAGTTATACACTGATGAGCCAAAGAAAATTGTATAAGCATGCATATGCAAAAACAGAGATGTGTAAACACTCATAACACGGCGCTGCGGTCGGCAACGCATATCTAAGACAGGGCGCAGGCGTTAGATCGGTTACTGCAGTTACAATGGCAGATTACCACGATAGTCGGCGCACGAGAGATGGTACACAGAATCTCCGAATTAGTGATGAGGTGGGGATTTTTCCGGACGACCATTTCACGAGTGCACCATGGACATCCGGAATTCGGTAAAACATCAAATCACTGACATCGCTGCGGCCGGAAAAAGAATCTGCAAGAACGGGACCAACGACAACTGAAGAGAAACGTTCAACGTGACAGAAGTGTAACCCTTCCGCAAATTGTTGCGAATTTCAATGCTGGGCCATCAACAAGTATCAGCGTGCGAACCATTCAACGAAATAATCGATATGGGCTTTCGGAGGCGGCGTGTACGGGTATGAATTCGTGGACCCTACATGTCAGAAGGGGACTTTTTAAGCTGGTGGAGGCTCTGTTATAATGTGAGGCGTGTGTAGTTGGGGTGACATGGGACCTCAGATACGTCTAGATACGACTCTGGCATGTGACACGTACGTACGCATCCTGGCTGATCACCTGCATCCATTCATTTCTATTATGCATTGCGACGTACTTGGGCAATTCCAAAAGAACAATGCGACACCCCGAACGTCCAGAACTGCTACATAGTGGCTCCAGGAACACTGTTCTGTGTTTAAACACTTCCGCTGACCACCACACTCCCCACATATGAACATTATTGAGAATATCTCAGATGTCTTGCAACATGCCGCTCAGAAGAGATCTCCACCCCCTCGTACTCTTACGGATTTATGGACAGCCCTGCAGGATGCATGGTTTCAATTCCCTCCAGCACTACTTCAGACATTAGTCGAGTGCATGCCACGTCGTGTTGCGGTACTTCTGGGTGCTCGTGGGGACCCTACACGATAGTTGGCAGGTGTACCAGTTTATTTGGCCCTTTAGTATATAAACATCAGCTATTTCTTGACATATAACTTAACCGTCACCAACACGCAGTTGCCGTAACGATTAGCGAAAACTGTGTATTTAATAATCAAATTGAATGTAGTTCCGGCGGCAAGATATGAAAATGTGCACCTGTAGCTTCTTGCATCTAATGCGTTATTTCAGAGCCCCTGCAACAGAAAATTATTGTAATGTCAATAGTGGTGCATTCACGGGTGGTCTTTATTACTTTTTAGCTAATACAGGCACATGCTATTGCCTCTTTTTTTCAGCTTTTTGAACTATCGGAATAAATATTGTAACTTGATCTGATCGCAGCATGGACTTGTCAGTAGATTGTTTAACTTTTTGAAAGCTTTATTAATTTCCGTTGTGTAGTGACAGATTAAGGCCTTTGTTGACTATACGAGGATTTGGTGAGGATTCATTTTTTGTAACTATTTATGATTTTTGTGGATATTTATCGTTATTAAAGGCATTTGACTACTAGGCCATACAGATAAATTCGGTACTGTAATTACTTGAATGTACTTATGACGCAATAATCAAAATGTATTGCTTACAAACTATACAGGTCGGACACAAGACTAATTGTAACCACTCATGTGCAAAGCCGGACTCCAACCGGTGATCTCTGTAGTAGTCTTCTCACAAAGCAAAAAAAACAACGTAGTTTGGTTTACCCATGTGCTAATCGGGGAATGTTAGCGTGATGGTTAACCGTTACTTTCTACAAGTGTTCATATTACTGTTTCTGTGGATTACAATGATGTGTGTATGTTAGATGTAGACGAGAGATGTGAGTGGATGTTACCGGGTGCTGGTACACACATGCCTATCCTTTCATTAGAAACAAGGGGCAATGGTTGGACGAATCACCTTCAATGGTGTCGTAAACCCTCACACTACGTGTGCAGCGAAGAATTGGGGTTTAATACAGGACTTTCTTGCACAATCTGTTGATTGAGAATCACGTACCAACGTCTCCAATCTCACTTTCCAAGCCGCAAATGACGAAATTACTTTTGTTACTTACATTTGAACCAGCTAAGAAAAGCGCACCAACAAGTTAAGAAATTACTTTTGCATTTTTTAAGTCCCTGCCTATACGGTTTAAAAAAATACACTTTCCAAAGTATATTTCGGCATTCTGAATATCCCATTCTATTATATATAACAGTTGGTGGCAAACTGTATGTGCAAATAGATATAATATTTGTTTTAAAAAAATTATACCACCTTCATTTGCTCCTATAGTCGACATTCTGCATTAGACAGGCTCCTAATGTCGACAAATTATGTACCTTTAATCAAGAATTTTTTCAAAACAATAAAGTAGAAAAAGAGCAAGGACTGACCAAAACGGGATCGAGGGGAAAGTTAACAGAAGAGCCTAGCCCAAGGGGGAAACAATTCCAGACCCATATGGGGTCCATTGGGTGCCAACCCATGTTTTACAAGCTGCGAGACCCTGGATAATGTTGCAAATTAATAGAAGCGGAAGCAACTCTACATTGAGTACGTTCATAAAAAAATAGAAAAAAAAATAAAAAAGCACCATAGAGTTTAACAATATACCTCAGCACCATCTGCCTGCATTGCATGAAGTACTCAACTCATGATGGATTTTACTGACTTCTTACACCATAAAATACGTAAATACATGATCCTAAATATTAAATAGTATGTACTACATACCGATACCACATATTGAGTTTAGGCTCCGAAAGCCGTGCTGTAGAGTATAAAAAACTAATTGTTGTATGCGGCACGCAAGCTTCGTTCATTTTATGTTTGAAGTTTATTTTTAAGGAAGAAGCTAAACTCATGCAACAATTTAAGTACCTCAAATCGACGAGGAGGCTATCCTTAACAGAAATATTCTTTTCGTTTAGACTACAAAACCATACCCTTATTTATTCCAACGCAATCACATTTACGCTCAGTAAACTTACATCAACTGAGAGTAATAGTACTCCCCGACGTTACGATTTCGCTAGCAAGATTCTTACTTCCGGCTATGGCAAGTATACGCTCTACAAAAACCAATCACCTTCAACAGGCCAAACCATCAGTGAACACGTGATCCGTTCTTTTTTTATTATTTATTTTTTTAGACAATACAGCCAGATCGATATTAATTATGTTACTCAGTGCTTTCAGTATATCCAGTATGATTTTTTCCAGTTAATTAGACACACCACTGGACGGACATGATATTAACAGACACAACACTACAACACCCATTACCGCGGCCGGACTCGAACCGGCGACCTTCGGCACGCAGAGCTAACAATCTAGCACCTACGCTGCCGAGGCTGGCTCGCCTTGACAAGTAAAGTTGGCAGTGTACTGGGATTAACGCATAGTTTTTCCTGCATCTACGTATTTCCTTAAGTTCAAACTTGATACAATTTCGTGTAGGCAACAGGTACTTGAACGCTGGACACCATTATGGTCCCACAGTGACCTTAGCATAGGAAAAAGGGTTTGAAAATGGGTATAGATCAGTTTATTTTTTTTTTTTTCGTGGCTGAAATATATTTTACTCACATAATATCGTGACACAAACTGTATAGTTGAAATTTTGGTAATTAATTGATTTTCATGTAGGTTTGAAATTTGTCCTGTGCAGAAGTTCCACGATTTTATTAACTTTCTCTCCACCTTTTTCCGGGAACGATAGGTCTATGTATACCCCTGTGTAGTGTAAACAGAGTGACGGGACTGTTGACGTGAGTTCGGTGAAACTCTGCACAGCAAAACAGTGAGTGCAGCGCTTATTGGGTATGCGCGGTTTAATATCGTTACGGTATCGGAAACAGCTACCACACGGGATAACTGATTTTTGGAACGCCAATTCTGCACGATGCATTTAGTGTTGATATTTTCGGGGTGGTTTTCGATTCTGAATACTCTCAGGCAAATTGGAAGCTGTTTCCTTGTAACAATATCACCTTCATTAATTGATTCTATTGAACCTGCTGAAATTGTTACCTGAACCACACATTTTATCCGTTTCTACTCTATCTCCGTCTCTCTACATTGACTGTAAATATTCTCTGAAAACTGTTAACATCCTAAATAACTAAATTTTCAACTGTTAAGTATGTAATCAAACACTTAATTTGAGGTGTAACAAATATTATATTACATAAAAAAGAAGCATAAACTTTTTCTTCGCCATCTTTTCCCAGCTTTAGGGGTTGGCTGTCTTTGATGAATTTTCCTCAAAGTTTGCATCGTCACATTTGGACACCAGGTTTTACGGCTGCTTCAGCGTGTAAATACCAACTATTTGATAACAACTGGTCGTATTACGTACTAGTGGAGAAAGTGAAGTGTTGATATCTGACTCCAAGATTATATTCTGTGTGTACTTTTTTTGTTGAAATATGTAGTTTATATGGGGGACCGTCCTGACATTCGCAGTGCCCGGCATCTTTGTACCTCCCCAATACGCACTGATCCACACTGGCAGGTGAAAAAGAAACATAAAACACTGTCCGATTAATCTCTCTGAGATGAACAAGCGTGTTGGATGCGATTTGTTTTCGGGAGAGCGACGCTTCAATCTCGGATTTGGCCAACCATATTTCTGTTTTCCATGTTACCCTGAAGTCACTCTAACTGAAAACTGTAATACATCTTTGAAAGGCTAAGGCTGAATCGCTTCAATAGCCTTGCTCTCAAATATTTCCTGGCTACAATGACCTCGAAGTCGACTAACGGTAATTCCAACCCCAGCCCAAACAAAAAAATCCTCAAGCTAGGTATTTTTGCTCATTTATCGACAAAGTTCATACAATATCTCTATGTGTGACATGTTTCCAGAATATAGGCAGCAGTAAAGTATGAAACGAATAGTTTTATTCCAAAGAAATTATAATTCTAGTTATTATAATACAGGGCGTTCGCCGGAAAACGCAACCCTCCCAGTCTGTTGCCGTCGGCAACTTGCTCGGACAGCGGAGCCAGCAGTTTCCGCCACACGCCACCGTGAATCACCGCACTGTTTAACACCTCCGCTGCCCCAACAGTGCAGTGCAGTGACCCTTACATTGTTAAGAACGGTTTCTTTGCATTGTAGATAGTTTGTGACTTCAGTCTCTTATTAATCAGTGTTGTGAATAAACGTTTCTTTGCGGTTTGGCTGGTTTGGGGCTTCATACTCTTACTAATCTGTACCGTGTTTGAGTGTGAGTAAAATTATGGTACGTTACAGTTTGCAACAAAGAATATTTCTCTACGATACATATGTGAAGAAGAAGTCGTTTAAAAAGTGTCGCAGTAAATTTCGTCGCGAATATCCTGGCGCTTTACTGCCAGCTAAATCAACAATTCTGCGTCTGGTTAAAAAAGTAAGAGAAACGGGTTCATTTTTTAACAAAAAGAGACTGTCGGTCAACCGTATTCTCACAGAGGAGAAAATTGACGATATCGCTTTTCGACTAGAACAGTCACCCAAAAAATCATTAAGTCAGTTAGGGCAGCGTGTGTCTCGAAATATGTTCAGAAGATGTGAAATGTGCATTACACAAGAGTGTCAACACTTCCAGCATCTTTTATAAGGTAAGCTAATGAATTACGTCACATTTAAATGCTTAGCACATACAAGTTTATGAAATAGTCCGCGGCCGACGGTCGAACAATGCCGGGAGCTGACCGCTCGCTCGCCGCGAGCAGTTTCTTCCTTGTAGCGCTAACAGTGGGTTGCGTTTCCCGGCGAACGCCCTGTACTATCACATACGACTGGTGAAGTGTGACTGTCTAAAAATCTCAATCTGATAAGATTGCTAACCATTATAAATCTTTTTCACCATTTTAAATGCAGCTGCTTCAGAATAATTTCACCGATTTTAATTGTTCGTATATTTTCGAGTGTATGTGAAGCGTCCTCACAGGTAGTCGCGCTTGATGGTGTCAACATATTCCTGCAGAAGCCATAGATAAGTGTCATGACGATGTAGTTCTTATTAGTGCTGTAGTATCAAGTCGTTTTATTCGTGTTCCAGTTGCTTCTAATATATCCCTCCAGCCATCAATAAACTAAGTTCATCTATTTTTTCCCTCGCTCCTGCTATCTAATAGACCACAGCCAAGGCCTCCTATTTTTACACAGGTAGCCAGTGTGTATCATGAGGGGGTAGAAGAAGAACGTGTGTCCCGCCAGAATTAAAATTGGCTTTGTTAGATCCCGCGTACTAAACCTACAGGAGGAAAGTTTGTGACTGCGAAGAGTGTAACTCTTTGTGCACTGCATGATAAGTGTATATTTATTTGTGAAATTTGTAGTTTCTGAGGCGGAGATGGGAGGCAGGCCAAGCATTCGCTTAGATGATTGCGGGAATCTGTTTAAAAATCTGAAACAGGTCGGCCGGCAGGCGGGGACCAAGACACGAAATTAATCCCTTTCTACCATTCCAATACAGTGTGCGGCCCCTTAACGCAATCAGACACACTGGCGGGTCAGTAAGTTTCATCTGTCTATGCCTATAAAATGCCAATCGTGGTTACGATGTAGCGATGTCTGTCACACTCTGACGTCACGCTTCACACCTCTGCTGCCCAACCAACAACGACCAGAGATGTTCGGGGTTTGCGGGATATTTAAAACAGTTCCAGTATTTAGCATCCACGAGTACATGAGCTGCCAGCACGCTAAAAGAAAAATATGTTTTTCGTAAAAATCGAAATATTAATTATTAGTTACTTTTTCTTAATTAAAATTCATTCGGTGCAGATTTTTCTTACAATCTCTGTACAGCGATATCGTTGCTTAAAAGCTACATTACATCATTTTCAAGATTATGGGCGTTATTTTATGAAAATTGTAATTGGCGAAGAAACAAATTACTACAATACTACCACCGAGCGTGGTGGGTGAGTGGTTAACGGTCTGACCTCGCATTCGGGAGGACGCCGGTTCGAATCCTCGTCCGGGCATCCAAATTCGGGTTTCCCACGGTTTCCCCAAATAACTCCAGGCGAATGCCGGGATGCTTTCTTCATAAGGCCTTGGCCGAATTCCTTCCCGTACCTTTTCCCCAGTCCCATCCTGCCTCTAATGACCACGAAGTTAACGAGGCGCAAAGCCATAAGGAAAAAAATATGCTAAAATACTGCGTTCCACACGTAATTTTTGACGGGCTCACAAGATATATATATATTCGACGTAGATTTTTTAAGTCACTATTATAATACACTCGAAGAAATGATAAGCCGAAACACTGAAATAAAAGTATGTACTGCGTTTAAATTAATATGTTAATTACTAGTTGCTTTTATTATTAATGTAACTATATCAGAAACATGTAAATATTTTTTCTTATGTCTTTACGCCTCGTTGATGTCCATGTCATTAGAGGCGGGGAAAATATTTCCAGTGGGTCAAATTTTATCGCTATACACTGAATGTATTCGTACATGGGTAATATAAGCTATGAAGTTTGAACAGCAATTTTAGTATAAGTTGTCGTTATGACGAAATGCAGACGGGACCAGAATGTCAATTGACACAATTTTTTACAGAATAATTAACACCGAATTTAATTTCATGAATAATTTAAGCTGCTTTCATTAGCGCCAAGTTACTGACGTTATTATTTCGTACGAATGGAAGTAGTTCCGAATTTATAGTGCTGAATGAGACTTTGACCTGGAATATAACCAATATCACGTGCTATGCATAAGGTTTTGTAATTCCTAACTTATTTTTAATTTCATTGGTTCCCTGATTCTATCATTAATTCAGTAGATGTTCCATCTGTATCGCTGTGTAAATTGAAACCGAAATGTGTAGAGATTACATAATAAGGTTACAAGCATTACATAACAATTCTATTTATTTAGGCAATCGCTAAGAAATGAATTGCCAAAACATTCCTTTTACCAGTCATTTTTGACAGGATTAGAGGCTAGTATTTAAAACAACACTGTAACCATGAAAAGGTCTGAACATTTTAAATAATTTAAAAGAATTCAATAAGCTACAGAGAAAGAAAACATATATATATATATGTGTGTGTGTGTGTGTGTCTGCTTCTCTGAACTGCACATTCGCCTGACATGTCACCCATAGAACATGTCTCAGATATGATCCGTCGGCAGCTTGCCTTTTCTGGACTTCCTGCCACTAGCGTTGTTTTTTAGGCCGCGCCTACAAACTGTAGGGCAGTGTGTTCATTGTAACATAGGCGAAACAACTTTCAAAAAATAGTATTGTAGTTTCTACTAGACTCATGGCTGTAGAGACTGTCTTGTAGTTTTGCGAACCGACTGGTGTCTGCAAAAACAAGATCACGTCGGTAACTGCCCCAGAGAACAAAGTTTGCGATATCATGAAGGAAATCTGACCATATTTTTTAATAGAAATATTTAACTCGAAATGATGTGTGACAAAAGCTCAACTTATTGCACTGGCAAGATACAACGGGTACAGTGCCGCATGTCGGGTATGGCGTACCGGCCAACTTCAAAACGGTTTTTAGAGGCTTTACGTGATAATCCCAATGGTCTCAAATACTGTATATTTCGCTCACACAAAGTTGATATTTAACTCTAGAAAACATTGCTTACGCGCTTCATAGCAGAGGACGACAATTAGTTCCTGAAGTAGGTTAAATGACCAGGATACATGCGGCATGCGTGGCCATAAAACTGTCGCTCGTCGTCCTGAAATATAGAATTTCCCAATAAAAAATGTCATTCGATAAAAAGAAACTGTCGTCACTTTTTTACTTACGATTATGACAGTCATAAGATGATGGCGAAGAGGCTATTGGCAGCTTACTAACACAAATTCCCTGAAAATCTGAGCAAAATTGAAGTCGAATAAAAAACTTCAACTCTATTTTATTTTTCATTTTATGTGCATAAAATATTTATCACATATAGAAACACATCATGCCATACATAGAACGGCGTCATGTGATTCCAAAATGAAGTTTCGAAATAAAATTTTTTGATGATTGATTAATTATTCTGCTGTGCTGTATGAAATAGCTTATGATGGATAAAATTACAGCATTATTACCCTTCTTTTCTCATCGTTAAGTAGTTTTTATCTGAAATATCTATTGTTTTATTGAACTATCACCGATTTCAGTGTTCCTCCCAGAAAAATAAATTACCTGATGTATTTGTTGTGGAGAGGAGATAAGGTAGTGGGCTTTTATTCCTATGTCTACCCTTTTGTATCACAGTGTGAGTATACTCGTGGAGACGAGTATCATTGATTAAAGAGAGAGGTGGGTGAGGGGTAACGCTCTGTCCTCGCATTCGGGAAGATTCCGGTTCGAATCCCCATCCGGGCATCCAGATTTGGGTTTTCGATGGTTTCCCTAGAATCCATGTGGACTCAGGGATGTATCCTTCAAAAGGCCATGACCGAATTCCCTGTTCTTTGACCCAGTCCTATCCCGCCTCTAATGACCTCAACGTAAAGAGGCGTAAAGCCATAAGCAAAAACAAAAAACAAAAAAAAAACATTGCAGTCATTTGGGACTGTCGACAGAGGTGAAAACTTAAAACTATTAATATCATACGCCTAACACGTCATACTTATAGCTACGAAAATACTGTTAACACTAGCATGTTGATGACTCGAACTCTTAAGATTTTACCCATCCAATAAGCGTTTAGCATATTATACACGCAAGACGTCATAGCGGGAACGGGAAGAACTCTTATATTTACCCCCGTCAAAACAAGTCTTCACTTAAATAAGAAGAAGAAGAAAAAAAAAACCAACAGATTATTGACCCTAGAATACGGTGGCAGAGAGAAATATCCAGAGGTTGTAAATGTCTCTTCCGACACCGATTGACTCTCCGTAGAAGAATTGTTCTCAAGAGAATTTGGGGTATGAAAATTGCGGGCGTGCGGTGATTCGCAACCTGCTGTTGTTTTTTATTTTATTTATGGTCGTTGGCTTGCGCCAATTGACCAGCTGATTAAGTACAATATTTTACAGTTACATTTAGTCTAGACATAGTACAATTTATTTTTATTATAGACATTAATGTATCTTTTGATTCGGTATTACCTATAGATAGTAGTACATTTTATATACTTGATGGCCAATGCGGTGGTCAACATTCCTGTTATATATTACACTTGTTGGATTTTTCATACATAATTGACTATTCTACTGAAAATGTTGTATTACATTGGAGAGGTATTTAGTTTAGACATAGTACAATTTACATTTATTGTGACCTTCATGTATCACTTGTTTCGGTATTACCTATAGATTGGAATACATTTTATATAAGTAATAACCAATGAGATGAGTAAGGTAATTAACAATCCTATTACAAGTTTTACATTGGATTGTTTTGTAAAATAATTTAAACTGGGTATTTTGTAGTTTTACATTCGGACTTTTATAATGAATAAGTATGTGAATAATTTCTCGTCATTTACTTTATGATTTGAAACGTGATTCTAACATGTGGGTATTATATTATTGTAATGTATTAAATTTTTCCTTAGTAAGCTTTTGTCTGATTATTGGTTGTCTATATCTGTCATTAGGTGATATCTCCTATTTTGACTGGAAGTTCAAAGTTTTTGGTTGGACTCATGTAGAAATCGGGCTAGTGCTCCATACACATCTTTTCTTTGCGACATCAAGAGGGAGGTTATGGAGGTCGGAAGAGGTATATTTAGTTTTACTAGAGTATTGTACAGTTTGTTTTGGTGTTCTTGTACTGATTGCAAGCTAGGATGATGTGATTTAAATCCGCTACTTCTTCGTGGTCTTCCTGACAAGAAGGTGATTGGAGCACTCCCATTCTATATAGATGGCTTGGGAAACTTCCATGGCCCAATCTTATGCGGATTATGGATGATACGTGCCTTCTGCTCATTCTGTTGGTTGCAAACCAGGGTTTGGGTGGAATATTGGGTTGAATTGAAGCATAGTGCTTTCCTCTGACCGATTGGGTTGTGGACCATGATTCTAACCAGTCACTAATATATTGTTTCTTGATAATAGGTATAAAGTCAGTGTGCGTCAGTTGAATGAATTGTCTCTCTCCGTGTGATAAACTATCTTTTGCTAATATGTCGAATGCTTCATTGTGTTGAATTGACGCATGACCCTTGATCCATACTAGGTGTACATCTTTTCCTTCTACGTAGGCCGCAAGCATCAGTTGTATAATGTCTGCTAAAATCATATTGATGTCACTATGTCTATTTGGGTTGTCTAGTTTTAACGCTACGCTTTTCGAATCTGTTAGGATCAGGATTTTTCTGTATCGCTTGAATCCGTATTTTATTGCTTCTCTGATTGGGAGGGCTTCGGCTGTGTATATCGAAGTTTATGGTGGTAGACTGACTTGCTTAGATACTTTTGATTCAGGACAAAAGTAGGCGTATCCAACTCCGTCGGAGGATTTCGAGCCGTCAGTGTAAATGTGGATGTGATTCGGCCACGTTTGAGATAAGAATCCCTCCGCTAAGGATTTTATTTTCCCACTTTTCATAATCCAATTTGGTAGATAGTGTATATTGGGTTTGAATCTTAGAACCTCGTAGTGTCTTGAAAAGAGGGGTAGCATTTCGTTTTGGATAATTAAAGGTGCCATAAGTTTTATTTTTTCGTAGCTTAGGATCAACAAGGGAGTTCTTGAAATGGTGGACATATAACTTTTCTACATCACTGTTGTATAATCTATGGCCTTTTTCATTACAGGGTGGTTTGTAATTGCTGCTCGCCTGATTAAGTAAACCGATGCTAACAGCTGACGGCGGATGTCCAAAGGCATTTCCTTTGCCTCCACCAGTAAAGCGTTAGTTGGCGTGTACCTCATCGTTCCTAAGCATATTCTTATGGCTTTATATTGCAGGATGTCTAATTTGCGGAGTATATACTTGGGTACATTACCGTAACAGTGGCTTCCATAATCCAGGATTGGTCTAATGAGTGCTCTGTACATAATTAGAAGAATGGCAGGGTCGGCTCCCCACCAAACACGTGATATCGATCTTAAGACGTTCAGGTGGCGTTCCGATTTGGTTAAGATTTGATCGATGTGTCTTTTCCATGTAAGTTTGCTATCAATCTGTAGCCCGAAGTGTTTGACTGATGTTCGTCCCGGGAAAAGGTTAGGCCCTAGCTGAATCCCAGTCTCTCTGAGGATGGGAAAAGATTACAATTGACGATTTCGTTTGCGATATAGTTAATCCTAATTGAAGAGTCCATTCGTATAGCTTTTTGGCGGCTTCTTTTAATCTCCAGATGTTTATGCCTTGAGAGGAAGACCAAGTGTAAAACGCAAACGTCATCTGCGAATTGTAATACTTTTATCGATGGGCTGAATTTATTTTCTATGTCAGCTATATAGATGGCGAAGAGAATGGGACTGAGAATTGCTCCTTACAGAATGCCTTTAGTGACAATGCGTGGTCCGTATAGAGTATTGTCCTGTTGTCGGATGTATATGGTCCTACAGCGAAGGAGATTATATACACCACGCAAATATACTTCCGGGAGTTGTAATGTTCTAAGCTTTTCAATTAAAGTTGGTATCTGGACATTATCATATGCTCCTTTTATATCCAAGAATAGGTCTGATAGATATCCTTTATTGATATAGGTGCGTTCTATATCGAGGGTAAGTATACTAAGATAGTCGTTTGTGCTTTACCTTTTCTAAATCCGTACTGTGTTTTCGGTAGCTTGCTGTGGTGATCCAGCCACCATTCTAATCTCGTTTTGATTATTCGTTCAAATATTTTAGCAATACACGAGGAGAGAGCTATAGGGCAATACGAGTTTACACAGTTACTTTCTTTACCCTGCTTCTGTATTGGTATAATGATTTGCGTTGTCCAGTCTTCCGGGAAATCAGTTTTGGACCATATGTTCATAAACAGATGTAGCAACATTAATTTAGCTCTGGGTGGTAGGTGAAGCAGCATCAAATAGTTTATATTATCTATTCCCGGCGATGAGTTGGTTGACGTTTTGAGGGCCATGTCCAGCTCCTCAAGCTTGAACTCTTTTTCTAAAATATTTTGTAGATTTACTTCCTTGGAATCATTTGTGGGGCTTGAGGGACTTGGTGGAACTGTAGGCGGAGCAATTTTATTGGTGAATTCTTCCATCCAATTTGTTAGGGATTTCATTCCTGTCGGTTTTTTTCGAAATCTTTTTATCGTATTCCATACTGTGTTAAAAGGTACATTCGGGTTTAACTTGTTGCAGAATTCTTTCCAGCAGTCTTTTTTCCTCGTTTTCAGAATTCTTTTGGTTTCAGCGTCGGCTTTTTTATGTTTTATAAAATTTTCCCACGTTGCTGCTTGTTTGTATCTAGTTAGGGCAAATTTTCTTTTGGCCGTTGATCTGGAACAATCTTCATTCCACCATGGTACCGGGATTCTTTTTCATGTAGCTTCAGGGTTACACCGAGGATTTGATTTTTCTGCTGCCTTGTTTATGATTTTTAAAAATTCTTGATATTGATGACTAATTGTGTTATGAGAATAAACATGATCTAAATCTGTCTCTATTGCCTGACCGTATTTGGCCCAATTGGTTTTCCGGATATTCCACTTTCTATAGGGTAGTGAATTCTGTGGTTTGGTCCACTGTTTGGTTGATATAATGATTGGGTAGTGGTCCGAGCGCCATGACTGCTGCAGGTTATGCCAATGAATATCAGTTGCCAGGGAGGGGGAGCAGATAGATATGTCTATTAGAGATTTTCGATATCCAGGTTTTGGGATTAAAGTTGGTGAACTGTCATTCAGTACGTACAGGTTTAGTTCATCTATTATTTCCATTACAGCTTCCCCGAATGTGTCGTTTAACTCGCACCCCCAAGTTGTATGGTAGGCGTTTAGGTCTCCGCATATTAAGAACGGTTCCTCTACCTGCTGTATAAGTGCTCGCCATTCTTCGCTTCTAATTTTTGTTTTGGGAGGGCAATAAACGGAGATAATGGACAATCATGTACTCTTATCCTAACTGTAATGGCTTGGAATGATTTTATGCGCGTGTGGTCAATATGAATTGCTGTAAATGGAATCCTGGTTTGTATTGCTATGGCTACTCCTCCTTTTCCATCCTCTCTGTCGTTGCGTAATATGTGGTAGCCTTTGAAGTGGAGGGGAGTATCAGGTTTTAGCCAAGTTTCTGATATTGCCGCGATTGATATGTCATTACAGCTTAATTCTCTTTGAAAGGATTCTTGATTTTCTCGAATTGATCTAGCGTTCCATTGCAGAACTTTAAATTGAGCCATTGTATTGGAATATGTTTACTAGTCTTTCTAGAACAATTGATGGGTTTAGCGAATTCTCTGGTGACGATCTAGCATCTTTAATCAAAAACATAATAAGATTGAATATTTTTTCTATTAGGCTTTCATTTTGAGGATGTGGTATCTCAGTATGAGCATAAGGAAAATTGAGCTGTTGATTCATTGGAGGCTGTATGAGGTTTGTGGTTTGAATCCCTTCACACGGAGGGGAGGCGTATGGCGCGGTTTCCGTCTGGTCCGTTTGGGCCGAGTGTATCCGATGGCCTGTGATGATTGGAGTGGTGAGGCCGTTATATGTGTACAGGAATTTCCTTGTATTCAGATCTGCGTTTTCGTTAGTGAATCTTGTATTTTTAAAGGATTTGGAGCCTTTAGACCAGATATATCGATTGGGAGAGTTATTGTTATTATTGTGCTGTAAGGTACTGGATGGTTCCGGTTGATTAGAATCTACTTGCACTGTTTGGAGATGCCTATTTTTTGGAGGGTCGGCTGTGATTTTTGCGTAGCTGTGAGCCATTTCAACGTATTGGTTGGGGTGGGAGGCATATATTCCATTGATTTTTTCCGCTCGTCATCTCTGATATTCTGGGCAATTTTTGTCTGTGGAAAGGTGATTTCCGTTGCAAAATATACAGCATGAGTTGCTCTGAGAGGGGCAAAGTTTGTAGTCATGAGGCCCTGCCCACTTGCTACATCTTTGTTGGCTACGGCATTGCGCTTTAACGTGATTATAGCGTAAACATTGGAAACACTGAATTAGTGGTGGGATATAAGGCTCGACTTTGCATCGCATTCCGTAGAGGTAAACATATTCAGGAAGAACCTGGGATTTTAAGGAAAGTAAGCAAACTGGCAAATCTCTGAGGGTTGTCTTCCCGTTGGTTAGGTATTTTTTAGAGAAGCGTTTGATGTTAATCACTTTATCCTGTATTCAGAAATTTCCTTAATGCTTAAACTAGTGTCCACGTTTCTAATTACGCCCTGTCTTGTTGTCATAGAGGTTGGGATATATGCCTCCAAGCCGATTCCTTTAAAGGATTCTAGCGCAACCAGTTGGTTTGCTGACTGCCACGTTTTACATTCAATTCTGACTCTGTTACGCCCCGCTTGTACAATGTTAACTATTTTATCTTTTAGGTGGCTATGATTCTGAAACAAAAATATCCCCAGCGCCATGGGATGCCATTTACCCACGTTCCCGTCTATGCTTTCTATTATTACAATGAATGGACCATTGTCCGATGCACTAAATCTGTTGTTAACACTGTTATTGTTCCTGGCTCGCGTGGAGTTTACATGATCGTTCACAGTTGACTGCACACTGGTAAGCGCAAGCTGCTCATCTGCTAGTACCGTTGTTGGTTTTGGCTGCTCGTTGTCTGCTGCCAACTCCATTCTGATGGTTTCTGTATCTTCTTGCTCACTGCGTCACTCTTGTCTCATCTTCTTGTTCAGGGAGGAGTCGAAGTTTGCAGATGTTTCTGTTGTTGGTGGAGAGCGAGGGCGATTCTTTGCAGCTTGCTGGCGCTGATTGTTTTGTATATCTTCCGTTGATGTAGCCGATGGTAGTGGTGGAAAATGGTCCTGGTACTGAAGAAGGGGTGGCTGTTCTGATATGTTGAACGGCTAACATTGCTGACTGAAGTTGTTGATCGGGTTTGAAGATGACTCACTGTCGTAGCACGTTTGTAGAGCTGTTGCTATTGATTGTCCTGTATCGTAAAACTGAGGCTCTTCCATTGCTATAGACTTTAACTACGGCGAAGACAAAGTTGTTTTGTCTGCCACAAGCAAAGTTAACCTAACACACACACTTGCAGAAATGAGGAAATTCGTTCACTGCTCTGAGCCTATGAGGAAGTTACCGGTTCGGCGACTCAATGCGAACTGTGCCTGCTCTTGTTCTCGGCACTCATATTGATCCGGTGTTTCGCAACCCAAGCAAACAAGGAGTCGTACGGTGATTCGCAGCCCAGAGAAGGTAAACACGGGATCGTAGTTCTGTTTGTCTGTCTACTCTTCATCATATCACAACATAAGTTATCACTTTTCACCATGTCGTCTCCAATAGAACAAGTGTCGAGCAAACGATCAACGACGATACTCGTGAAAAAGTGTCATTTTTTAAAACAAAAAAAACCTACGTTAGTGGTAACGTATTGTGGATGTCTGCAAGTCATATAAAAGAACGGTGTGAAGACTTGTTGACGACTAACAGTGCCGTGAGTGACATAGTGAAAATGGCTGGATCCCACAACCATTATGTTCTAAGTTACTGTTTCTGAGACTTTAGCTCCATGTACCACTATAAAATTTCCCAGGCAATGGCGAATCCCCTTAACAAAAAACTGCGACTTTTTTTTTCTTTAGTTCCACCATTGGCAACAGTGAGCGATGTTCACCAATGTGTGTGTTATCAGCTTGAGATAGCCTGTCCGCCATTACGTAAATCGTTGTCACGCACCCCTCTTTGAGAAACATTGTTCCATGTGATCGTGAAATTGAACTATTTACAGGTGTGTAAAGCCACATTTTTTTCTGTGTCTAAATCCGAATTAATTGAAAATTTCAAAGACAATTTGACTGACAACATCACGTTAGTAAAGAAAATGGGTATTTCGACCAGAGTTAGGGTCGACCTGAGGTGATATCAAATCCGTGTTTTATATGACGGTGTTTTATGTGATAATGTTTTATTGACTGTTCGCACGGTTCTCGAAAAAGGAACAAATTTTTCAGGATATCACAAAAAAATTGTTTTATTTTACCTGCTTCGTTGCGAAACACAGAAATCGACTTTTAGGACATAGGTTGTGAAACACCGGATGTTTTAATCCGCGGTAATGGTCCTAGGTTGCGAATCGCCAAACACCGGAAAAACTGCTTTCGACATTTCCCTTTTTTTTTTTTACTTATTGCTTTACGCCTCGTCAAGGGCTAATGTCATTAGAGGCGGGATGGGACTGGGAACAAGGAACGGGAAGGAATTCAGCCATGGCATTTTTGAAGGAAGCATCCCGGCATTCACCTGGAGTGATTTTGGGAAACCATGGAAAACCCAAATCTGGATTCGAACGGGCGTCCTCCAAAATGCGAGGCCAAAGTGTTAACCACTCACCCACCACGCTCGGTCCTACATTTCCAAGCGATTCTATGGTAATTCCAATCGCAGCGCGGGAAAGGGACTGTAGTTTTTTTTCTGATGATGCCTAGTGGATCTGTTAGCCAGGTAATGAACAAGATATGTAGGCGGGACTCCTGTTTATTTTATGCGTTGATGTTGACTTTATGTCGCCTACTCACAGGAGACTACCACTCCAGATCAAGGGGATATGATTGAGCGGGTAATAGTGCTGCTAGGACGTTGCCAATGCCGTCCCCTCCCTATTTCAACGGCTAAAACTTTTTTGTAATTTTAATATGTCATCAGGAAGGCCTTCAGTCTGGCATTCCTATTCGAACAACTCACGTTACGAACTACTACTGCAAGAAGTCAGATCTGGTCTCACTAGTCCTAAAGGACGAGAATTTTTTTTGCAGCTTTTATTTAGGTTTTCATGTTCATTTAGTTTTTAAGCATTTTATAAAAATCATAATTGGTTGTTTAAAAAAAAACATTTTTAATATGTATGAATAAGTCGAAGAGCTCCTCTTTATGATCGTTATTGTCCAATGTAGGGTGTAGTGTGGCAAATTTGAATGTTTCTGCTCTATTGCCATAGAATTCAATGCGAAGTGACAACTTCATCACCGTTAGATTTGCGGAAATATTCGAAGTTACCGTTCCTGTGCTGCACCCAAAGTAACTGACCTTAATAGGATGCAAACGAGGAGACTACCAGAACGTTAGTACATAGGAAGTAATATGTGTTAATGAATGTGTTAGCATACAAGGTGCACGGTTCCGCATAAGAACATAAATGTATAGAATAAATACTAAAGAGAAGCAAATTTTAACCAGTGAAGTAAATTGTATTTAAGACAACGATGACTTATTTGAAATACTAAAGAGGGAAGATAAAATTGGAAATTTTGTTAATTGTATATTTGTATCAATAGCCCGATTCTTTGGTATAATGAACGAGTTATTAAGGACCCTCTCTCAAAGAATACAAAAGATTGTAGAAGAATATTATATAACGCTTTGTAGTTGGGCAACCGATGTTGGTGTAGGACCTATTTAGATTACTGAAATTTAATGTTCTGACATTTTCCCTATCGCTAAGTGATGCCATCATTACTATAGCTCCTCCTTGAGGAATATTTGAATTGTGGTACGTTTTGAGGATATATATTTGCGAATTATGGCTGACAGACATTTTTAACACACTACTGTATTGGTCTGAAAGGTCTTTAGAGGCGGGAGAGTATAGGGGGAAAGGGACGGAAACGAATTCTACCTTGGTCTCTTAAAGGAACATTCCCGTGATTCACCTGGAGTTATTTCTGAAAAGTATGTTAATCGAAATATAGCTGTCGAAACGGGGATTTGAACCCGTTTCCTCCCGAATGTCGATCTTTACCGCTCACCCACCAGATTCCGTACACTGTAACAGAAAAATATCTTCTAATAAGGTACCTTGTTGTTTTTATGAGTCATTGATAATAAGTTTCATGAGTGACTTGGAAGAAACTGTGTGCCGAAGCCTTATAATGTTTTAAACGAATCTTTTCAAACAACACCTTAAAATGTTTCACTTAGTGCTTTACAACGTATCAATCCTAACATACATAGAAAATCAATTATTAAATTTCAATGCAAACATTGTAGAGAATATAAAAGGACGAATGATAAAAAAAAACGTTAGTTTTTTAAAAAATAATTGTTTCCTGGATTTGCTTTTGTCAGTAAGAGTTTTGATAACAATAAAACGATGGGAGTCCATTTCTATTATTACGTCAGATCTGCAAAACTCTTTCTATGTTTTCAGTTCATTTAATTTCAATTGATAGTATCATTCTTTGAGGTTCACTCATTCGGACCACATTTCCGAATTTTACTCTGGAAATATACATTTATACTGCTTCAAGTAAACTGATGCTTTTAAGAACGATGTAAGTAAAAATCTTTTTAGGAGAACATGTATACAAGGATAGGCAAAAAAGTAATTTTAGGTGACTCACTTACAACTAGGTATAGGAGAAAAATGCATTTATTCCGTTTTTAAATATTCATTGAAACAATCAATAATGATGTAAAAGTTTGTCAGGAACCCACTGTGTTTCATGTTTCAAATATACGCACAAAATTACCCACCTTTACTTTCACTAGGATCCTGTATTCTTGAATTTGTTTTCGTCTTTGAAGTACCACCTACTGTTGTCGATGTTATTTTCCATTTATTAACTGAATAAAATTTAGATATGGTAGTATCAACAAAAACATTAATTCTGTAGATAATTGTGATACAGAAGCCAAAATTTGTGTTTAAAAGATATAACTTGACCGTAGTTGGTTTACATTATGGAAGGCGGCTACGCAGTTTTCAGAACTGGTGCCAGAAAACAACAGATCCTCCGAAGTCTAACTGCATTATCCACGCTACTTGCGGAAAGAAAGAAGAGACTAATTCAGCAGCCGAACGTTTGACGCCGCTAAGGGAGAGTAATGTGTCTAGATTTCTTTTCTTCACTCTCCAACTTTTTAACATCTTAGGCGCTTGCATCCGAACCCACGATAAACTTCGACGTATCTTTCACAATTTGTACCGAAAGAAACTTTCTCTCAGTCTGTAGTGACGCTTCTCATATACATTATTTCTGCTTCACATCTAGTAAGTTTTGAATTTTTACTCCATCTGCATTTTACTTTTCTCAGGCACCAGTGTCTTTAAGACACATTTTTTTTTGTGTCTTTTGTAAAGGCCTAAGTGTTTACTGGAGGCTAAGCAACACCAGGGTCTTAACTATAAACAACGTTCATGGCGGTAGCCTCTGGCACACACAATATTTAAATGATCCAGTCGCCACATGCTTTTTATATCCCAAACGTGAAATGTAGTACTGAAATAAGTTCACTGTACACAATTTTAAAGTCACATAAGATTTATATTCTTCCATTTTTTATTTTTTTTTTTATCGGCATTCGGCTACTGGGCCATACAGCCAGCTCAATGTGATTTGTTGCTATCAAGTATTGACACAAGGACACTACAGCACGGATAAGACATTCACAGACACAACACTAAACACCCATGCCCTCGGCCGGACTCGAACCGGCGACTTTCGGTACGCGGAGCTAGCACTCTAGCTCCTACGCTACCGAGGCCGGCCCAAATGTTTTCCTTGACAATTTTGGATAAGGTAATCAGACAACAGTTCCACACAAGATTTGCAGGTAAAGCGCACTCACGAGAGAAGACAAACTCTCATCCGGTCCCTTACCAAGATGAAACTATAATAGCGGAATTATTCGAATGTACTAAGACTACCAACCACGTGGAACTATTAGCTCCGCCAGCGACACGAGTTGACCATTATGAAAACTGCCGAAAGAATGAACGCCAGCCTTGATGTATCAGGGGTACCACGGAAGCGTTCTGGCGTAGTTTACATGACACACTAAGCTCTGCCAGAGGTGAAGGTGGGGTAAAGGGCTCAAAAAAATCCCCGCCGCGATAGGGATTCGAACCGAGGACCCTTCGATTTCCAGTCAGACGCCTTAAGCACTGAGCCACCAGAACGCTCTATTTAGGAGCAAAAACACGCGCTTAACATCATCACATGAAAACATGTACACACTTTGACAATAAATTTGACCGCCGCTGAAAAATTCTATTACTCTTATTTCGCACAGTCTGACATCAAGGTCATCCTAAGAAACAGTAACACAATACTGGCTTTCAGGCACTTCTTTCTGCAGATATGTTTTTATGAAAGAATGTCTATGTTAATTTATGTGTTTTATAATGTTTCAATAAATGAAGCATCGTTTTGATACTATTTTTAATGCAATTTACGAGTGGTTATCTTATTACCTCATGTTTATAATCAAAATATCATTACCAGAATTATTTTCCAAGGGATGAAATTTTTTCTCTTCCATCGAATTAAAATAAACACCAGTTAGAAGAGCTGAGATTTCATTTCCATATTTGAACTGAAATACCATCCAGTCTTTTTACATCTCTGTGATTTTATTTAACTATTCCTAATGAGTTTATTCTCGTGTTAGTTAAATTGCCTGTAATTTTTTTTCCGTATAATGATATCCCTTTTCTGATTAAACATTTTTAAAAAGCGCTGAAAGTATTTTAGCATTGTCTTCCCTTTTCATCACCCATATAACCATATTTAAAACACATTTTTATCATGGCTTAATTTTTGCAAATTGAACTTTTGTGGGGCTGCTAGAAAGTACGAACTTCGAAATCTGCTTTTCCTTCCAGTATTAGTAATTTTATTTCTGCCTACGGCTGCATGTTATTTTTGAAACGTATGGCTTTCCCTTAGCTTCTTCACTTTTAACTTTACATATGAAGCAAGATGTTTCTGAGTTAATCTTCTCGCCTTAAGTTGTATCTATTACATTCACTAATTAGAATCAATGTCGTTTATCGTCGGAGAGGCTAGGGAAGAATTGAATAATTGGTTGTTTTATCAATTAACAGATCTAAATAGCGCTTATAATGAACACACACATTAATAAGCTATTCTGCTTTATCATTGGCATCCACATAATGCTGGTTCGAGCGGATGTAGTGGATAAAATTTTGTTCATGAAAATGTGAGAAGTCTTTCTACAATTTTTTTAATAACTAAATCGTATTCTGAATATCACAGTTAAATCCAGAACCTCTCCGTGTTGTGAAGAGATGTGGGAATGTAAGATTAATAAGTTACTCGAATATCAGAGGCGTCTTCCGGAGAAAGCGAGCCTTATGGCAGGCAACGGGTTTCACTATCTGCCTTCTTTCCTC
Source organism: Vandiemenella viatica (assembly GCA_031002005.1). Classification (NCBI taxonomy): domain Eukaryota; kingdom Metazoa; phylum Arthropoda; class Insecta; order Orthoptera; family Morabidae; genus Vandiemenella; species Vandiemenella viatica. Next base: position 44,423,453 of record CM061921.1, on the reverse strand, counting down.
TCTCATGCACAATCATCACAGTATTTTTTTTTTTTTAATCTTAAATTCTTTGACGATAGTTTTCCCATTGACCTACTATTTCCATTTAATATTTTAACTTTAAATTTCCCTTCGTAATTTACTCCAGTCATGAATTCCTATCCTACAAAAGAAAATGCCGTCAAATGCAGCTGGTGGCCATAGTAATATCTTATCTTCCATGTATTATCTATCCAAAAATAATTGCAAATATACAATTTATACACTCCCAGCATCCTCTTCACTGGCTATATGTCTTTCAGTGACTGCCAAACCAGCTTTGTTATCACATCATTTCCTATAAATTTCGCAAACACGTCAAACTAAATTCCTTAGCATACCTTGCAACTCTTACATTTCATACTCGTAATGTGGGTTCCATACTTCTACACCATACTCAGGCAGTGGTCTGACCAGGGTTTTGTAACCTAGTTCCCTCACTTTCCTAGTAAATCCCTTCGTTACCTTCTAGAAACCTCTATCTAACACTTATTTTACGTGTAAAGCCCAACTAATTTTACTATCAAATGTTATGCAAAGCTTTCAAAAAGCAGCACCACTCCAACACTATAATGGCAATTAACCTAATAAGCTGACTCTTCTTGGCACTTATCTTCTTTCTTAGGGCGCTAATGAGCACAATGCCGATACACCCTAAAGCTCCAACAACAACAACCTAATCTGTATTCCATGCTGACGTATCTAACTGTATAACCTGTCCAAACCCCTTTGTAGCAGTTCAAAGACCCTTAGTGTACTAAATTATGTCATTAGCAAACAATCTAACTTCTAACTGCAAATCACCTACACAATCCTTTATTAGAATAATGAATGGCAATGGTCTCAGTACATTAACATGCGGCATTTCCGCTTTTTACTATTCCTCTTTTGACATAACATTTTCTACCCAATCTTTTTTGTTTCTACTAATTATAAATTCACGGAAAACCAATTTTTCATCCAATTCAATAGTTTTACCTTATTTATCACCATTTTATTTCTCATTCTATCAAATTATTTGGAGAAATCCAGTACTATGCAATCAGCTTCACCAAATCCATTTCATCGGTAATATCTTGCATGTAGTTGTCTAAGATTTACATGAATATCCTTCCCAAAACCCATGTTGCCGTTTCGCAAACCATTGTCATTCTCACAGACATTTATGATGTGCTTCCATATAAATATTTCCATCATCTCAGTCTGTTTACTCAACATTATAGTAATAATAATTGATACAATTATAAAGGAGCGCACGCTCCGGTAGTATTCTTCCTACTTATCTGTCTTTCTCCTTTCCTTTCCTCACCTTCTTTTTCCCTCCCCTAATTTGAACATTAAATTCGTTCATTGTTTTTGGTAAATGATTTATCAGTTCTCTTTTCAAGTTATTCCAATCCCTTACACCCCTTCCTACAAAAGAAAATTTTCCCACTCCCTTATGCCTGAAATCAAGTGCCAGCATGTGGTCATGGTAATCTTTAACATTCAACGCACCTCTTTTTAATTTTCCCACAAGTATCTTTCCATGCCTCATCACCTACATACGCCTTGCACTCGCCCATTACTCTCTTCACCATCCATCCATATTCCAACAATGCTACTCGAGCTCCTTTATCATATTAGCTACCGATTGTGTTTTACACCCTCTCATTTGATAACCAAAACTTGGATCCCATACACACCCATACTCAAGCAGTGGTCTGACCAAAGTTTTGTATCCCAATTCCCTAACTTCTTTCGTAAATCCCTCATTACTTTTTCCAACAGGTGAAGGATTTTGAACCTTTTTTCTACTACCTGTCCAACGTGTCCTGCCCAGATATGTTTCTTATCGAAGGTATTTACATTTCGTATCTTCAATAAGCAATTCCTTCCTCATTTTATAATCATAATCAACCATAAGCTTTTTATCTATGTACCTAATAATCTGGCTCTTTGCATTTATCTTAATTCCATGATGACACACGTCGCTACATATCCTATCTAGATCACCCTGCAGCTGTTTACTGTCTTCTAATACTTTTATCATATTATATAATATTATTTTATCTGCAAAAAATGTAACATTTGATAGTAAACCGTTATCATAATATTTCATTAAAATAACGAACAGCAATGGTCCAATCACACTACCCTGTGGAACTCTCATGTTCACTCCTACTGCTTTCGACACTGCATTTCCTATCCTAACTTTTAGAGTCATAACATTTTCATTCTTGTTAAGACTGTACTGTGTAAGTTTAGTATATTAGGTGCATCACCGAATTTTGCTTAGCTACCCTGACGTAAACAATACACATGTTTTTCTGATCGTGATGATTGTAGAGAAGAGATCAGAAAAAGCAAGGAACGGTTACGCGTAAGTAGAAAATTTCGTAGTACCAAATCAATTTGACATATTTACGTAAAACGCACTGCCACGCCATTTCTAAAACTACCATCGTTTCTGACTCCATACTGAAGAGAGTGTTTTCCGATGGAGTGCAAACGCTCTTATAAGATTTGGTTCTGAATTTGTGGCTGGTCGTTCTAACTGATCTGTCAGAGATTTGGCCAATAGCGAAGTGTGGAGAGATTAGTGTGAGGGGAACAGGGTGAACAATCGTCTGGTCCCCCCGCCTGATTGGAAGTCAAGTTTCGTTTTTGCTGTTTTTACAAGTCTTCATTACATTCCAGAATGTCTTCTTTCCTATATAGACAGCGACTTTGTTTCTTGAAGAGCAATGCCACGTTCAGTGTTGAACACATTCCTGTCAGTGACAGATTTGCCACCGAGCGTGGTGGGTGAGCGGTAACGTTCTCACTTTTGGGAGGACGTGGGTTCGAATCCCCGTCCGGGCGTTAAAATTTGGGTTTCGATGGTTTCCCCAAATCACCCCAGGCGAATGCCGGTATACTTCCGCCAAAAGGCCACGATTGAGATCCTTCCCGTTCCTGGTTCCCAGTCCTTTTCCGCCTCTCATGACATCGACATTGACGATGCGTAAAGCCATCAGGAAAAAAAAGACAGACTTTCCAGTATTCCTTAATGTGGCGATCAGCTTTTGAAATTTTTTTTAGATGGGTTGCAAATTCACTATAATAGACAACGGTCCATGACTACATTGAATATTTTGCACTTCCCAACTAATAATTAGCAATCATTTACGTTTGTCTTATGGATTGATTTAATCGAAAATCTGGTCTTCAGAGGACTGAGATATTTCTTTGCATAGTGATATAGCAATAAAAAGGTTATTTGGTAATCTATGACGTTCTGTCTAGTTTCTGGAGTATCTTCTGTAATACAATAGTTGTTACATTGTTTATGAGGTGTGTACCTTTACTGATTCTAAAAACAGTAACATCACAAACACATCATGGTGGTCTCATGCACAATGTCGAGTCAACCAATGTCAAGCTATTACACTCGGATAATGTTTAGAATGGGTTTATTGTAGGCAAAAATTAATACTATCTGCTGAATCTGCGCATTTAAACTTACTCGAAAACATATTTACTTAAACTAATTTACCGTTTTGGCAGCAAGTATGCTTTTACGTTATTAATTAATCACATGAGGATAAAATCTAATAGATAAGACGCAGATTACTGTTTATTATGTACAAAGAAATCTTGCAGATATCTCGAAATGTCGGATGGTAATATATTAAATATGACTATAATACTTTTTTCTGATTTTATTATTATATATTTTTTGGGATCAGTCTGTGAAGCCTATAACGTTTGTACAATTGTGATAAGTGATGTTATGTATCTTCACGGGCGTCCATAATGATTACGCTGTATTACGCCTGAAATGTTATATGTGTTACAATGTCAGTGAGACGCATCGTTTACAAAGAGTAATGAGTACAGTGCAGAAACTGCTATAACCATTCTTAGGATGGCCAGCTAGCCTGGGTCGGAATATTAACCCTATGCTATACCACGTCCGATGGGTGAGCGGTTAACTCCCTGGTCTGACATCTGTGAGGATGCGGGTTCTATGCCCGGTACTACCATTGTAAGATTTATCGTATTAATTCACATCTGCAAATACAACATCTGCCGCAATCCCATACGTTTTTCATGGTATGATATCCCAACATTCCCCATCCACGAAGAAGGTTTTGATTTAGAATTGCTGGGGTTGTGTTTGGGGGTATGGGTGTCACACTAACTGACTGCTTATTGGATCAGCTGGGGATCGAGTGCAGATGTAATAGAGACTGGCCAGAATGTTCTATAATGTTCTAGATTGTTCAAGAATATTCAAGAATGTTGGAGAATGGTGCATATTGTTCTAGAATTCCATTAACATGTTCTAGGAATCGGAAACGGAAGATCTGAACCTTCATACCAGTAGTGATTCGAAAAGAAGGGAACAGGAAGAACGACGAAGAAATGAAACAGATGATTAGCTAGAAACACGTTTAACTTCAAGATGAAAGAGAATGGATTTAGGGAAGACGTAACAGATGAACAACGAGAAGAGATTACAGAAGAGGATCGATTGAGATAATCTGAAAGCAGACACAGAGAAACTGCTGAAGAATCAAGAACACGAAATGAACCGAAATGATTAAAGTTCGTGATACACAGCATCTTAACCGCATTAAGGTACAGAAGTGGAAGTAGAAGAAGTAGAGGTTACCACTTTGGCAGGTAAGGCAATCCATTATGACAGTACTAAAGACTTCCAAAACACAAACACGTCATCATTACCGAGCCTGGTGGGTGAACGGTTAATGTTCTGGTCTTTCATTCTGGACGAGGTGGGTTCGAATCCCCGTCCGGCCGTCCAGATTTGGGTTTTCCATGGTTTCCACAAATCACTCCAGACGAAAGCCTGGGTGGTTCCTTCAAAAGGCCATGGCCGAATTCCTTCCCGTTCAATGCCCCAGTCCTTTCCCGCCTCTAATGACCTCGACGTCAACGAGGCATAAAGCTACAAGCAAAAAAAAAAAGTTATCTTTATCAAAATAGATGAAGTATGTCAGTTCTGCGGTGCCAAGAAATTCAGTACATAAACGCTTAGAATATATTGCATGAGTGGATTAATTCAGTCAGATCCATTGGATGTGCCTCCACGAAAATTATTTTATTTTCTACAAATTATGAGATCGCACAATGCTTGCTTTCAAATGACCATTTAGTGCTACTATCGTGAGAAGTGAAGTAGATCAATTAAGTCCTGTGTTTTCTGTTAAAGGACAAGTCTGTCATAAAGTGAGATTAGTTTTAACTTTTCTAAACGAATCTCATAAATGTTTGCAATTGTATTTTATTGGTAACTAACAAACGGAAGTTGATCAAAGTTTCTCAAATATAAGTAGACTGAGACGGAAAATCATTTAAGGATCAAGAGATAGAAATTCGCAATCGATTCAAAGACCTCCAGACCTTTCAGTCCTCTGCATGACCAGGTGGCAAGCGCTCCGCAACGTTCAGTGCTTCCGAGGTGTTGGGGACCTTAGTTTTCTTTTGCCTTTTCAGAGTACCCAATTATTTCCCATTATTTTCTGAGGAAGCATTTTCTGGACTCCATTTTCTGGAATGGTGGTGCATAGGCATGAAGTGGATGAGCGATTTCCCGTTCTACTTTTGTTAACTCCTTGTTCGCAGCCAAATCTCTTCGGATACTGGGTGGGGCAATACCTAAAAGCTGATAAAGCCTATCAACTAAAATAGGCATTAGGCAGTTTTACAACAGCCTACAGATGTTATTGAGGGCCACATCGTCCTGTTTGGTGTGTGACAATGAGCACCAAACCGAGCTTATTTATTCTGCAACAGAGAAACAATGGGCCATTGCTGATATACCAATAGTTCGCGGTTGACTGCACCACTGTGATCAAACAAGGACATTCGTGGTGCGGATTCCAAGTTAAACTGTAGACAGATGCGGAATGGGGGGTAAATCGGAATTCTGTCAACCAGGTCACAAGGTCTCAAGATTTTCTCTACCCGAATATTTTTCAAAATTATACAAATTAATATTGGTTATTTGAAAAAGACATCTTTGCATTAAGAAATGTGATACTTATGTTAAAATTATAAACGATATTCGTGGCGTGGAAAGAATCAATCAATTCAATAGATGATACAAATAAAAGCGAACCTTCCCAGCGAACTTTTGTGTTCGATGCAAGTGCCATGAATCCCATTCGATTTTTTAAGATTAAAAACACGATCACCAATATTTGTTGAGAAATTTAAATTCTCCAAGTTTAAGTACTGGATCAAAAATGATCGTGAAATATTTATCAAACACTCTAACCCATGTAAAAATAATGTGAGGAAAATACAAAGGAACAACGGTATTTAATCTGAGGATTCCGCTCATACCTACCGATATACCGATTCAGTTTAAAAAAAAAAAAAAAAAAAAAAAAAAAAAAAAAAAAAAAAAAAAAAAAAAAAAAAAAAAAACTGCAATTAACATTAAGATTAGCAATTAGTGTCGCTATTAGTAGGGCATAAAGACAAACGTTAATATATTTTGGTATTAATGGAAGGGAATAGTGCTTTTCTAATGGTCAGTTATATGTAGCTTGCTCCGGAGTAGGAAACCGAAGAATTTATACATCCACTCGTTAAGTAATAAGATTACAAATTTAGTTCACAAGCAAGTATTGTAACTGAATAATTTAATTAAATATGAAATAAAGTGAAAACGAAATTAATTAAAAAGCAGAGTTTTCTTTCACTAAATTAAATAAAACGGTTTTGAGATTATGATGAATTAGGTAACGTTTATAATTTCTGTATTTAAAGTCTCACTTTTTAATTTACATTTGATAGTAGCTGGGTTTGTCCTAGCCAAGCGAGGTTAGTTCCCTCTAGACTTTTTAATATAAATTGCTTCTAACTAGAAAACATCAAAGCAGGCTACGGATGAGTAGAAAGTTTGACCAGTGGAGTTCGAAATCGTGAACTGCCCTCTGTCTCATTGCATATTATCTCACACTGAGATTTCACCGTATACAAGTAAGTTTTAGCCAATGTGTTGCAACATTAATTCCATATATATGACATTCACCAGTAATTGAATAACAGAAGGTTTTGAATAGCAGGGGTTTCACCGACTGTCTTATCATATTTCTGGGAAAAATCCAAAAAAAATCGCGGAAATCGAACAAAAATTCAATAAATGTCTGCAAATTTGTACTCCCACGACGTAGAGACTTAGATTCAGTTCCGAACATAGCTAACTTTTTTAAAAGCCAGTGAATAGTAAAACATCACTAGGAAAATATAGGGAATAAATTTGTCTAAACTTAACGGAATTTTTTTTTTAGACATTAATTACAATAAACATAATCTTTGTTTCTCTTTCACAGCAACTGAAAAAGCGTAACACCATTAAATTCAATCAAATCCACATGGGATAACTGTGCGTTGAAAGAATTGCTGAAATTGTTCCAAAACATTGGAGTTGGTATTAATATGAGGATACAAGTTCTCACAAAGCGCTGAAGCGGGAGTATTAGAGACTCTAGAAGCCATCTTGAACAATTTTACCAGTGTCTGAAGTAAGTCCTCGTCCCCAGAAATATTCTTACAACGCAATCATTACACCACTGAATCTTCTCTGACGTTATCATTCATTACTTCATTTTTGTGATTTCCGATCTCGTCAACAATGAGTTCATTAGAGCAGAGAGAGGTTTTATACTGGGAATTGATTTACTATCTGCTATGGTTGTTTAATGAACCATTTAGACCCTCACCTCGAATGATGAAGACAAAAAACATGAAACTGAAACTGACTGACTATGAAACTCTCGCACTTCCGAACAGGAACCACGAACGTTCCTCTTCAGCCAGCAGTAGCCAACTACGATCATATATATTATTTCTTTAAGGTGTTTTGACACAAGCCGTTATCTCCCTTCATACCCAACCTCAATTGATAAATGAAGTATCATTTTAAAGATTAGTGTGTCAACTTTGGTTATATCGTATTTCAAGAAAGTAATATTTCGAAATTCGAACCTTAAAGGGGAAAAAAGTCGTTATTTCTAAAATGATTTTTTTTTTTTTTTTTTTTTTTTTTGTACCACGAACCATTTATCTCCCAGTATTCCTAACCGAAATCGATAAATGAAGTACCATTTCAAACATTGAGATCTCCGTTTTGTGACATTCATATATTAAGAAGGAATTTTTCGAAATTCGACCTTTAAAGAGCAAAAGAATCAATATTTCCACAACTCATTTTTGTGTCACGATCCATTTATCTCCCTTGATATCTAACCGACATGGATAAATGAGGTATCATATTAAAGATTAAGAACTTCGCTGTGGACACAACATAAATTAATACTGGATTTTTTCGAAATTCAACCCTTAAAAAGCAAAAGTAACAATATGTCTACAACGCATTTTTGTGTCACGAGCCATTTATCGTCCTTGATATCATACCGATATAGATAAATAAGGTATCATTTTAAAGATTAATATCTCCACTTAGGTCACATAGTATTTTAAGAAAAGAATTTTTCAGGATTTGACTCATATAGGGCAAATGTATTATTATTCCAATAACATGTTTTTTGTTAAGAGCAATTTATCTCCCTTGACATCAAACCTAAATCGATAAATGAGGTGTCATTTTAGAGATCAAGGTCTTCACTTAGGCAACATTATAAATTAAGAGCGTAATTTTTCTGAATTTGACCCCCGAAGGACAATAGTAATAACTGTGAAACTGTGAAGCTCACGCGTTTGAGACAGTTCAGATCCAGCCCGCTAGATAGTAGCAGCACATATCACAGACATATTGACAAAATTCTTCACTGGCGTTGACTTTTGTTACTAACCTATTATACTAAACAAATAAAAAAAATACTACAAAGGAGGCGATTCTTCTTTCATCCTATTAAAAACCAACAACCTTACTATTAATCGTATTCTCAAAATTTTCGACGCGTCTTCTAGTCTTCATTATTGCCATTGTTTTCTGACAACCATCATATCGTGGTGTAATTTGATACGGTGCCTTAAAATCAGCAACGCCTTATATCGTTCGCACTGGTCGCGCGCTGACTTGCGCGTTGTAGCCGCGCGCTGCCAGTGCCTGCTAGGTGCGGGTCCAGCGCGGACATGCTTCGGGCGCTCTGGATCATCACCAACAGTACATACCTCGGTACGTTATACAAAGCTTCACCTACTAGTTTCTGTATGCTTTTTTAAAAATTAAGTATACAGATCTTTTAGTTTCCATCATAGTGACGCCTAACATTTTCCTTTTAAAAAGAAATTTTCAGTTTCTTTGTATGGGGGTACTGGAAAAGTAATGCAATCCAGTAAGCCTTATGAACAGAGATATAGGCAAAACTTCTTTGCTTGTTCCTCGATTGTTGGAATAATAATTTTTTGCACGGAATAGCTTACCTCTTCTTCTTTTATGGTTCTCTGAAACTGGTAGATTATTGTGAGGAATATATCTCATTCATTGCCCTATTATTATTTTTAGTCATTACGATATTTTGATGCAGCTTTAATGTTTGTATAAAAAACTGACTGTGTTTAGAAGTTTTATTTCCAAATTAGCTCATTTTTCCTAATACATTTTTACTAAATAGTGACTTTTTAGCACTACACTTGAAGATGAACAATATGAATTAACTTTGGTAATAACCCACAGAGGTAAAGGTGTTTTAGAAACCAACAGATGAATTACATGTCATAATTTTCTGAGATTTCTTAGTTCCAAGAATCTTTTATCCACATTGTAATTGGAATCATGTCGTTTAGATGACCACCATCATTCAATCTTAGAACTCCAATCATCATTTCCCTGTCTAATAGTTTTTTTTAATGTTTCTAAACGGATATTCTTTACAGCTGATAAATTCCAGCCAATTTCCTTAATAATGTACAAGAGTCAATTAAATGTTTCTTCATTCGGGAGGACGCGGGTTCGAATCCCCATCTGCGCATCCAGATTTGGTTTTTCCATGGTTTCCCCAAATCATTCCAGGCGAATGCCGGGATGCTTCCTTCAAAAAGGCCATGACCGAATTCTTCCCTTTCCTTGTCCCCACTCTCATCCCCCATCTAATGACCATAGCCGTCGACGAGGCGTAAAGCACTAAGTAAAAAAAAGGAATGATTCTTATAAAAATTATGTTGTTTTATTTAATGTTCCTCCGTATGTAAAAATGCGAGATTGCTTACTTAATGCTTTATAATTGATAAATCGTAGATTACTTATACTTTTGAACTTCCCAGAATAGTCCGTAAACGTTACTTCATCATTCTGTTGATACCTATGCACTGAGTATTCCAATTTTCACGCGCGCTAACAAACCACATGTCCCCTACGTGATGCGCGTCGTAATTGAGCGACTTTATTTTGTCAACAATTTTAAGAAGCCAGAAAGTCAAATGATACATTGTAAGAATTCTATCCAAAGAAGAACAAACTTGTTGCAAAATTGCGTTACCGATATGGTATTAACAATTAAAAAATTAGTTTAAGACAAAACATCCTCAGAAATTTCTGCGGTAGCCTTATTAATAGTAAGGTCGTATTAAATAAACAATATTCTTCATAATTATAATGCAGGCCGAAAGAATGATTCATATTTTGGTACGCGTCCAACGTAAGAAATGAAACTACTCTGTGTTACTGTTCAACTAAATTATCAATCAATATTTCTTATAGTGTTTCTTATGCTAGAATGTATTGGAGATCTACTGTGAAAGCAATATAGATACTTGTTTACTTTTTACTACTTCGCTGGAATCCACATATGAGCGTAAAACCTTGTTCCTCCCGTTGGTAAATAAATTATGGTTTAATATGTAAACATTTCATTTACATTTATTCTTGTTTTTAGAAAAGAAAAGAAACATTAAATTCCCAGTTGAGGATTAGTAATGTAGTAGATAAATATGTCACCAAGTCATTTATAAATTTTATGCTACCAGGTCTACTTTAATACTATCAACTCTAATTCCAAGGTCCATATGAAGAAAAACACCCACTTAGAAAACGAGCTATTCACAACTGCCAAGTATTTTTTCTGTTAAAAAAGTGAACCACCTTTTAGCAAAATAGGACTGTGTGCAAGGAACGTAAAAGAATTCTGCCATGGCCTTTTAGAGGAAACTTCCTGATATTCACCTGGAGTTATTTCAGGAAACAATGGGAAACTAAAACCTTTGTGGCCGGATTAGAAAGCACGCCTTCTTGATTACCATTTCCCGTTACATTGAGTCATCCAGGTTTAGCGCTTTTCTATGCAGCGACTTGGCAAGTATTGAATTTATTGTTACTCTGCTCATTTTACGATTCACTAACAATGAACTATAAAGGAAATGATCGAATTCCTTTCCGTTTCTTTCCCCCAGTCTTTACCCACGTATGATGACTTCGTTATCAGGCACGTGTAGTCATGAGAAAAGAGTCAAACACGAATTCTTTTTAGCCTTATGAGGATTGCAAACAAGGAATGGGAAAGAAATTGATCAAGGTATTTTGAAGAAGGAATCCCCGCTTTCTAGTGAGGTTATTTCGGGAAACATTGGTAATCAATGTTCCAATCCACGTTTCACCAAATACCAGCACAGAACGGTGCAGTTTCTCCATAAAGCTTGGCATGTGTGATTGAATAAAATTAATGTTATCATATAAGAAATGAAAGATTCCGTATACAGATTTTTTTGATGTTGACGAATCCTGCTTTGTCAAACATACAAGTTTCAACACGTATCACCTTGCTCATAAATCGTTTACACAGGGAGCAGTCTAAAATTTTTATATTTGCTCTTTGACTTCCTAAATGTACGTGCTTATATCTGAACATCACCTAAGAGCATATTTTCTGCAAAGATTGGGAGGAATTCGTTTTTTTTTTCAGAAGTGAGGGCTTACATTGTGTTTTCATAAATCTTTACAAATGACTGTCGTGGATTGTAGGCTAAAGTTTCTGAGAAAAGAAAAAATAATTGTTGTTTGTTTCCAAGCAGAAGGAAATCCGAATTAAGTAACTTAACATATCCTTACTAACAAAGATCTTCTCTACGACACTAGTGATTATACTTGTTGGTCTCCATATAATAGGAAACGTTTAAAAAATAATAGACGAAAAGGCTGAAAAAATGTCATTTTTGGACAAACTTGCTCCAATAGCCAGTAATATTCTCAGTCCACAGCAACCTTTTACATGCACATGCGGTAGGTCTATAGAGTGTATACATAGTCAACTGAGATACCATAACAAGCATTACAGTTATAAGTTTTTCCTCCTGTACATATGAAGTAATTTGAAATGCGCCTTCCACCAACGACTCTGTTATCATATGCTTAGCTATGAAGGAATAAAAATCTGAGCTAATAAAATCCATGATTGATTTCTTATCTTACATAAAACATACTTTATTAGAATTGTTGGATTTCATTGTATTTATTAATGTGTTCTGTCTATGTCAATAAAATGATATTTGTTTGAAAAACAATGTTTACATATATATATATATATATATATATATATATTGCATTTTCTCCTTATTGATTTACGTCAGTGGAAATAAGAAAATCATAAATACGGGTTTTTACTGAATAATGACGAATTTTAAGATTATAATTTTTCCTGTTTGCACATTCCCACTTATTTTCAAATAAAATCACCTTAGAAATTTTTCTTTTATCAAAATGTAGGCGATCAAAGAGCATTTAAAATTAATTGCATTTTCGATTAGTTTCAAGCCTTGTGTGATTGTATGGGTAAAGCATAATAACAAACTAACTAACTCGCTAGAAAACGGCATATTTATTACCAACAAGCGATTATTTACGGTTCTAAAAACTGCGGAAACACAGTTTTATACAGTGATGGTATAAAATGCAAAGCGCTTTAGCATCAAACTAAATAATATAAAAACGCATTAATAATAATTCTGTGAGGCCTTCACAGATTTGGGCTAAGAATTTATAATGGCCGCATAATCCGGGTAAAGAGGACCTACAGTTCAACGTGGAATCATAATAACAGAAGCATTCTTCACAACTCAACAACAAAATGGTTGTGGTATAAGTAACACGAACCTTTGCACACAATTTCTCCATTCTGCTTTTATGTCCTATGTGAAAATTCTTTAAGAATATATTTTTGGCTATAAATTTTTAGAAAATTGGTCGAGATAAAATAATCGTTAACCGTTAATAAACAATATTTATAAGTAACAGAATCTTTCACATTTCTTTTGGAAAAAAACATGCAATTAGTGATACTACGAAAATTGTTTGGTTTTGTATATATCGGTTGATTCTGCAATCTTTTCGTTGGAAAAATTCAATATGAATGTAATTACTGTTAACTCTTTTCACATTAATTTCTTACTATTACGTATAACGTAAAACAAACATTGAATGTCACATATTTAACATTTTCACGTAATTTACGAGAAAATATGAAATGTATGTAAAGAACAAAGTATTTTATAAATCCTATGAAGATTTATCCGCCCTAAATTGATACTTTAGTTGAAAACTAGAGACTGAATGAAAAATAGTTAAACCAGCTCATCAGATTTCTCTTCCATATCTTGAGACTTATGTCTATCACTTGATAAATTTATAAAGCTTACTATTGTACACTATTCCCTTAATTCCTATTTCATGAGTGACCCTGGAAACATTAACCTGCTAAATCATTGACTTGGTGTTGTGCACCAGTTATATTTATTTACAAAAAAATTTCAATAGTGAATACAAGTCTGTTGTCTACCAATTTACATACGAATATTGAAATTTTAATGTTACAATCGGAAGGAAATATGAAAATAAATAGCGTAATTACAGGATTATAGATCAACTATGCTTAGATGTAAGTTATCCATGACTTTGTGGGTGCGTTTTACAGCTGCGCCGTAATGGACTCGAGTAAGTATAACGTAGTCAGGTTGAAATCCCGGTCTTAACAAATTTGCTGCCCTGTTTACACAAAACTGAATAAAAACCTTAATCTGTTAGGCGAATACTGGACTTGTCAAAAATTAATGCGTATCACATACAACATAGAAAACCTTATCACTGACAAATCACGATGCTTGTGTTCCTCCATTAGTTGATAAGTAGCCGGAGAAGACAAAGATGAAACCACTCTGTATATTGAATCCCCAAGAGTATTTTCCGAGGTAGTTCCAACGTCAGATAAATCTAATACGGCAAAGAAAGAATAAGAAAAAGAGGTAATTTGCAATCTGTCGTAGAAAAGTTAGGGGTCAGCATAGAACAAAACAATGCCTGATTGTGGCTTCCATACGTCCAGCAGGTGTTGAAAGTAATTAATGCAACACTGCAGCTGATCAAGGAGCGTAGCTGAGTAACAAAGTTCTTTGATGTTCCTTGGTGTCACTAGAGCTCCAAGCATTTACCAATACCTGTGACATCATAAAGCAAAGGGACAGCACTGTTCATTAAGCTCTCCACCACAGACAAAATAAGCGATATTTTGTTAATAAAATGTTATATTTTCTTTGTCACTCCAAATTTTGTAACGCAATCACGTTACAGGAGTAGCACGTAAGATGTCAGACAATTTAGCATCAGAAACAAGGAAAGGCTACGACGTTTGTGTTCTATAGACACATTATAAAAAAAGGCATAATTCCTCGTTCTAAACTAAAATAATAATCATATTTAAATCACAAACTTTAAATACTGATGTTGCAGTGCCATAACAAGTTCAATACAATACAAGCAGCTTAGAACACTTTCCTAAAAGACATAACGCTTGGTTCATTAAAACGTACTAACCCTTACGCCACTAATTCCAAGGTTGTTTTACATGTATGATACATCACCATATGTATGAGGCAGATGAATCAAATAACCCAGACGTTAAAAACAAATATCGGCGTATACTATTGCTCATACGTTTTCGTCATAACACCCTCATTCTTACTTTCTGGTTCTTAAACAAGACAGATCATTCACGAAGTTAAATTTGGCTGGTGGCTCCCCGCCTGGTTGGGGCCTCGCTTCATTAATATTAAAATGTCTTTATTAACTATCAGTTTATGTAATTACGGGAGCATAATGTAATCAGTCACTAATGAAACACAGAGGGGCGATTTCGTATCACAAGTACTGGGAGAGCAATTAATCAAATAATTAAGTATATCTTGCCATGAAGGAAAATAAAAGCCTAAAACAAAATTTCTAATTACTGCCCTTTTCTCTGCTACCCAATCCTACGACTATTATATCATATTTTTATTAATCCAAATTACTCATTGGGTGTAAAATTCCCTTGATTGTATTGCAGATATTATTTATTTTTTAAATAATTCTTTAATTTTTTCAGTAGCCTCAGCTTTCACATGTACAGTTACGACGGAAATTCCGAAATGAAATATCATCTATTGAAAAAATATATTATATAATTTACGTACCGATAATTTCAATATAGCCTCCTCCCTTTTCTTTGACATTGAATATCTTTCATTTTACGTAAGAAACAGGTTATTTCCTTTCTTGGGCATCTTTGAATGATTTACTTGATATCTCTCGATTTTTTAAAGACCTTTTGTAACAAAATTTAATAATAACGAATTGTTAGACTCCTGGATATACTTTTCGCTCAGAATTGTCAAACAAATAACAAGACGTGTCAGAAGTTCAAGTGAGTGGGTCTGGTAGCCAGGTGGTTAAGGATGAATCCAACCAACCAAAGGTAAAAAATTGATTATAAAAAAAATACGTTTCCCTATTATATGGTTATTTATCTGTATTGTGTGAAAGTTTTAGGCTTGGATGCGGATGTTTTGCGGAAGCATGTGCGGATGTAAAAAATTAATTTAAAATTATTTAGATTTTAGAAGTTTATCAAAAATAAACTTAAAATCCAAACAAGCTGGTATATTTTTATCACAAATACTACATTTTGTACAAGCAAAGTCTATTTCCATCTAATATTGTCTTATTATTTTATGCCTCATCTTTCAACAACAAAAATCGTTGGATGATTTAAATTTTTTACATAACTACGCACGCGTCAACAAAACAATCATTGCATATGAACTTTGTGGCTCGACTAATTGAAGCGTCAAGCACAAGGCCACGACACCGGACATCTCCGTGCCCACCACTCTAGCGACCCACTCACAGTCAAATTTGTAGGACTTACGATGATCCGATTTTCCGATATAGGTCTCTTGTTGGGCCGTGAAATGGGATGCAGTACTACATGTAGCATGTGCTAGACTCGCAGACAACCAACACGGGCCTCTGCCATCCAACAAGCAATGGTTTTTGTTCTTGATTAGAGGAAACACCTTACGAGTGTGCGACAACGACACAGATGTGCCGCTAGAAAGTACGAGTGGAAAAGACTGCTTGGCCACCTTCTACTAGCGTGAATAGGTAAACGCGTCCTGCGGTAGTTTTACACTGGGGTCCTACAAGTTGCACGGCGAATATGCCGTTTCACTTTATATGCAACTTCAATGTGGGGTAACGACGTTTTTAGAGTGGAAATTATTATTTTTTAGTAAGAAAGGAGACACTTGTAAATTCGTTTTTAGTTAATAACACCGTCCAATTCAATGTTACTATTATTACAGTATGGCAAGAAATAAAATAACCAAGTTTTACTAGCTAAGTGACAATAGGGAGATTCCCGTACAAATATACAGGGTGTTAAAAAAAGGTACGGCCATACTTTCAGGAAACATTCCTCACACACAAACAAAGAAAATATGTTATGTGGACATGTGTCCGGAAACGCTTACTTTCCATGTTAGAGCTCATTTTAGTTTCGTTAGTATGTACTGTACTTCCTCGATTCACCGCCAGTTGGCTGTGATACAATACGCCATTCTCCAGGGCTGCATCAGCGCATCAGGGATTCCATGCGACGGAGGGTGGATGCATGTATCCTCGCTAACGGAGGACATTTTGAACATTTCCTGTAACAAAGTGTTTGAAGTCACGCTGGTACGTTCTGTTGCTGTGTGTTTCCATTCCATGTTTAATGTGATTTGAAGAGAACTAACATGGAAAGTAAGCGTTTCTGGACACATGTCCACATAACATATTTTCTTTGTTTGTGTGTGAGGAATGTTTCCTGAAAGTTTGGCCGTACCTTTTTGTAACACCCTGTATATTTTGCAATGTTAAGAAAAAATCCGCAATATTTCCGCATTAAAATTTGCGGATGCTAAAGCGGAGATAGAATTTTGATGCGGAAGTGTCGCACTTGCGGACGCGGATGCGGCTCTCCGTTACGTCACTAATTGTAGGCGCGTACGAGGCCCGCTACCAAAGATGGTCGCCTATTGACTAGACCTGTCGGCTATCACTCTGCACTGCATATTTTAGATTTTTATTCAATCCCGACAATAACAAAAAGCCATTCTCAGTGTTATATAATTAGATATGAGTAATAGGAATGTCCTGGCACACTGTAAACAGGATGGGCTACGCCCTTACCGATGACGTCTGTCTGTCTGTCTGCACTGCGTCGCTCCCGCTTGAGCATCCATGGCTTGTACATAACGGCATGAGGTATTAAATACTCAAATGCACTGTATAAGTTAAACCCGCCAGTGTGGCTGCCCGCGTTTAGGCGCCACCATACTTGGTAGGGGATGTACAACGGGAGTACGTTAGAATCCAGTTCCCCATACCGACCTTTCTGATTGTGGTTTCCAATTGTCATCAAGGACTATTCTAGGACGATCCGCAATCTCTGCCTCATGAGCTGCACGTTACGCAAATAATAATTACACACACAACATATTTACACGTTTCACAGATGGATGGAAACACAGCAGCTTCATCAGATGAGTACGACAGTCCTAGCAAGCAGATAGTCGGACTGAAAAGTATGCTTAGAAAAAAATACAAGCATCAAAAAGGGTAAAGTGCCTGTATTGGCTGGCGAAAGGGGAACAAGTCTGTAAAAAAAATAAAAAGAGAGAGATTAGTATACAAGTAAATGGTATTTGTTTCTAACTATTAAATAAATATGAAATACGTTCACTAGTAATTTAAAATGTGATGGAAATTTAGCAACAGTATTTTTTCCATAGTTTACACCGTTACTAGTTACACAGACTTTCTGAAACATAAGGGTGTAGACGTACTTAGCTGTAGTCTGTATGGAAATTTAAAGAGTATTTTTGAAAAATGAAGTAATGACTACATACTGTAAAACCCATAAATGAATGCAAAAGAAACTGTAGAAAGAGTTGGGCGTTATTGAGCAGACACAGTCGAGGAGGCTAGCGTGCTCGTGTGTGTGTGCACATGTTCATACGTGTGCTCTCGTCGTTAGCGTGGCGCTCCACAACTCTCATTCATTATTCACCTCTTAGTTTCTGCTTACCGAACTACATCAACAAATCATGGACGGTAAACCATTCTTAGTCAACGTTTTTCATTTCTGCAGTGAAGAGGATTCTTTCCTCGTAAAAAATGAAAAGATTGAAATAAAAGCGACGTGGTCGTAATGATCTTAAGAACAGCTTTCAGTTATAGGGCCTTATTACACTAGGCGACTTGGCGGCACTGGTGTGTCTGTTGGCGACGCAACCAGGATTCTGGTGGCGCAGCCAGCCAGCCACTCGCACAACCGAGCAGTCTCTTTGCTGTTATCCTCGCATTGTACGCGAGTTGTGTAGTTGAATATGTCCAGTCACTGTGGAAATGACGGGAAGTGAATGTGTAGAGAAGACAAAGGGGTAAAACAAGAAGAATTTCTCATTTTCGTATCTTTCCCGGTAATATCAACCTTTACTAAGTACAATGAGTAAATGAAAGACGATTTAGACATTCTTAAGGAATTAAAAAACTTGTTGTCGTCTGAATACAGTTCATCAAAAAGAGTATAGATTCTCTTAGCAATAGAATATGATGTACATACATCTTTCTCTCCATTAGCCTTCCTTTTTCATTTTAATTATTTTTAATTAATTTAATTGCGATGGAGCTAACACTCCGGTAGCAATTTCCCTAGTCATCTAATTTCCCCTTTATGTATATATTTAAATTTTCTTTTATAGCTGGAATGATAAATTCCTCCCCATTTACTTTTCCGATTTTTAAATTTTAATTTTAAAATCCTTAGCTTTATATATATATATATATATATATATATATATATTTATCACTACACTTGGTAATTTGTTCCAATTCCTGACGCCCTTAACAACAAAAGAAAATTTTTTCCACTCCCTTATGCAAGAAATCCAGCCAAAGCTTGTGGTCATGTTCGCCTTTCTCCTTCCATGCACTATTCCTAATTCTTTTACCAATTTCTCTCCAAGTTCCATCACCAACATGTGCCCTGCACATTTACAGCACTCTCTTCACCCTCCTCCTTTCCTCCAATGAGTCCCAATCCAGCTTCTGTATATCATTTACTGACTGGGCCATGCTATAATTTCCACAAACAAATCTAGCTGCTCTTCTTTGCACACCTTCCAACTCCTATATTTGATCTCCAAAATATGGTCCCAAACTACAACACCATGTTCAACTAATGATCTGACCAAAGTTTTGTAACCCAAGTCCCTAAGTTACATTCTCTCATCACTCTCTTCAGCAAATGAAGGATTTTGCAACCTTTTTCTACCACCTGCCCAATTGAGTTTATCAAACGTTATGCAAAGAATTTACACTTCATCAAGCAAATCTGACCCCACTCTGTAATCATAATTAACCTTTAGATCTATTTATCTGTGTATCTTATATGCCGACTCTTCTTGGCATTTATCTTCATTCCATGCTGACCTACCCATTTAGATATTCTATCCAGATCATCCTGCAACTGTTCAGTCTTCACCTGTTTTTATCCTATTGTATACCATTGTACCATTTGAGAAATACCTAGATTCTGACCGTAACACAGTTATTCATTAGAATAATGAACAGCAACTCCCATATTTACTTCCACTTCTCTTGATAATGTATTTCCTACTCTAACCATTTGCTTTCTGACTTTTAAGAATTCCTGTGCCCAGCAAGTAACTATTTCATCCAATTCAATACATTTCAGTTTATTTAAAACCATTTTATCGCTCACTCTGTCAAATGCCTTAAAAAGATCTAGTGCCACACTATCAACTTGGCCTCCCATTTCCAATTCATTTGAAATATCTTGCATATAGCCCACTATCTGAGATTCAAATGAATATCCTTTTAAAGCCATGTTGTCGATCTGAAAACTAGTTTCTTTCTTCACAGACATTTCTGACATAGATGCATATCAATCTCTCGATCATTCTGCCTATCACTGATGACAAACTAATTGGCCAGGAGTTTTCACCATATTTTTAACCCTTCCTTTATGAACTGGTACTACTATCGGTCTTTTCCAATCCTCTGGTAAGCAGCAAGTCTCCAAACTCATTTTAAACAAAATTTTAAGGTAAGGTACAATATCGTATCCCACAATCTTTAATAAATCTGTAGTAATATTACCTACACCACTTTTAGCTTTCTGAGTTGCTACGCAATTTCCTGAGAATTTATTTCAAATTTTGTAGGTTCGCCATTTATACTCTCCTCTGATTCATTCCCTCCCATCAGAGGATGACTGCCCCTAGTTGTCTCACCAAACCTGTCACTCAGTATCTCTGCAATTTTAAAATTGTAAAGTAGGAAGGAGTATATGAACAGTAGACTGAACGCGTGGTGGCGAGTCTGGCGGCGCCGCTTGGCGGCCTAGTGTAATAAGCTACGTAAGATGCAATGCCCCGCCACGACTCTCGGCCACCAGTGGTTGCCGGTCTGGTGGCCGGGCCCGGCAACCAGCCGGCCGCCAGTTTCTGGCGGCGCCACTGGCTGCCCTAGTGTAATAAGCTCCATAACACTCTATGCCCAGCGACGAGCAGAGCCACCAGTTGCCCGGCTGGTTGCGCCGCCAAGTCGCCTAGTGTAATAAGGCCCATAGGTTTCTAATTAGTAGCCCCTCAAATCAATCAATAAATCAGGGAGATTTTTTTCTTCTTTGGAAGGAAGGATATGTATTCCTTTGAATTTTGAATAGTAATAAGATTATAGTTAACTAAATTGAGGTTCGCCAATTTAACTAACTTAATTTAATTACGCTCTGAAGAAACCTAATTTCTAGAAAATAGCATGTTATAAATTATAAGAAATCTTTATGGATTATTATTTTAGTTTTGACGAAAACAGTAATGAATGATAATTTTGATATTTTGAACTCTTGGTCAGTAATTGAATCGTTAATATCGTGAAAATGCTTGCTGGAACTAACTTAAATCCTTAGCAGCCAGTAATCTAAAAGCGTTTATTGTGTAATACCTCAAAAAAAAATCGTTTCTTTCTTTATCTATATATAAAAATTAAAATAATCACCTTCTTCAAAAATCAGCAATTTTTCTCCGGATGACAAATCATGGTATCGTACACTGAAAGAAAATTGTTTTATACGTCAAAAATAATTGACACTGATATCACGAATCTTTTAAATAACATACGAACAGCAGTTTAAGTATATCTACAACTTCGTAAATGGCCAAGAATTTTACTTTGACATATCTCCTACCTTTATTTGAAGACATACTAAAAATATTAAAGCAGTATAGCTGGAATATTATGAGGATCCATAATTAATTGTTTGTATCGACGCTGTTAAAATTTTGTCACTGGAAATTGATCTAACTTTGTATGATTACGCATTTTTGAAGTTATGTAGTACCAACTAATAACGATCAAAACATTTCAGACAAATCATGTTCCGAGGGAGTGAAAACGAGTTGATAAATTCAGAATCAACCAGAAGACAAGCAAATAATATTAAAAATTATTGCAACCAAATTTAATGATGAAAGACAAATGTTAACCACAAACTTTTGTTCTTGATAGTAATACATCACAAGTGAACAGATTTTTCATTAAATGACGTACCACTAACATGTCCTGCAACGTGCCATTAATAGTTGTCATCAACGATGGTTTCAAAAATATCGGCAACAATTGAATTGTACTCAATGTATTATTCTAATTGGTAATAGATAAAAACGGAAACATTTCAGCTACTGCAGAAATCCATGGCTGCTCACACACACTTATGATAAAATTCCTTGAAACGCTACATTCCTTATTCCCCATACTAAGAAATGTCACAATTTATTTCACCACCAAGAGTCTTTGATTGCACAATTTATTGACACTTTTAGAGCATCTCATCCTCAGTCAGTGCTATATTTTAGGTCTGTTAAAAATTTTTGTGGGCACGGAAACAGCGTCCTTATTATGAATATTTCGCTAACAAGGCAAATTACCCTCTACCTTCCATGCTTTTACTCAACCACAAAATTCCTCCGTCACTGCAAGCACACTTTAATGGTCTCGGTGTGTGGGTCTTCCTGCACACATGATAGCACCTTCTCCTAACGACTTCTTGGCCTGTGGTTACTTATCACGTCGGCGCCTGTCAGACCACCTTGGTGAATTTATAGGCGTTACCTTTGTGCAGTTTACTGTCAATCATCATACAATTTATTTATCATGAGTATGCACTGTCCGTAGTCTGGTAAATGCCAATTGCTAATGATCTTATTGAGATCTTAACGAATAATCTGAAAAATTAATGGACCCTGTATTGCATCTCGAAGGATATAACTTGTCATCATATAAAAAATAATGCACAGCAAGATTCACATAGCTTATTTTTTCTAGATCCGCCAAAGGTAATTCTTTGGTAAAAAAAAAAAAATTGCAGCGTAGTATCGTCGAAATATTTGTCCTTCTTTTCGATCATTTGAAGTATAGTTATTTACCATCTAGGACCACTCTGATACAATTTACTTTTGTTTCATAATACAATTTGAACAAAATAAGGATATACATACATTACTGGTCTGAAATGTTAAATAAAAATCACGTCACACAAAATAGTATTTAAACGTTAGTATCTGAAAATATAATGCGCTATGTCTAAATCAGTAATATTTAAAGGTTTTTCTCCAATTAATCAAAGCCTCACTGAATTCGTGATTTGGATAAGAGATGGCATATTGGTACTCGCTTACTTATTTTTAATCCAAGCACGTACACAACAGGTTTCCTGACTGTATAAATTGTTCAGAACCTAATGCTACTGCAATCGTTCTATTTATCTCCTAAACTGAAATTTTCGAAACAAAGGCTATATTTAATTTAATGGTATGACATACTATTATGTTTCAGTAATCTTTACTCTTGTAGTTACTAAGCTGTTACCTAGTATTCAGTGATTTGGCCTGTAACACAGCGATGTGACAAATGGTATAGACCAGGTATTAAAGCATTAAATTATATTTCACATCGGAACTTTAAATCCTTGTTCGCGAGTCTCACCTTCTTCACCATTCATTTTTTTTTTAACTGCTTTACGTCTCTTAACAGCGAGGTCTTTAGAGACGGGAAAGGAAGAGGGGCAAGGAATGGAAAGGAATTCGGCCATGTCCTTTTGAAAGAAGCACCCCGGCATTTGCCTGGAGTGATTTTGGAAACCAAGGAAAACACAAATCTGGATGCCCGGATGGGGATTCGAACCACCGTCCTTCCAAATTCGAGGCCAGAACGCTAACCGTTACACCACCAGCCTCGGTCCACCATTCAGAGACACTGGAAGCTGGATATATGGGTTTAGTGGAAAGGGACATGATTAAGGTAGAAATGTCTTCGTTTTAAGATGTGTTATTGGTGAAATAACCACGGCTCTAACTCCTGCTTAACACTGGTGGATATGTTTATACATTAAGCTTTATGTTCCCTTTGCGAGAGGACATTACCGTGTTAAGCAGATTACTCGAAAAATCTAAACTTGTCGGTTCAATGGCCGAAATCGAACTTCCCTAGACACAATGGAACACCAGTTTACTGTTTCCATTTTTCATTTCTTTTTTACTTATTGCTTTACACCTCGCTGACTTCAACTGGAGGCAAGAAATGAGAAGGGATTGGGAAACGGTTTTTTGAAGAATCCAATAACGCATTCGCCTGAAGTGAATTCGGGAAGTCATGGAAAGCCAAAATTTGGATGGCCGGACTAAGATTGGAATCTGTATTCTCCCGAATACAAGGCCAGAGTGTTTCCTACCGTTTCGATAGCCTTCTTAAAGACTTTATGGAACAGGATTTCTTATTTTAAAGGCACATTGAAGTTCACACTATATTTTTCAGAAAGTTTTTTGTGGAAATTTATGCTTCTCTGTAGAATCTTCGATACACATGAATATTTGTAAATTATTCCACTAAGATCGTGTGACTAATAATTTATATTTTAATCTACTGTTTTGAATACAATTACTGAGTCAATTAGAAATAGCAATGAATGGATGAATTATTTTTAAATACGTAGCAGTCCTCCTCACTGAAATTATAGTACCAAAATTTGCTAACTGTATATATAACGTCTGTCATTTAATAACAAAGTAGAAAATCAGCACTAAAATCAAAGCGATACAAAGTATTATTCAAGAATTAAGTTAATTTATTGCACTATGATAATTATTAAGACAGAATACTTTTCTCATCTAATATGGCTTACTAAATACTAGTCAAACCTAGGAACATGATATATGTATTCGTGCAGCAGATCGAATATTGTTGAAGGCAGAAAAGTAGCTAGAAGTACATTTTTGCTGTAAATAATGCTCACTTGCAATTAAAAATTTACAGTTCAGGCCTTTGACGAACGTCAGAAGATTCAGCTCTCAACACTTTCATTATTCAGGTGCTCTCACGTGCAGTGTGTCTCCTCTGTTGGTGTCTTTCCCTTTTCTTGCCTCAGCCACGCATCTCACAAAAGTTCAAAAATTTACTATACAACACTTTTATTGTTCTGTTGTGTTATACAGGGTGTTACAAAAAGGTACGGCCAAACTTTCAGGAAACATTCCTCATACACAAACAAAGAAAATATGTTATGTGGACATGTGTCCGGAAACGCTTACTTTCCATGTTAGAGCTCATTTTATTACTTCTCTTCGAATCACATTAAACATGGAATGGAAACACACAGCAACAGAACGTACCAGCGTGACTTCAAACACTTTGTTACAGGAAATGTTCAAAATGTCCTCCGTTAGCGAGGATACATGCATCCACCCTCCGTCGCATGAAATCCCTGATGCGCTGATGCAGCCCTGGAGAATGGCGTATTGTATCACAGCCGTCCACAATACGAGCAAGAAGAGTCTCTACATTTGGTACCGGGGTCAACACAAGCACCGACGTCAACATTACCTTCCTGCAATTGGGCCAACTGGCCGTGAATCGAGGAAGTACAGTACATACTAACGAAACTAAAATGAGCTCTATCATGGAAAGTAAGAGTTTCCGGACACATGTCCACATAACATATTTTCTTTGTTTGTGTGTGAGGAATGTTTCCTGAAAGTTTGGCCGTACCTTTTTGTAACACCCTGTATATCGTCGCTGCATCAAAAATATTTTTTTTAATAATACTTTGACACGCAGCTTATATTTAAAGTGTCTGAAAATTAGATTCAATAAACTAATTTGACTATAGTAACAGTATCTAATATTTTGTAACTATTTTTCTGTGGCAGAATCGCGATTCTTGTGCTCTGAATCCCTTCTAGAAGCACCGGAATTGTACTCTTTCGTCAAATCTGCCACACATCAATTCCTATCCTGCTTTACAGAGTGGGCAAGCCTCCGACCACCACGTTCTCTGATGTGGCGTGAGTGTCCACCATATTGTTCCCTACTCGTGATTTCACCATCCATCGAGCACTATCCATAAATGCTCAGTTCAGTAACACGCGAACAACCTACCAGCCTTTCCGTTTCCGAGATGCTCTTTCCGAGACGCCACGCCCACAATCCGCTGGCCCATAATTTAAGGGAATTTCGTGACCTGTGCGTAGAAATGTGGTGTCAGATACCTCAGGAAGTCTACCAAGAACTTTTAGAATGCCGAATAGCTACTGTATTGCGTTCGAAAGGTGATCGAATAGGCTAGTAAGTAGGTGCTCATAATGTTTTGGTTGGTCAGTGTATGTTGAATCTGGTTGACTGGCTACAAGACTATATCGGTCGTCGAAGAAATGATTGAGAACTTGTGATGAAAACAGTTTATACTAATGGATGTTGAGTAATGATGGTAGCCAGTAATTTCCAATACTCTTGCACCATTATAGCTTTCATTACAATATAACCTATCGATTTTAGCTAATCGTATTACCAGATTGCATGAAGATTCTTCCGGATGCTGGGCAGAGTCTGGACCTTTTACTATCCTTTCTCTAACATAACATTTTTTTTTCTCGTTCCGTCAAGTATTTTGATGCCTGCAGATGTCTTACTCTTAACTGTTTATGTGTTTTCGTTTTATCGGATGAGACGCACAGCACTATAATGAAGTTCACAACGACTGTTCCATTAAAAAAAAAAAGAAGAGAATTCAATTGTTTTCATTCAGTACGAAAGGGTTGAAATGTTGAAATTCTCCGACTGGATTGCGTCATAATAGGCTATTAAAATTTTATATTTCTTTATATCATATTTTAAACTAATATACCTCAACTACATAAAATGTAATATTCTGGACGATTTGTGCTTTAATACGACTTATTATTAAGTATGCAACAGCCATTTAGTTCATTACCTTCTGATATGTATAAATGTAATAAAACAGTAAACAGAAACAAGTCTTTTTAGATTTTTTCAAAAAATAGGTTGGGGGGTACTATTAATAAGATACAGACATGGAATCAAGTTTTTAAAAAAAAAAAATAGTCCGTCAGTCCGCCTGAATATCTGTTTTTGGAAGATGGGGTTTCACGCAAAAACTACTGGTCATATTTTCATGGTGTTTCGTTTATTGTATTACCCATGGCCTCACGAGCAAAATAGGATATGTTTCATTATGGCGTGATGTCAAAAAAACTTAAAAAATTAGTGTCAGTATTTAATTGAACGCGAGTCACGCAAAAAGTACTGGTCGGTTATTAAAGGGTTTCCATTAAATGTACAGCCAATGGTCTCCCGAGTAAAATGAGGTATGTTTCATTTTTACCATAATAACACCAATTTTGATTGATTGTGGTTTAATACGATACCCGTGCTACCGTAGTCAAAATATAATATGTTTCACTTTGATCTGAAACAAAAAGAGGAATTTTTTATAATTTTTCTTTAAATGCGATAAATGTAAAAAATACTGTTTGGATTTTGATGAAGTTTCGATTCGTGTATAGTCTGTAATCCTGGGGATGAAATATGTTTCATTTTGATGTGGCATTGTAAAACTCATAAATAATTTGTAATTTTTCCTCAAACGCGATGACAACGTTAATTGCAGGATGCTATTTTTTGCTGATGATGCACCTATTTATAGGGAAGTGAGGTGCTCTGACGATTGCTTAGAAATTCAGCGTAAATGGCAGCTTACACTTAACTGCAAAAAGTGCAAGCCAATGCAAATAAGTAATAAAAAGACCCCGTTTGCTCACGAGTACAAAGTCAACAATTCAGTTGTTGACACTGTGGATTCCCTCAAGTATCTAGGCGTAACAGTACAAAGCAACATGAAATGGGACTTGCACATAACTTCCGTCGTAGGCAAAGCTAATTCTAAACTACGTTTTATAGGTCGTATTTTGAGAAGTTGTAGTGCTCATACAAATGAAATAGCGTGAAAAACACTAGTTCGTCCGCATTTGGAATACTGTTGTGGAATTTGGGATCCGTATCGCAAGGGATTGATTGAAACGTTAGAGAAAGTACAGAGGAGAGCCGCTCGATTAGTGGCCGCTAGTTACAGTCCTCATGTAAGTGTCACAGAGCTGATACGTGGGTTGGGCTGGGATGGTTTGGCCGACAGACGACGTAGTTTTCGTTTGATTTTGTTGGAGAATATGCGAAAATCTTTAATTTACGAGTGCAACGAAATACTTCTTCCGCCAACCTATTTAGGTCGCAATGACAGGAGGGATAAGATTCGAGAAATAAGATGCCGTACTGATAAATTTATGTATTCTTTCTTTCCTCGTTCTGTTCGGGATTGGAATGCACTGAATTAAGATTGATGTTTAGCCACCCACAGTAACTGTGAATTTCAGATTATAGATGTAGATGTAGATGTAGATTTACGAAAAATCCATTGGGTCAGATATTTATTGGGTTTTGATTAATGTATTGCCTGTACTTCCGCGGTTTAAAGAGAGTATATTCGATTTAGATGTGTCTTCGAAAAGCCGAGGAATTAATATAGATGAGTCTAAAAATTAGTTTCAACATAAACGTTCTTAATTCTTGCAGTAGAAATGTTTATCGTGGTTTCAGCGTGTTAGGGGCGTGGTATTATTCAGAGGGATGAGGTTACAATTTGTCACGGTGGCCGTCCCTGCAAAACGATTATCGTACAGCCAGCTGGGGGGTCACGAATCACGTAGTTCTGGGCGATGTTGGCTTAAGAGTAAAGTGTGTACTAGGGTCTTAACGGAAGTCATCTTTGCGGATGCGGTAGTGATGCGGATGTTCAATGCTTGACATCCGCGGATGCGGATGTTTTGCGGATGCGGATGTTTTGCGGATGCGCATGTTTTGCGGTTGAGTATGTTTTTGGAAGTGGAAAAATAAGTTAATAATTATTTAGATTTTAATATTTTATCAAAAATAAGTATATTTTTTATGCCAAATTTTACATTTTTCAGAAGTAACGTCTATTTCCGTATAATACTGCCACATTGATTTATTTTTTGCCTCATCTTTCAACAACAAAAAACATGGGATGATTTCATTAGTGAATTACATTATTTACATAACGACGCACGCGTCTCAAAAAACAATCTTTGTCATGTGAACTTTGCGGAGTTCGTGGCTCGACTAATTCAAGCGTCAAGCAAAATACCATGCCACCACAGATCTCCGTGCCCGCCTCCTGCCTTTCCACCGCTCTAGCAGCCCATTCACAGTACAACTTGTAACACCTACGTTCATCTGATTTTCGATAAATAAGGCTTGATGGGCAGTGAAAAGGGTTAGAGAACTACATGCAAGACGTGTTGGATGTTGGAACTCCCAAACAACCAACACGAGTCCTTGCTGTCCAACAAGCTATGGTGTTAGATCATGACTGGAGAAAAAAATCCTGCGAGTGTGCAATAAGGACACATGGTGTTCCGCGAGAAAGTACGAGTGGAAAGGATTGCTTGGAACATTTTGTTGAACTACTTTTATTATCGTGAATGGGTGAGCGCATCCTATTGTAGTTCTACACGGATGTCCTGTAAGTTGGACCGTGAAGAAGGCTCTTTAGTTTACATTCAAGTTTAAACTTGTAAATTCGTCGCTTAGGTAATAACACCATTTTCTTCATTGTTATTTTTATTGCGAGATCGTCAGAAAAAAATCAGATTGTTGTCAGCTAAGAGACGATGGGAAGAATAATATATACTCGTTATTACAATGTAAACAAACATCCGCTACACATCCGCAATAAATGTTGCGGATGCGAAAGCGGATGTTGGATTTCACGTGACAGTTCCGCACCTGTGGAAGCGGAGATTCGTTACATCCCTAGTGTGTACGGTATATTAACAATCCACGGGAACGAAGTTGCCGGCAACTGCTAGTAATGAAATAAAAACTTAGATCTATCAGTACAAACTGCAACACCCGAGGAAAATAAAACTAGGAAAGAATTAATCCTACCACAATTGACATTGCTTATTAGAGATCCAAAAGGCGCTAAACCACGTATAGAGTTTAGCATTTTTACCGACAGTTGTGGATATATTGTATTTAAAAAAAGTTCTTTCATTTAACTGATATCTAATTATTGTAGAGGCTAAATTATTATTTTCTTTAACATTTATGAATGCAATACTGCATTAAAGCACAATTTTAATTTAGCAAAAATGTATCTGAAATACTGCAAATATTGAAAATCACGTTCGTCATTTGCAAGTGTAGAGATAAGAAGTATTTCCTGCATGCTGCATATGTGATGTAGCTACCGTATTCATGTTTAAAGAATGACGGCAATTGTGTGGTAGGTACTCATAAATAATGGGACGGAATGAAAAAGGTGAAACTTAGTCCCGGTAGTGGAAACTCATTGATAAGAGTAAATCAACATCAAAGCTGCCTGATCTCCATATGATAATGAAAATAAAACAGGCAATTGGTAATCAAACTTGAAAATTAGAAATTGTGTTTATCGAAATACATAAAGTTCGTAAATAAAACGCTGTTTGTAACCGTTTCTTGAAACTCACTGTCAGGTATTACCTCGAAAATGCCTCTGGCAAACTCACTACGGTATATATTGCTAAACATCAAATGATGAGGATTGTATGTTCTGTAAATAAATAAAATTTTGATAAAATGATGAATGGGGACTAAAGACGAACATCACAAAGTCTGTTGGCCAGATGAAATCAACTTTCAAAGTATCAGATAATCTAATCAGAAATATATGGAAAAGATATAAATGTTTGGTGGTTATTCTTACTAATAATGTGAGCATATTAGGCCAAGGAGATCTGCCAAACAAAAGTTAAATCCCCTTCTATGGGCCTCTAAGATTGGCATGAAAACAAAACTCAATATGTTTTAAGGAATGGGTATATTTTTAAGCCTCAATAGCAT
Source organism: Vandiemenella viatica (assembly GCA_031002005.1). Classification (NCBI taxonomy): domain Eukaryota; kingdom Metazoa; phylum Arthropoda; class Insecta; order Orthoptera; family Morabidae; genus Vandiemenella; species Vandiemenella viatica. Next base: position 44,392,852 of record CM061921.1, on the reverse strand, counting down.
AGAATGTTCAGACGAAAGTAACTTTCTTGGGGCAGCTAATATGATTCCTTCAGATGCAACATGTTTCAAGGTCCCCTGGTGACCCATAACGTGAGAAACCGCACTTCCACTCTACCAGCACTGAAGTACTTACTAAGACTTAATGAGCCAATTACGGGCTAGCTAATCTCTAAACACGTGATGAATAGCTAATGAAACATATTTTCCCCTCTCCTGGCCTACAGCCATGGAGCGCACACTTCCAGGGCAAGCATTCGAAGGAGAATCCACGGACCTTAATGTTGCAATTAAAGGTACTGGCTAGCTAATGCATTCTCTCATCCTCTGCCGGCTTGCGAAAGATACTTCAAACGACTAGATTCCATTAGTTATCTTATTTAATTGAACCAGAGCTACTTTGATGCGGTATTTCCACGATTTTCATACGTTCACTTCAGTGAATATATTAAAGTTTCTTAAACTTTCCCCTGATATTTCAATTGCTAATACTGAATTCCTACTCGTTTACTAGTTATAAGTTAAAGTATGAGAGTAATATCTTCGACCACACGATCACATATCTCAGGTAAAACGAACCAGGCAGTAATTAATTGTTCTAGGCGAACCCTGGATTTGTGGCGCCCTACCGCTCGGGTCGCTATAATGTATAGAGCAATTGTGGAACCAATTTTACCACTTATGGGGCAAGGTGCTGGATAATTACAGAGAAAACCGCAAGACCATAGAAGCAGTTGAGATGCATTTCCTTGGAAGAGCTTCACGAGTGTTTAAATTAGAGGATGTATGGAAGAACAAATTGGCGAACAGACTGGCATCAAAGATTCAATTGTCCAGAACATTGAAAGGAAACTATTATTATGTTTCTGGTATTTAGTAATAATGGACGAAGAATGAATACTAAATATAATACTTAATTACCAACCAATAAACTGGAGAAGATGAGGCAGGCCATCGCGTAGATGGTTGCAAGGTGTGGAGCGAGCAATGAAACTATAACACATAGAACTGAGAGATGCGTGAAGCGTCAGGACCCTCAGTACCCCCCCCCCCCTCCGCCCTTTTCCAGAATAATACCAATAAAATTTTGATATCACTTGTTTGCGGGATTTATAAAAAAAAAAATACAATGGGTAAAATACCACCTGTTAACACTACCTTGCTATGTTCACTGGTAAGAGCGGTCTGGTGACTCAGTGGTTACTGGAGATGGAAAGATCCCTGACTCGAATCCCTGTCTCGACGGGAACTTGCAAAGGCCCTTAACCCGTCCTTCACCTCTAGCACAGCTTGCTGTGTAATGTGAAGTACGCCAGAACGCCTCCAGGATTCGGATTCTTCGTTAAGCCCGGTAGGATTACCAGGTTATGTAAAGGCGGCTACGATAGCGACGGAATTTGGAGCCAAAAAAAAACACTGTCACTTGGTCATTCATGACAATTCTTTGAGTCAGTAATCTAATTGCAAGGAAGATTTGAAGTAGAGTTCACAGTAACAATCACTTTAATATTAATAGCTGCGAGTGAACATGTGAATCAGGACTCAAATAGGTAATTGAGAATATCGAGGACGAAAACACTATGTCGTACTGGTAGGCAGTTATCATGTTAATATCCATGCGCTGCCGCGGCGACGGATTCGATATCGGCGTGTCGTCTGAGTTGCAGGATTAATCTGTGCTGTCGAGCGTCATCCGGCTCCACTGTGAAGTCGATTCCGCTATGCTGGGTGCACGGCTGAGGAGAATTGTTCATGCTCGTAGTGTATGGTAGTGAACAGAAAGCTGATGCTCCTCCCCCCCCCCCCAAAGGGAATACTCCAGTCTGCATGCCGGCATAATCGTCTCATCTCACTGCAAGGAGACTCCTAATAACAATGACAGTCGTTTCTAACTAAGTGCAGAGCAATCTTTTATGAGTGCAGACTGTTTCAACGCGAATACGTCTTCCATATTCGATGCTCGGTGGCATCCCGTATTTATGAGTGACATGAAAACTTTCCAGTTTGCAACGGTTAGTACTCTAAGACTGCTGAACGGTGAACAACTACGTGAAATGCTTTCGACACAGAAACCTTAAAAGGCTAAAGTATATAAGCTGGCATCACTCTCGCTCAACTCAAGGCGGGCGGAAGGGAGCTGATTAGTCGGGTAACAATCCGTGATTCAGTGACGCCAAGTGATCTTAGAGACTATCCGCTTATTTGTGGGATACGTTGCTTCGAAATAATATCATTTGGTATGAAATTTCTGATGATTTAAAGATCAATGACCTCACTGATGTGTAGCAAGTAGTTTGCACAAATTCCGAAATCAGTCATGGATATAATGGGTTCCGTTCAACAATTCATAAACATAAAAAAAAATCGGAATGGAAGCTGTGATTTACAGATAACTTCAAGGTTAAATAAATGTTGCCCATTCATATAGAATACTAGCTGATACCCGCGACTTCGTACGCGTGGATTAAAAATTTCTTTGCCAGAATTCAATATAGAAAGTTGTTGGTAACGAAGGCTCGGTCCCAAACAACATCGAGTAGGCATAATAAGACAGGAAAGCCATCACTGTATCATTCTACCGTCGAAGCTGTCTCTTGAAGAGAATCAATTTCCAAAATATTTAAAAACAGAAAAACAAACGAAGGTGAGGGGGTTTTAACTAAGGGTAGTTTTATTTCAGATTGGTCTTTTCTTCTTTTTTCAGCATGAGCATCCGATTCTTGGGTTCTAATAACTTTAGCTGCTCATGCTCTGCTAGAGCTACAATTTAGGCCAGTTTACGCCCGCATAGCATGTCAAAAAAGAAGACAAAATAAACTGGTGTCAGAAACATTTAAGCAGACACAAAGTAATAGGACAGATAAAATATACATCTATACTAAATAAAACGAATAACCGACGGTCCAGGCGTGACTCTTACGATCAAAAACAATTTTTAAAAATCTTTGTCTACACCCAGATTTGGACCGGAGACCACGATCCAAACATCAATAAGCAAGCGTTTTAGCCACTGAGCTACCTGACTGCTGAATCCAAACGCAGTACAGACACCTACACATCCAACGCGTCTTATAAATTTTTCGAATTTATAAGACAACATTTATTTTTTATACAGATAATTTTTCAACCAAATGTAGACAGTATTTTTTTCCTTGTTTCAAAGGATAAGTGTGCAAAGTTTCATCGTGATCGGATGAAAACTGTTGATTTGTGTGAAGAACAAACAAACAAACATACATTCATCTTTATATATATAGATTGGATGTCTTCCAACAAGTGCACTACTTTTTCGGAAAAATCGTTTGATACTGTGCGTTGGTTTCTCATATTTACTTGACTGATGGCATGTTTGTCAATCCCAATAGTTATGAATGGAGGAAACTCCAGTACCAAACGAATCGCAGACTAAACAGAACTGGGCATCACGGTCAATAAATACTGTTTATTTTATGCAGTCCAAAGTTGTGGAAAGAAGCAAAAGAAATGGAATACCTAATTAAATACTGTCATAACCACCTCAGGGAGAAATTCGTGGTAGACCTTGGAGAAGGTGAAGAACAAATAATATAATGCAAAATACGACACCGGATTGTGATGCAGGGCGTTTGGGAATCTGAAGACATCGGAATATTATAAACACTTGCTGGGTGATCATAAAGTATTTCACTGTTTACTCTTACAGTGACACAAAACATGCAGAGTGACTTTATTGTCATGGTTTATATTTAAAGGCTGTGTAACCTGTTGTAAATGTTTGGTAAGTTATCGTATATGATTATGATGAGTCATTTCAATTAGCCACACTGTAAAGATGACTAAAAACTAAAAATTACACCTCTTGGCTGAAGTAATATGGAATACCATGATATGATTATTATTTATTAAACAGTATATTTTTTTGTTATTCTTGGCTGTAGTAGGATTTCCTGGTTTCTTCTAAAAAATTGATCACTTTTCTTTTTTATAAAAACCCCGATCGTCACAGAATGCTCGTTCTCAGAGGTCCATATTCGAACATATCACCTATTAAATCCTAGATGTGAAATATCACCTTAAGCAATAAACACGCTTAACATTGTCGTTGTCTTTAGTAACTCGAAAAATCTCTGCAGCATTAGAAGCTCCTCAACGATAGTCTCCTGCCTGACCTTGGGCAGTTTGCTCTTTTGATGCATTCAGTTTTAGTTATTTGATCAAAATACTGACTTTTGAACTCTAAAGTACGACGCAATGATTTTCGGACCGCATGTAAATTCATCACGCACATCATCAACAGTCTCGTCACCCACGCTACGCCTGCCACTTCTGTGAAAGTTGTCAACACTCCCAGCCTCTACATACTTTGAATACACGCTTTGATCTTCGATGCTATTAACATATGGTGCAGGTCATCCGTATTCATTTACTGCACTTCTGCTACACTGTAGCACAGCACACGTGTTCACTGACGACTGTTTAGAAGATGGATTCTGAATTTCCTGTCAGTGAAAGAATGTATCCTACTATATAGAAATGAGTCTTAACTAGGAATTACTATATAGACGATTTAACTCTAGAATATGTGATAAGATTTAAAGCACAGCAAAATGGCTAGTTGTTAAGCATCTCAACGCAGTGATGGAGATGGTATAGAGTGCTAACAATTATAAGAAGACCATAACCTTATTTTATTTATTTATTTATTGTATGTCTAAGCAACTAATATAATACCTAAAAATATATACAATACATTCAGCGATAAGATCGTTGGTAGCATTAAAAAATCGATCTCCAACTGTTGCATCCGTGCTAAGAAGGAAGTTGTAGTATTGGTGACATCTTGTAATGATGATCTCCGCAGTCTGGGAAGAAGCTCCACAGTGACATACAGGAGAATCCCAAAGTTCCCATTTATAGAACATGGCGTTATATTTGGCGTGTCCTGTTCTTAGGAGGTTTAGTTTAACACGTTGGTCTCTTCAGATTAAATTCCGGAAGTTCACTTATAGGATCTTCAATATCATAATGTTTCACAGATGCAGAGTGCCAGCTTTGTAGCCAATTTTTCTTGACGCTGAAGTCAGATACGTCATGCCATACTGAATTTCTGGATTTAAGACGAGTGGGGGTTATGTCATTTAGGACCTCGTGGATTGGGAGACCCTGTGGATGGTCAGGATGATGTAACTTAATCTACCCACGTGCCATTGCTTCTTGAAGACTTACCTACGCAGGTGGTATGTTACTAATGATATGATATGTAACGAGGAGACTGGTTGGATTTTACTGTGCCTGTTATTACTCTCATTCACTCATTCGGATGAACGTCGATTTTTCTAATGTGAGCTCTACTTTGCCACACTAGAGCACAGTACTCAGCTACTTTGTAAACGATTGTGAGGGCGGTTGTTCGTAGTGAGTCCACATCAGCTCCCACGAAGTACTAGCTGGGCTTCTTTATGATTTTCCGTGTTTTAAGTTTCTAACTTGTGTTTTCCAGGTGTTTTTTGAACGTTAAGGAATGGTCCAAGGCGATGCCAAAACATTCACAGTAGAAATTGAGTCTAACTTTTTGTTGGGAGAAGTTCACTTTGAGCCACTGATGTGATAATCAATTAATCAAATAGAATCACCTAAACTAGTAGAACAGTCACTCAGAATATGAAAATCGCTGGCATTTCATTGTATAGAAATGCCTGTGAGTTAAAATATATAACTTAATTTGGAAGACAGAGGCTTGATATCCTCTCCGTCCATCCAAATTTTCTGTTTCCATGGTTTGCCCAAACACTCCAGGTGAATGATGGGTGGGTTGGTTCCATCATTAAAGGGTATGGCTGATTTCCTCTACGTTCATTAACAACATTCCTTTCCCGACTCTACTGATCTAATAGTCAATTAGCCGTATAGCCCCAACAGCTAAAACGAATACAATACTTCTGACAATATGTAATCTATAGAAAAAGTAATATGTCAGGTAAGGCAGTAAAGCTTCAGCTGACGTTTCCTCATTGCGATAAAGCTACACAATAATAGACCAATATTGGCGGTGATCCTTTATGAATTGTGTTAGTCTCCTTTACAGAATGCCCATTTTAAGCATTATCTATCAAATGATGTAGGTAAACAATGTCGCTATGTTCCGTTAACTTTCAGACCATCCTTTGGACTCTTACTGCGTGATTGTGCTTAATACAAGGGAGTCTGATTTCTATGCCTCTACGATTCAACTCGTTTTAATTTTGTGAGCTACTCCAATGGAAAAATCTCAGGCAACAAGCTGAACAATTTTTGTTATTGCCTGTTCGATGTCGAGTAACAAAAATGCTGTTGACTTCAACGTTTGTAGTTAGATGCTATGTTTTCCCTTGATATGCCTTGCTCATTGAACTCTGGAATTCGTGTTATCAGTGTAATGTAGGAATAGCAACAGTGAATAACTGAAGTGGGATGGAAAAAAAAGTTGTATCTCTAAAAAAGCTAACAAATCATGACAGAAACTGGTGACTATTAAGTTAGTTTGATTACTTGTCATTTGGTTGCAGTTGTAACAGAAACATTCTGAGATTGGCGTTTGAAGTAGATAAAAACAAGAATCTTAGTCCTACTCTACGATTACGTTCTAAATTTTTAATCGTAGTCCTACTCTACGATTACGCTCTAAATTTTTAAGTATCATTTAAATTCCTAAAATAGCCACATTCAGGCCGACATGCACGCTACATTTTCCATATTCTCTAACGGACATATTTAAAATACATCAGATATCCTCCAGCTTATGGAACATGGCTACGTAATAGTTTTGGCAGAGATGACTATACCCCACCGGATATTGTAAATAACGAAGTTTTCATTATACTATTAAAGAAAGCCGATACACTATGAAATAAAAATATGGATATTTAATTATTGGCTGAAATAGCAGACAAGCTGTTCGGTCTCATATTAACAGAATGACACAAATTGCACATTCAATCTCTGTCATGATTATCTCATGTGACGAGCTTAGACCAGCGAAGCATTTTTGGTTGGTTTTATCCCACTCAATCTTGCAAACGTGTGAAAAAAAAAAATGCCGTTAAGACATATTTACTTGTTGCCAAGTAGTGCATCGAAATGACTGAAAGGAACTTAAGCTGACTGATATATATTTAGAAAATGGCAAGCGAAAAGCATACACGTTACTGTATCAGAAAATCATGAATATTTGCTACGACGTTTCCTCTACTGAGTAAATAGGCAGTGAGCATTGATTTAGACAGTATGCAGTTAGATTCTAAAGCGATGGTGAGGATCATGGATGCAAGTAACACAAAATTTTGAGATTATTATGAATTCATTTCTAAAAGACTTCCTGAAAAAGTGAACACCTGGGGTCCAGGATACAGGGACGGGAGAAATAAACTTATTGATGGAAGGTCAAGTTACGTATGCGTTAGAATCTTCTCATTGGCAGGTTAGGGATCGTTCTGGAAGTTTCTATACTTCACGTTGGTATCCTTAGTTGTCACAAACGGGGCAGACTTAGGTAAACTTGGGAAAACGTTTCTGGCAACACGCAAACAGAAGCGTTGTGTTACGAATTTACAATTCTCTGCACCTCGGAGGCTTTTTTTTTTAAATTGACAATGCTAAAAAATTGGAATTATTTACTCAGTAGTATTTCGTTTTAGAGAAATAAAAAACCGAAAATTAAATCTGAAACTGAATAATACATTTTAACATCATTTTGGTAAAGAACAGAAACCATACAAGCAGACTACTTAGGACTCTAGGATAGTTTTTTGTACATGGCCAGTAAAGAGGAAATGAAGTAATAAATAGATGCACATAGTATTTCTGCTACACGACTGAGAGCAAATATATGTGCTAAAAATGAAATACACCCGTATGCTGGCCTCTCCCCGCAATGAAATGTCTGTTCGATTCTCACGTTGGACATAGATGCTTTTAAATCAGCGTTCTGTATTTTCGTGTTGTCCCTATATCCCAATGATATCAGTGCCTCAAAATCGCCATATATTGTTTAAGTCCCATAGACTTAAGAAAATATTGCTCTACTGAGCTCGTGCTGAAAACATAAGAGAAGTTATCGTGCATCATTTCTGTGATGGAACACAACTTCTGTAGAATTCTGTCAGTTTCTTTAGTAAACAGTGTTAAAAATTTGTAATTATTAAAATTACAATGTACATTCGAGATGTAACAGAAACTGCGCTTTAGCATTTTTAATTGTTCAGAAATTCAGTGCGTTTGGTTTTGATACATGAAGATAAATGACGTATTCTGACTCTTTTAGTATGAAGATAAAGTATATCTGAAAGATTTTTGCTGCGATTAAATGATTAAATACAACTAATAATTGTGTTCTCATTGTGATATCCCTTTTATGTTGTAGATATCTAATTAGCCCCAAAAATTATCATCCAAAAGCATTAGTGTAATTTTTTCTAATTACACTCAAGAATACCCGTGCTAAATTATTTATACTGTATGATGCAGACGTTAATGCTGCGATCTGAACGCACGTGACTGCATTCCTGCTTCAGCATCAGAGAAAATGGTTTCTAGGATAACTGATTCTCGAAACACTGGAAGTTTATTATCCTAAATTTCAAGATATAGGCACGTGTGATTGCAGGAAGTTAGCTGTGGGTCTGAACTACGCAATACTGCATGAACTCTGATATATCTATTCAAGTGCAACTTTGGTTTCAACGTCTTGATTTTACTCGAAGCATAAATTTGTATAAATAGCAATCAGAACCAACAAGCGATTTGTCGTTTATCTAAGAGTAAACCATTTTAATACTTCATAACCGTGTTTTATCAATACACAATTATATATTTTGTGTTTTTATTTACAGAGAATGGATTTTACTATCTGTGACCACAGAGGCAGCTAAAAGGGTTATATTTATTTTTCAATTATAATGCCTATTTCTCAGTTTTATTGAAGTAGTAGCAGAGAATCCGGATTTGCACTGTCTGATTGGAGATAATTTACCCATACACTAGTTTTAGTCGCCCAATGAGAAACATGTGTACCAAGTTTCATCAAATTCACACAACCATTCCTCGGAATTTACGCAAACCCAGATTCACCAACACCCTACCCAGAAAGGGATGGTTTGGAGTTTATTTATCCCTACAATTTTTTATTCATCCGATGTGAAATTTGTGTACCAATTTTCATAAAATCGGCACCAGCCATTTCCGAGATTAAGCTAAACTTCGATTTGCCAGTATCTTGCGTAAAAGGAGTGGTCAAGCTTGATTTACTCTTACCCCCTATTATTAATATAATAAGAAAGAGGACTAACAAATTTCATAAAATTAGCAGTAGCCTTTTTTGGAATTAAACCAAAAGGCAATTGGCCCAGATTATGCCTAGAAGAGGAGGAGTTGGGTTTCATTTTAACCTACAGTATTTTTAGTGTCTCAACGAAAAACATGTGTACTAAGTTTCATCAAATTCACACCAGCCATTTCTGGAACTAAGCCAAACATCATTTACCCAAGCCTTACCCAGAATAGGATGGGTTGGATCCTCTGATACTGAATATCAGTCATATTTCTGACCCAGGCTGCATTTCAACCTGAACACAACAATCCCTAATGTTGCAACTCAAAAATCGAACCATGTACCGTACAACATATTAGTACAATCCATGTATATAAACTGTATTAGGACTATATATTGTTGCTACCGTATCAAGCAGAAAATACGGATTTGTAAAGGAGTTTCTCAGTTTGAAAGCTTGGGGTCGGCGTTAAAATCTAACGTATGTCTTAGGATTCTGGCGTAGGAAGATAAAATCTGATCTGAATTTTTAAGCAGTCCAGTTCGTCCCTGGACATATGATGTTCCTACCACATAAGCACAGCTGCTTATTTACATATAAAATATAGACTTTTAACAAAGACCGTCACCAGCTTTCACTTGAATAACCATAACTATGTTATAAGCAGAAATTAAAGCTCAAAGTTAACATAATCTGAAAAAATGAAGCATCACTCCAGGAAAACAAACTGATTGTGGTATGTTACTATTATCAAGAGCATCAACCCATCATGATGGAATAAACTTTAATTCCTTATAAAAGATATCAGATTCGTTTTTTTAACTTTCGGTTAAAAGCAAGCAGACGTGTTTGTTAGCTAACTCGAAATTCGATATTACGGAAATGTTTGTGAAAGTAAAAGATAAACTAATACACTTACCAGTCATCTGATTTAATGTGTATAGGCGATCGCAGTCGATATATATAAAGGTCGAATGTTATCTATGAATATAATGCATGGGACACGAAAATATAAAGTGTAAGCATGTTCGACATTTACAGCTTTTTTTAATAAAAAAATAAATAAAAAAACAAGCACGCTTCCTCAGATTAATAGGTTTATCTAACGGAAATTAATGTATAAATCCAGTGTTGGTCGTTGATAAATTATAAATTTACAATTTCCAGGGACCTTAGCGTGCTCTCAACAGTCTTTGCTAATCTTCGATAGTATCATAGTCAACCTGCCAACAGCTAATTGAGTAATAACTTCTGAATTTCAGCAGTTCTTCTGAGCCAAACATGTCTGTTTCGATACACAACAGCACTAACAAGCCCTCTTTTCATTTGTCCTTCATAGTTATGAACATTTTAACAACGCAATGTTGTTGAAGGCCATTTTTCCGCAGTTGCTGAGTAAATTAATTCATAAAATAACGCCAATACAACTGTATAATGTAGGTTTATTGCCGTACGCGTTTCGCCTCTCCTCGAGGCATCATCAGCGACGAATCTATTTTAACATTTACATTTTATTTACAAACTTATTTGACATAACACTAAATTGATATATTTTCTTATTATTTACACTTACTATTTACATTAGTGGATTTCAGGATAGTAACCACCCATCTTTGCTTTCTCTCCAAAGCATGTTTCCGTGACAGCCATTTGTCTTTGCTGTTCTGTACACGATATAAACATTGCGCTTCTACAATTCGCTTGTTTTTGGTGGCCATCTTATTTTCTTACTGTCAAAGGCGGTGATGCGCTGACGGCGCCAGATTTGAAATTGCTTGGAAAATTTTATATCTAATTTTATGTAAGTGTGTGATTGTATAATCACACACTTACATAAAATTAGATATAAAATTTTCCAAGCAATTTCAAATCTGGCGCCGTCAGCGCATCACCGCCTTTGACAGTAAGAAAATAAGATGGCCACCAAAAACAAGCGAATTGTAGAAGCGCAATGTTTATATCGTGTACAGAACAGCAAAGACAAATGGCTGTCACGGAAACATGCTTTGGAGAGAAAGCAAAGATGGGTGGTTACTATCCTGAAATCCACTAATGTAAATAGTAAGTGTAAATAATAAGAAAATATATCAATTTAGTGTTATGTCAAATAAGTTTGTAAATAAAATGTAAATGTTAAAATAGATTCGTCGCTGATGATGCCTCGAGGAGAGGCGAAACGCGTACGGCAATAAACCTACATTATACAGTTGTATTGGCGTTATTTTATGAATTAATTTTAACAACGTTTCTTGTGTAAATAATTGCAATGTTTTTTTTTTTTTTTTTTGTGCCACTAACTGATACTTTAATAATAAACCAAGTATTTTACTAAAGTCACTTTAGAAATATTCGAATTTGCACTGCTGAGATTACTTTTTGGAGTACGCTATGTTTAAAAAAAAAAAAAACATGCGATACATGACGGTTTTGGAAGATATATGAGGTTGGATTAATAAATTAGAAATTTTCCTAAAATTGGCAAGAAATATCATACACAATAATATGCTAAATTCCATAAAAGTAGTTTCTAAATCAATGATTTACCATCTCATCTTTCACTTTCAACCTTCGTTCTCCGATATTTCAAAGTGGATAATAGACAGCCGTATGGAGAAACACAGCAACAATTATTTATATTGTTTAAATAATGACATATGGTGCGAAGTTCAGAGGTTGAGATATTCAAATTTTTCATCTGTATTATTTTTGCACTTGAACACTTCTGTAGATTCTGTGTACCATGATAATCTTGATTTTCATTTGAAGAACAAAAAAAGGCCTTCTGGAGCACACAGTAAAAACACAATAAGCCAACGCAAAACTCCCTTTGTTTTGCGCAAGGGGCTTAGCTACAATAGCTTTGAATGCATGTACCAACGTTTTCCTAACTCGATCGTTGCAGAGGCCATGGGCGAAAGGTGATCCCTAGCTTTCAAGGGAACGACGGGGAAAGGGTGAAACTTAAGCCTATTCTGTTTATTATCTTATGGGACAAATCTCGACTCATTCACATTTTAAACCACTCAGTTTGATTTTTATTGCAGCCCAAAAATATATCTTTAGAAAAAAATATATTCAGTTTCCTGCAGTTGATAATGCTTATCAATTTAATGTAATTTAGAGCCTTTTAACACTGAGTATTGCTAGATTAATTTACTGAATAAAGAACCGTAATGAACGGATATCACAGGACATAAAGCTTAATCCAGTAATCCATGTTCGAATCCGTACTGCCCCGAATGCCAGCACAGGACGGTGCAGTTTCTGCATAAAGCTTGGCATATGTTCTTGAATAAAATTAATGTTATATCACTTACAAAATGAAAGATACCGTATATAGATTACTATTATTATTATAATTTTTTATAGATGACGTATCTTCTGCTCCGTAAAACATGTAAGTTTCAACACGTATCACTTTGCTCATAAATCCTTTAAGCAGGGAGCAATCGAAATACATTTTATATATGTTCTTTGACTTCCTAAGTGTACGTTCTTATATCGACCTATCCTTGTGTTTTTGGACAGCACCTAAGAGCATGTTTTCAGCAAACGTTGCGAGGATTGTTTCTTCAGAAGTGTGGTCTTAAACTACGTTCAAGATTGACTTGTGTATTTCCACAAAGCCTTACAAATGACTGTCGTGGATTGTGGGCTAAGGTTTCTGAGAAATTAATATTTTTTTATGTTAGTGTCCAAACAGAAGGAAATCCGAATTAAATTACTTAACATATCCTTACTAACAAAGATCTGCTCTACGACACCAATGATTATACTTATTGGCCTCTGTATAATAGGAAACGTTTAAAATAATAATACAGGAAAAGACTGAAAAAAATTTCATTTTTGGACAAACTTGCTCCAATAGCAAGTAACATTCTCAGTCCACAGCAACCTTTTACATGCACATGCGGTAGCTTCATGTTGGATTTCATTATATTTTTTAATGTCTTCTGTCTATGTCAATAAAATGATATTGGGTTGAAAAACAATGTTTATATAACTTTTTGCATTTTCCTGCTTATTGATTTACTACAGAGTCCACTAAGTCTAATAAGAGTCCACTTGCACCACATCTGGTCTCGGTTGGGAAGGGTGTCAAAGCCGTTGTATCCTCTCCTCAGGCAAACTAGCCGACAACTGTTGTAACTGGTCCTTGATATCCTTTACTTGTTCTCGCCTGGCAGGTGTAGATGTAAAGTGGTTACGATGTGCTTGGTGCACAGTACTGCGATTCTTCCTAGTGGTGGTCAGACGTGGTAGATCAGAACCTCGGCGACGAGTATGCCTGTTCTCACGTCCCATGCAATCCAACATTGAGCTACTGTCACTTCCAAATGCCCCAAAACTCTGTACATTTCACGATTCGACCAGCCGGTCAAATGGAGAGCCATAATGAGCCTCTTTCGAACACTGTCAGTTGTTGGTAACGCTTTCCCACACGAGTAGGCGACATTTCCGTGTCCTTCACAGTAATCACTCAACATGTTACGCTGTTCACGCAGTTTATATACCTTACCAGGCCGTACCAAACACTAAATTCCAACAAAAATAATACTTTTTGCTGACTGTTCTTCCTGCCACAAGGAATTGCCACTGTAATCATTTAAATACCCACCGAAGTTGTGTATGTGTACGAAGTTACATTGACATCCGATGATGTGATCTGAATGCTTCATTTTTTTGGCAATTAAATTTAAGGCAGCTAGCTCATTGTGTTACAATTATGATATGTTTTGCTCATGTAGGGAGAACCTTAAATGAAGTACTAATTGCAGGGAGAGAGAAGTAGTATTTGCTATAGAGTATAAGAGAAGCCAATTAAGCGGGACTGTTAGGACCCCTAAAGATTAGTCAATCCCTAATGAAGTTAGTGAATCGCCAGCAGTTAACACGTTGAACTAGTATTCCGCATGATTGGCTCAAACGTTGAAGGTCCCGTTAACTTGGTACTTATAAAAATTCCATCCGAAACAAAGAGGCATCTTTCCTTGCTTGTGGTTATTCGTCGAGCAAACGCATTCAAGCATCGCTTTCAATTATTGCTTCGTTAATTGACTATGTATTGCTGCCACAAGAAGGCAGTGTCACAAGTCATCTCTTCATGAAACAACTATGTAAGCTTTACAATAATTCTATATCTCACATCGCAATTTGTGACCACGCTATCTTTCATATGGAAATATGGTGTCATCATAACTCTGATACGGAGTAAAGTCACGCACACAAAAATTATAAGATTCAGTGTTGATAACTTTTATATTATGTTAGGTCAGTGGCTGTGCACATTAAAGCGGGAACCGGAGTAACAATCGGACTAGGTTCAAACCCCCTGCCTGGCACATTCTTCCGTCCTGATTGCTGTTTTAAGCCAGTTTTCCGTATTAAGGTGAATGGCCCGGACGGCCCATATAGGTCTCATAAACTATACAGTTCACAAAAAACACATTAATCATACAAAATACAAGTTACATATTTCGCAGATGCGAGGATAATACCCCATCACCAAGAAGCCGAATTACCGGCATGGGTCTCCAGGCGAGAAAGCCATACGCTAAACTAATTATGCATATAATTTCGGAGTGTTTAAAAAGTGAACCGTGTTTGCGAACAATTTTAATGAAAATTGCGTCTTATTTAATAAGTAAATTTGTACTAAGATTATTTTATTGATTATTAAATTGGAATTTTGTATTTAAGTGAATAAATAAATGAAGATAAAATCATAAATAGTTATTGTGATGTATACCTTCTAATTACCAATATTTCGTTTGTGTTAATTTTAATGAGCCAGCCTCACTCGCTCAGTTAATTGCGAAATAGTTTCCGGCGTTGACTGCATGGTAGGAGAATTGGTGCTGAACAATTCGTAATCACGGAAGTGCACCTAATTTCTTGGTTACATCTCAAACCTCTCCAGATTACGTATGGAGTGAGTGCAAACGACAATGTTCATGGTGATTGTCCGTGGGATGGGGACGTTAAAGCCTATCGACACACCTTGGTGTCCTTCGACAGAGTGGATTTGAATGGGCCGACTCTAGGTTTGACCCTCACCCTTCATTAACTTTTAATTGTTTTATAACACAAACAACAGACTGCTCTGAACATACACACATCGTACTAATCAACACAAAACAATTCACACGAAAGTACACTTCCATTCCTTGGGAAGGTAGAGGCAAAGTATTGCATATAAATTTCCGAAGAAAGTGTACCCACCAACCTAAGGACTGATGAGAAAAGGATGAAGAATTATAATTAATACAAACAAGGAAATCACCGAGATATTCATATCCTTGAATATCTCTTTATAACATTGATATTACAGTCGTTAATCGAGTTAAGCGAAGAGTACACCTCCATATTATATTTTTGCGTTTCGTAATAGTGGGAATGTTAACCACCCCGACTTTAGTGGATACGCACTTTTCTATTGCACTGTTTAGAGATGGTTTCTGTGATTAAAACTGCTTCATTTTACTAAGCTAATCATACATTCTCTGAAGAATACCTATGACACTCTACTTCTTATTCCCACATTAGCTAATAATACCACTTTTTGTCCCTGTTTAACACTTACCATTGAATATAGCCACTGAAGGTAGCAACAACATCGTGTCATGATTATTAATCTCTGAAGGTTGATGTGTTAATTACGGTGAAGTAATGTAGTGCTATTGATATTCGACAAAATCTGACAATATTCGACCGTTAGAAGAGGAATGGTACCACAGGATGTCACGGACTTTCTTTGTAAAACCTATTTCATTCCACATGAAACAATAATGATAAATCACAATTCGAATTCATTGGTTCTGATTGATGCTGTCGTATGAAAAACGTTTTACATTTTACTACAGGCAGTAGTTTTGATGACGAAGCCATTAAGTTGTTACATACTGTCAAATCCTAATGTTTTAACAATTAGTATGACATTTTACTGCCATATTCTGTCCTCGTATGGAAACACTACTTCCATTTTTATATACGAGTATATCTACCAATCTTTGTTGGGGATCGACAATTTCGATTTTTACTGCCAGGTATTTAAATATATGCAATTAAACTGTCGTACCCATTATCAGAATCTTGTTTGTTCGTGATTTCTCGAAGTTCCTCAAGCCGAATGTCAGAATGTGTCTGACATATATACAATAGGCTATATCCTTTCTCCCCAATAATTTAATAAATATCTTCTGGTCAGTAACCGGTAATGCCCCAAGGGAAATTTGTCCGGCCACAATATTTGAGACCATGTGTACGCCAGGCCCCGTTTAATTACCGGGTTTTCTCCTTTTACGCCTACCAGAGAGTTACACAGTTTTTGGTTGTTATCTTTTATCGATCGCACTCCCATCATGCTAATCAATCACCGCTTCAATGTGACAGCGACATGGCGACATTTCTCAACCTCTGATGTGTTTTTATTTCAGCCTTGGAAATGCAACATGGTATAATATGGAACCACGGCAGCATTGTTGTAGTAGAGCAAGGTGAAGAAATTAGCCGAAACAATGCCTTAAAGAATTTTTTTACAAAGTTCTGTTTTTATACATTCTTGAGGTTTTTAGGGTCAGGTACTATGTAGGAATTCACATGCAGATACTGGCTCACATTTCTGTTACATTGCATGAACCACGGGTACCTGTTTCTGTTACTTCATAAGAAAACACAATTACATTTCTAGTTTAAACTTTACGTGGAATTTGATACTATAAAGTCGCTCTTTTACATTTCTAGTTTAAACTCAACACGGAATTTGATACTATAAAGTCGCTCTTCATATATTAAGAAAAAACTACAAACGACTCTCTAAGATGACTGCAGATAAATAAAATTTCGTTCATATACTTCAGCCATGGTGCAAGATCCAAGTCTTATTTTTTAGCTACTTCAGTCACAAATATCAGAATGATATCTTTACCTTCCAGAATAATAATTGAGTATAGATTTAAACTCTTTTAAAATAACTTCTTAGACTGAGCTAAAAATACAATGTCAGTGCCGACCTTTGATGTGAATTCTTGAGCGTGTGTGCTCCATTACAATTAAAAAAATTTAATTAAATTAAATTAACTTCCTTACGTGATGTGACAAACAATGACGACACAATAGCTATGGCCCTATATGGCAGCTGCGTAAACTTTTAAACATGTTCTTCATATTGTAACTCTTGAATGGATTGAAGTAGCGAGTCATCCTTTCAAATAAGATTTTTCTTATCTAGCATCATTTATGTCGTTAGTATAATTAGTGACATTTTTACAGACACGTAACTTTTTAATATTATAGCTTATAATTTGTAATGAAAATTATTACTGGTTAGAAAGTCAGTATCTCTGTATCTTACTAATGATTCTTTGTTATATTGTTGGTTACTCTATTTCTTTTACGCTCAAATTACCACGAATTTCTCCGACGTAATGAGCCGTTCAGTCGCCATAGCGTTCGATCGTAATGCTCATTCTCAATCACAGACCCGAGAGCAAAATTTCATGACGCTCACATACTTAACACAGGGGGCTGAGATGTAAGACATTGTCACGTCAATTGTGACATTGCACAGTGGTTCAGGGTTAAAATATTGAGGAAATTCGAACTTATGTCGTAACATCGATCCCAAGAAAATTGCTTCAAATGGCATTTGCTGTGATAATCAGTGATTGTTTTGTTCAATTTTTGATAAACATGAGTCATTCACATTTCGAAAAATATATTAGAAAAAATGTGTGGGAGGAAACCTGTTTTATTGTTTTCCATGGCCCTGTTTCAAAGTGTCAAAGTCAAATATGATGCAATCGTAACTACCTATCCTTTTTAACATTACGACATAAATTTGTATTGCGTATCCTTGTAGCTTCGACTACAGGGCGCGAACTTAAGTCATACGATCGATCCAAAAAAAATTGCTTTAGATAGCATTTGCTATGCTGATCGATAATTTATATGTTCAATTTTAATAAAAATGAGTCCTTCACATTTAAAAAAAGTTCTATATTTCAATACTGAAATTCACTCGCGCCCTGCAGTCAAAGCTGCAAGAATAAATTCAAATTTTTATATTTTAATTTTTAATGGGATAGATACTTATGATGGTATAAGGTTTGACATTGACGCCTTTATACAGGGCCGTTGAAAATGCATTTTTTTTTCTAACATACTTTTTTCAAATGTTGAGGACTAATTTTTATAAAAAATTGTACATAACAGTTATTCATCAGCATAGCAAATGCTGTCTAAAGCATTTTTCTTTGCATCCATATTATGACTTAAGTTCGATTTTCCACTATATTTTAATTCTGAACCACTGGTAACGTATTTTAGAGTTTTAACTGCATGTGAAGATACTGTTAATCCCGTCAGCCTGGACGTAAAACCAATACAGGGAGGATGTCATACTACGTCAGAAATTGTGAACTAGCTTGATTGCCAAGTAATTCTTTTTCTGTTGCATCAGAATTTTTGGTGTAGTTTGGCTACAAGCTATTTCATTTTCTATGTACTCTTTTACTATTGTCTGCAAGAGTTTTATTTCTTATGTCTGATGTGTTTACAGTTACAAAGTTCATGCGACCCGGCGACACAGCCTTAGCCGGATCCCCAGTTTTCGACAAACCTGTCTACGAGGTCGAAGTGGACGAAGACGTTGACCTACACTCTCCACTCATCACTGTCAAGGCCACTTTATCCACGCATCAAGGTAAGTCTAACTTTAACCCTCAAGCACAAGCATAATTGCCCTTTCGTGTAATATTCGTGACACAGGAATTAAATTCAGCAGACGATTCATAAATTCATAAAGGAGCAATTAGAAACTAAAAGTATCCAACCCAGAAGGTTTTAAGGCTATGACAGCTGCTTATCAGCTGCAAAAGAGGATTTATCATCCACCTACACTTGTACGAAGAGGTATTAAAACTCTATTACTATGAAGCATTTTATAGAAAAAGGTATAAACCATTGACTACTTAATGTGTTATGCTGACAACAAAAAATACATATAACCTCTGATGTCAATTCTAATGAAGCCAAAATTAGCAATCGCTTATTTAAAGTGCTCCATTTTTAGTACCTTGGAATGTTTGGAAGTCTTCTTATTGTTTTACAGCCATTCATTCAGTTAATCTTATAATTAGGCTATTGCGAAGAAAATTAATTCCTTTACACATTTACTTATTTATATCTGGTTTAAACCATAGTCACATAAAAATGATTTAATGAGCAGGAAATTTCGTGCATTAAAGTGGGGTAAAAGAGTATTTACGTGCAGAGAATGTCAAGTCTGGTGTGTGAGTTGTTATAACTCGATCCAGGCATTCGGGAGGATTCAGGTTTGATCTCCGGTCGAGCCATCAAGACGTCAATTTTTAATTGTTTTCTGAAATTATTCCGGGCGAATTCGTTCCGGTTCCTTGTTGCTAATCATATCCTGTACTTAATTACCTAAAGGTTGACTAGGCATTAAGCCCTAAGTAAAAAAAAATGCATAAAATGTTACATTTCGTTCGTTTTATGCAGAAATTGATAAAAACCCTTTTTTATATAATTTGATAGTTCCACACATCAGCGTCTTCATTTCCACATGAAGCGTTATACAAATTTCGCACATGATGATAAGAGGTTTCAGGTACGGTAAATTCTTTTAATTCGATTTAATTTTATCCATAATTCTATCTTTGTACGTGACTGTATTAATTATATAACATATAATGAAAATCAGCCTTCAGTCACTTTGATGAATGCAATGTAATGTAATAAATTTGCATTCATCAAAGTGACTGACGGCTGATTTTCATTATATGTTATATCTTTTAATTCGGTTTGATTTGTTTACAATAGGTTAAGCGTACTACAGCTGCCTGTATTTTAAGCTCTGATCGGATTTTTACACTAGTGAAACTTCACTTTTATGATAGACTATGCTGTCACAGATTTAAATTATGCATTTATTATTGGGTGGTAATAAATAAGCCCAAGCAGTCGTCTAAGCGATAGTCTTCCTATCCCAATCTATTTTCATCATTTGTATAATTTTGTTACATTCCCAAAATTAATTAACTGTTTTATATGCAACGATACCTTTTTCCCCAACAGGTCTGCCACTCAATTAAACCCCTTATAAAAATACTAATAAATTCTCTATATCATAAAATGTGAATGAAAATATACATTTTATAAAGAAAAATTCTTGTATATACCTTTTTCCAGCTATAATTTCGAGGAAGCATTCATTTAGTATTTCATCTGTGCACAATAAATTGAAAAGGAAAACATATTTATTTAAAATTCGCATTTTTTTAGTTTATTTTGAACTACAATGGCCCAGTCTTAATCGTTATTCCTGAATTTCAGAAATCTCCGGCATCTCTACATTTAACTAAAATGTAGCAATATTACTAAGTAGAGCGCAGCTCAAATGCTCAATGTTTGGTCTTTAACACAGGGCGAGGATTGTTTAGATTAAATGCCATAAATGATTTACAATTTCCATGGCATTTATGCATTTATTTCTTAATGGCATAATCACTGTATTTGACAGCAAACGTAAGGGGATTTAGGTTACTGGACATCAGAATCCTTGAAAATACTACGTAGCCATTCTTCACGTGGCCCGTACGTAGTTGTATTCTTGTTAACAATTACACTAAAGTGTTGGTAGGAAAGAAAGTCCTGTCCATTTTAATACGGTGAAAGGTCAAAATTCACAATTACACTCAACAGCTCATAGGTAAATGCGAGTTAAAGCTGAAGAAGATTTTTTTATGTTCTGCCGTTACCTTCCAATATCGAACCACGAGAAAAAAAAATTGGGAAAAAATATGACGTCTCATGATTTATTTATTTATTTGTCACAGCTCACGTGAAGGGTGGATGTGCATTGTTTTGATCTCGAAAGGGGTCCTCATAGTAATTTCCTAACCCAGGATAAAGGTGTGTCACGCTCTTTAACACTCTGGACACGATCCAACCTCTTACACACCTCTTTTACAATATAACTTTGCAGGCAAAATAGTAAATTGTCATTGACATTGTCAGTGAGTTTGCTGCTGCTACGTACCCTACCGTAGCTGCTAGGAACCGTACCGTAATTAAAATTCATTGTGCGGCTATTTCAAGGTCCATAGTTGAGTTGTCAATGAAGTTGTATCACTATTGCTAGTAAACAATTGTTCCCAGATTCTTGAACATTGCAAACAAGGATCACCATTTGCAGGTTGTATCCAGAAAGATAATAAATCCTAAAAAAAAGTTCCCATTAGGGAATAATAACGCAGTTTTCAATTGCGTAGGATTTTAAACAATATTTCCTAGATTCACTTTTTGCGGGGTAGGAAGAGTTAGCTTGCAGTGATTACACCATTAATTTTTCTACAACTAAAATATCATGAATTTCATTGAACTGACATCATAAGGCAAAATCATAAGCGATGCTTATACAATGTTCTTCCTATGCCAATAATTAAAAACACTATTTAACTTATAGCAACAGAAATATAACCATAAAGGTACAAGTATATCTTCTAAGTTTACAAAAGAATACGCCTTAATTCTCAATCGAAGAGGGCGCGGTCCAGTCATCGAGATTTGGGTTTTCCATAGATTCCCCAAATCACTACAGGTTTTCGCCATTCCTTCAAAATGCCATGGTCGAGTTCCTTCACTTTCCTTGCTCCCCGTCGTTTACCACCTGCAATGACCTGGACGTCAACGAGGCGTAAAGCCATAAGCAAAAACAAAAACAAAAAAAAACAATAGGCGAGCTATCCAGCTGTTAGATTATTGTGAAAGAATATCAGCTATTCATAATAAATGAACAGCTGAAGATTCGTAAGAATAAACCAGAACAGTTAATAAACGATGATAGAACATGAACTGTAATATTACTAAAATATTTGCAAGTTTCCGCCTATGAATCATATTAGAGCATGCAATGATGGCCGCCATAATTTTGTAATTTCGAATTGCAGTATGAAAGTTAAGATTACATTGATGGACTTCACAGGAAATAGTGGATATGTGTAAGCACTAAATGAATTCGACATAATTATGTCTTTGGATAGCGTGCTAAAGGTAACTTTCTTTAAGAAGAACTGAATACATATAAGAAATAAGTATTAAAACGTGAAAAAAGATATCTTGTATCAGAGAAGTAGAACCGATGAATCAGAGCAAAATGAACAAGTACGAAATCCAAGAAAGCCAAAGAAATATAGTTATAAGATAAGTAAATATTAACTTGACAACGAATTTAAAGTAGTATAAAAAAACTAACAATAACATCGAGGTATTGAAGGAGAAAAACATTAAATGCAGAAGCTCTGGGTAGGAAAACAATGGACAATAATGAAATTGAAAAAGGAGAAGATTTAATAGTAAAGCTCCAGGTTAACAAATTTTTGATAATTTGAATGATTTTACTGAGTAATATTAAAAGTGAAGAAATACCTCCTTAGTTGATAAAATGTCTCAATGAAAAAAAGGAATGCAAACTTCATCTAAATTTAGGTGAAATGGAACAATACAGGAGAACAGTAACAAATGTTTCTAAATAATAACTTTGGTGTTAGCCATGATCCACAGTTGTTGCATAAATGTTTATGAATTAAACTCCGTCTATTAACAACTGTTTTTTATTAATGTTTCTTTCACCAGACGCGTTTCGCCCTTCTGGAGTGGGACATAATCAGTGGTGCGAAAATTGTGGTGGCTATAACATATCAGTACAGAAAAGCACTTTCTGTATTTTTCTGGACTGGAATTCTTTTCTAAAATTTAACATTTCTCTATGTAATCTTTCATTCACTTCGCTTTCTGCTATTTGTTTTGAACGAGCACTTGTGATCACACACGAACTGGTTTGCAGTGTTTACTGTGATATTTTTCTAAAATTTTCATCTTTACACTCTCTATTTGCGTACCGTGGACGTACTTTGAAAACAGAAGGGCCCTTGATGTGACTTTCACCTCAGGAAATGCTTGCTTTGTGTACGTAAATTTGCGCTAAGAACGCTCAGTGGCTCGGATTCTATCTCATAAGCTGTAATCCAGCCATGACAGAGGTGAAATACAGTACAGCTGGAAACTTTTTAATCTTGGCTTTGACCTTACAAATTAACTTATTTACACTCTCCGAAGAAGAAAACGATGTCAAACGTAAGACTAACATATCATCACTATAACACAAAATGTTCCAAAGTTACTATCCAAGAATATATAACAATGGTCACAAAAACGTAAGTCTGGTTTCGGTATAGGGCTGTACATGAAAGAGAATTGTAACCATTTAGTCGGAAGCAGTTAATAACACCTACTTAAAATATAGAAACGTGACAATTATCTGTAATATACTTCAGAATCAGGCGGGTATCATCAATAACAAATTCAATCATTAAATGATATTGCTTCACGAATTTTCAGGGTATAACTTTGTTCTGAGATACTTTGCCAACGACTTATAGGTATCTCGTTTTAAAAATGAAATAAATAGTCCAAGAAGATTCACTTTCAACTTTGTTTATTTTCTTTTTAAGACATCGAACTCCAAAGATACTAGGTGTAAACGTAAACAAATGCTCCATCCAACACCAAAACTCAACTAACTTTCAATTAAATATACTGAAAACTCGTATCTGCCGATCACTTACATCAGCTTAACAGAAAATTCTAGAATAATTCAAAAACTAACAACCGACGTTTCTGGAATTCTAACAATACGTAAACAATTAGAATCACATTAAAACGCTCAGAATTCATACAAAATCATTCACAATCGTTATGAAATGCACATAAATGAGAATTAAATATATTTATACACAAAATTATCCATTTAAGTCAGTCCAAACCGTCGCAAATTGGCCTCTAAACATTGTATCCCACCTCAATACTTCGAATCACAAACTTTTCACCAACTTTTCTTGCATAGTACTGTCCTTGAACATATTACATAGTTTCTTTCCATAAAACAATGTTTATTAATTCAAAGAAAAACATACAAAACCATATTTACTCAACTCCCAGGACGCTACAAATAATTCTTAAAATGCAATTTCATTAAAGTTATGGGTCTTAGGGCCTATATACGACACTGAGTATATCTTTGTCAAGTGGTATTCCTGTCTGTTTCTGATGATTTCGTGGACTCCCGCTAACACCATTCTGATACGAGCATAACGTCCCCCTTCGGTACTCGGTAGCATCCCAAAATTACGAGAGACATGAAAATGAAAACTGTCCGTGCTGAAACATTTATTAGGCCTACTCAGAAACTATGCCATAAAGGACAAAGCTTAAACGGCGTTTCGAGTGGAAAGATTGGAAGGAAAAAGTATGCTATCTATCATTTCTTCTCCTCCCCGCAAAACGCGGGAAGAATCACAGTGGTGGTTGAGCGGTAACGCTAATGCATTACATTTGGGAGGACGCTGGTTCGAATCCCCGTCCGACATCCACATTTCTGTTTTCCATGGTTTCCCCAAATCACTCCAAGTGAATGCCTGGATGTTTCCTTTGAATGGCCATGGCCGAATTCCTTCTAGTTCCTTGCCTCCAGTCCATTCCCGCCTCTAGTGACCCCAACGTCAAAGAGGTGTAAAGCAATAAACAAAAAAAAAGTGATTCGTCAGTTGATGAATCGGCCAATAAGTGCACGCCAGGAGGCCTCAGAGAGCATATCTCATTCATTTTTTGTGTGACTAAAACCTAAATAATATTGCTTTGCATTAAATACACTACTGTGGACTATCTATAGAAGTAGCTTTCTAATAATTGTAATAATTTCTACATCTACATCTATACTCTGCAATTCACAATTACTGTGGTTGGCAGAGGGTGCTAAGCACCAATCATAATTCAGTGCATTCCAATTCCGAACAGAACGAGGAAAGAAAGAATACATAAAAGTATCAGTACGGCATCTTATTTCTCTAATCTTATCCCTCCTGTCATTGCGACCTAAATAGGTTGGCGGAAGAAGTATTTCGTTGCACTCGTAAATTAAAGATTTTCTCATATTCTCCAACAAATTGAAACAAAAACGACGTCGTCTGTTCGCCAAACAATCCCAGCCTAACCCACGTATCAGCTCTGTGACACATAAGGACTATAACTAGCGGTCACGAATTGAGCGGCTCTCCTCTGTACTTTCTCTAACGTGTCAATCAATCCCTTGCGATACGGATCCCAAATTACACAACAGTATTCCAATGCGGACGCACTAGTGTTTTGTACGCTATTTCCTTTGTATGAGCATTACAACTTCTCAAAATACGACCTATAAAACGTAGTTCAGAATTAGCTTTGCCAACAATGGAAGTTATGTGAAAGTCCCATTTCATGTTGCTTTGTACTGTTACGCCTAGATACTTGAGGTAATCCACAGTGTCAACAACTGAATTATTGACTTTGTACTCGTGAGCAAACGGGGTCTTTTTATTACTTATTTGCATTTCCTTGCACTTTTTGCAGTTAAGGGTAAGCTGCCATTTACGGAACCATTTCGAAATAAAATCCAGATCGCGCTGAATTTCTGAGCAATCGTCAGAGCACCTCACTTCCCTATAAATGAATGCATCATCAGCAAAAAATCGCATCCTGCAATTAACGCTGACATCGAGATCGTTTATAAAAATTAAGAAAAGAAGTGGTCCTATTACACTCCCTTGAGGAACCCCCAAAGTAACATCTAGCTTTGAAGAAGCTTCCCTATCAACAACGATATACTGCGACCGACCAGTTAGAAAATCACGTATCCATTCGCAAATCTGATAAGATGTACCGTACGCTCGACTCTTCGCCAAAAGCCGGTTGTGTGGTACAGAGTCAAAAGTTTTCTGAAAATCCAAGAAAATAGCATCAACTTGTGATCCTGCATCGATAACCTTCATTATATCATGTGAAAATAGAGCAAGTTGCGTTTCACACGATCGGTTCTTCCAAAATCCGTGTTGGTTTGCCGTAAGTAACTCGTGTCCATCTAGAAACTTCATAACGTTAGAGCATAGGACATGCTCCATAATTCTACTGCAAACAGATGTTAAAGATATGGGTCGATAATTCCTAGGATCTCTCCGATCTCTTTTCTTGAAAACAGGAATCACCTGCGCTATTTTCCAGTCAGAAGGTACTTTTCTTTCTTCTAAAGATTTACGAAATATATCTGACAAAAATGGTTCTATTTCTTCTGCGTATTCCGAAAATACTCTTACTGGTATACCATCAGGACACGGTGCCTTCCCCCACTTCAGGAGCTTTAATTGCTTTATGATACCTACACTATTGATTTGAACTGGATCTCATATTCTACACGCCATGCAAAAGCGGGAATGTTTTCCATGTTTTCGTCAGTGAAAGAATTTTTAAATTCGGCTGTCATCAACTTCCCCGATCGTCTTGTAGAAGAACTGACATATTGTTGTCACGACCGCTAACTTTTTTTTACATACGAACAAATTTCTTTGGGTTTTCGTTGAGACTCTTAGAAAGTGAGTTGCATCTAAAGTTTAAAGGCCTCGCGCATTGCATTCTTAACATGTTCTATTGTCTCAGCTAACTTTTCTAAATCACTCCTATACATCGTCCTCCTTGAGCGTGCATGTATCTTCCTTTGATTTATAAGTAACCTTTTAACTTCACGCGTATACCACGGAGGATCGTTCCCATCCCTGATAGTCGTTTTTGGTATATATAAGTCCATACCTTCCCTGACTATATGCATGAATTTGAAACTGAAAATGTCAAAGTACAAATTAAGAACGAAGGAGTAGAACAAGCAGATTGTTGGTAGAATTGTAACCGCCTTTGGAAATGCGGAAAGGCATTGTCTGAGCTATTGAGCAAGCAAATCGAGAATTAGAAAGCATGCTGGCGTACCAGGATGACCCAGATGCCAATTGCTTCGAAAATGTACACGCCGAATCGTCTTACAGAGTTAACGCAGCTCGTTTTTCGTGTGACTTGGGTGTAAATAATATTGTTTTACTACGGACAATTTAAGACTGTTTCAAGATCTATAAAAGTAAATTTCGAAACATTTCGATAATTTGAAAGTGAAAAGGCTAAAGTAGAAATCAAGAAATGGAAACACAGCCAGGAATGGAGCTCGGATTGTAACAAAACCCCTTGGAAAAGCGGATAGAATTCTGCTCTACCGATTGATCAAGAAAGTCGATCGACTAAAAGCCATGTGGAGCAACGATCCGGCGTGACCACCGGTTTGATGTGGTAGGGAGCTACGCAACAGAACTACTTGTCCAGAGGAACACATGATTCAACAATCTATCAGCATCGGGTTTCCTACTTCCCTGTAAACCCATTCTGAAATAAGCGCAGTAGGAGTTAAATACTGATTACTATTTTCTTTAGAGTACTAAATGAAATGTTTTGCAGTTAAGTATCTAATAGTAATTTCATTGATAAAAAAGATTTTTTTTTTTTTAAATGTTGCACTGTCTATTCCGCTAAAGAAATGTGAATTCACGTTAACACTGGAAGTAATAGCTGTGATTACCACCTAACCCAATTTTTGGTCCCACTTTCATCCTTCCTCCAAGCAACATGCGATTGCAGGGCGGCTGTTTTCTCCAAACCAACTTAGACATTTGTAACTGATCTGTTTTTAGTTGCTCTCCTCTCATCTTTTCTTGGGGAACCCAACAATGACTTTTTCATAGCTCTTTCAGCTAAGTTTATCTTTCGTGGATAAATCTACCGGTTTGGCGATATCTATTAAGCCAGCCTAAAAGTGGAAACCAAGCGGAGAAATATCGGTATCTTTGAGGTGAGGAGGCGTAAAATGTGACTCTCATCCTAGGAGAGGTTCAGCACGTATTGCCATTTTGTTACAGAAAATGAGATAGAACACCTGTAACCTAGTCTAAGAGACGCGCTCAATTAAGCCAGGCTTACTTTCATGTAAATCGTTGTCAGACGCTCACACTTACCACGTGAAGATTCTCATTCCTATTTTGCACCACACATTCATCCCTATGAGCCTTTGCTTCGAGCCGCATTGCTCGTAGTTCTTCACTATAACTTTTTACAACTTTCCTTTGTGTCTATGTACTTTTGATGATGCCATTGGACCATAAGTATGCACAAGAAGCGATATATGACTGAGTTAGACTCAAATATTTGGTACCCTTGCTTCCCGTAAAACACTGCTCTTGTTATCCGTCATAGTTTATATAAGCGCCGGAACTAATTTGAGTAGAGTACAGGAGAAACAGGAAAATTCAAGACTTAAACCAGGACACACAACTGTAAGACTGCCAGGATAACTCATCCTAAGAAATTTAGTTTATCAGAAACGAAAGAAATAACTCTAACAGGTGCAGTACAAATACGAGAATATTGTCATTTAGGAATTAAAATCAGACCGATTTCTGAAACAGAAAGAACGTAATTACCAAAAGCTTTTTCTCTTACGCTGAAAATTCTTCTTGTTTCAATTGTTTGCCTGCAGTCAGAGAAGTTTGTGGTGATGACTTTTTGAAGCAATTCGCTTAATGGAAATTAATTTTTGATACTGGATTGTACACGGAGAGGAATAATTATTTCTCCGAAAATATCCTATAAACGATAAGTGAACAGATAAAGTACGAAACACGTTCGTTTAGTTAGTTCTCATAAAATAAGGTATTAGTTGACTGTAACAGTTACTTGTTTGAAAAGGAACTGGTAACAAAAACTTGGCAATTATGCTGTAGCGGGTAGATGGAGGTTAAGAGACTGGAACCAGAACGAGAAGAAGGCTGCATCAAACCAGTCGAAAGGTTTCAGACCAGTAAAATCTACTCTCCATGTTTCTAGTCAAGTTTAATACATATCAAGAAAATAGTTTCAATAACTAATTATTATGCGAAATTCCTTGATGTAGAAGAGAAATTCAGTTTTCCGATTTTTATACACATGTCGAGGATAGTATTCACATTCTAGAGAATGATTTCAAGTGAGTCTCTTAAATCCAGAATATCTCTGAAGCAATGACTGCTCATTTTCGGTATTACTTGAACGATCATTCGCACTGTAAAATAGATAACGAGGTTGCCGAAATTAATGGGAGGACAAATTACCATTATTAACAGCTTCATTTTCAAAATGATCATAAAGTATTATTACTATAAATGACGTAATTATAAATTTGTTTACTTGGAACATTCTTTTCAGTGCGACATCTAGGGTCACACTTCAGATAGGACATATCAGGATATTTACAAATATTGTATTTAATTGTGGGGAAGATTGCTACCTCTTTATCTTCTTTTTCTTAGCAAATATGTAACAAAATATTTGTCTTTTATCAGGCTTTGTGACAAGCACTTTATAAATTTAGTTCCGATAACGTTCAAAATAATACTTACCTACACGAGTGTCCTTAAAATTTATTGGTACTGTGCTCTAAGTCATGTCTTCCTTTCTATATCACAATTCTAAATTTACACTTACCTTCCTGTTATTTTAACACATTTCTTGTGAAACTCGTACTACGATAATGACTGTACGGAACTTGGTTTTGTACCACCTGACCTGTAAAATTTATGGTACTATCCAAAGAAATACCAAGATGTCCACAGTAGCGTAACGTCAACATCTGATATAGTTAAAGATGATCAACGATATGGAAAGAATTTAAGTAACATCATTTATCGGCGGAACCTATAAGCTTATGCAGAAATTGGTGACCATCCCACATTCACTCAGAAAATCACCCATAAACCGTAATCAGTGTGGTCGTTACACAACCGGCGGGGAGATTTGAATTCGCATTGGTCGTACATCACTAAGTCCAATATGTGCCCCTAACGCGTGAAGGCAAACCGTTCGTTATGGCTTTCAATCAGAAACTCTCCACCATCCATGGGGTTATTGCTTCGTCAGTAATACCCTTTAAATAGTTATCTGGGTCTCAGATAACTATTTTTACCTCTCTGGGCATTTAATATCTTAGTACTCCCTGGTAATTATTCTTTAACTATCGTACACCCTTTAAAATTCTATCTATTGTATTTACCACAACGTCTTCGCTAAACAACGTTAGAACTTGATCCCATACCAACAACATTCACAAAAATAACTTAAATCACTTACGCTATACTCTCCTCGGGCATTCCTGTAAATTATAGGACCTCAACTGACTATTCGCTCACATTACAGACACTTTCCTCCAACATTGAAAAGTACTGTTTAATCATTTCCAATTTCTCTAAGTTTGAGTACGTACTAGAACATTCTAGAAACGTATATCCAAATTTTCAACTTTACCGCATTACTGTTTCATCTCAGTTAGAAGGATTCACAAACTAATACTGCACAGTTTGTCTCTTACATTACAAGCGACTTCCATTGTTGCAGTCCCCTCCGCCCCCTCCCCAGTGTCTTTTCTAATAAGCCAAATCACCGAAGTTTGCAGTGAATGTTTTATAAGACTTACTGCCAGGCCTCAACTGTTACTCTTTGATCTCTTTCACTCACATTTACATATTGTTGTCGTGTAATTTACGTCTGTACTTATCAAAATTTTATTTCTCACTTGCCATTAAGATGAGTGTGGCATATAAGCCACATTTTGGATTTTAAATTGTTTTTAGGATCTCCTGAAATCCTAACATTTGTTTCTCATCTTTTATTTTGTGAAGTCATTTATAATGACTGTTATAACAGCGAGAGATCCTTAGAATAAGCACAGATATCACTTTTTAAGGCTGATTTGTTACAGACTGCGGTGCATGGACTGTAGGATGTAAAGCCAAAGCGATTGTTTCGTCAGAAACCTGTTGTGTGCCAGCGGGAAATTGTGATAAACGGCCGACCCAATTTCGTCAGTCACATGTATGATCATGTTTACCACAGTCATCATCAGTTAGCGTACATAAACCCACCCTACGGCGGTACACGAAGGACAGTCAGGAGGGATGTACAGATTACACAGTAAGTGCCTCAAGAGGCTATAAACCTGTCAGTTAGGCTGGCCCGCAGCACCGATTCTCAACGCTAAAATTATTGGAGGGTGCAGCCAACAGAATTTTTTCTGTATTCATGCTTAATCCAAGTATCCAGGTCCTGGCACTTCGTTCCCCACGAATGAGGGGACTATCTGTATTTCTCAGATGACTACGGACTATTATAGCCGTCCTTTTAATGAACTATACTTTGAAGATGCTGGATCGAGTAAGCGTCGTCATAGGAAGAAACCTCTTTTTTGTGTTGCCTTAGAACTCTGCCACCATTTAGCCAGCTGCTATTATTCACATTTTTCTAACAGTTGTATCATGCTTTTCTCATGTAATTGTGGGACACTGTAGTGGGGGCAACAGATGACGAACACAACACTTAATTAATACCATCCAACCCCGTGACAGGACTCGAACCCATGACCCCTAAAATGCGAGTTCATAGTAGCTACAATCGTCCCTGTGTCCATTTAACTTACCCTTTCCGCAGCTTGTTCCTTGTTCCGATCCTTCATTTTTCCTGTAGTGCTCGTGGAGTTCCTCTTAATTTAATTCCTATAACCGACCTGACATCCGCCGCCAGATTTTCATCTACGCGTGCATTTCTTTGTCCCCACTGTTTTCTTGTTTGATTACTCCCAGTGTCCTAATTACCCCAAGAAACCACCTCCTGGTTGCTCCTTACTACTGCTTCTGCAATCTGTTGCAATATGGCCACTTTTTCCTCATGCAAAGCTGGTACCTATGGGGAAACTCTTTTTACTTAGGTTTTTCGGCACTCTTTCATATATGTTCGCAGCATTGAATTGTTTTCCTATCGTCATTTCTACTAATTCGGTTATACAGACTGTCTGACAACTGCATTTTAGTATAATTTTTATTTCTAGTTCCTTAATCCCTGTATGAAGACAACTCTACCGCTTATATATGAGACTAGTAACCTCTAGTAATTTTCTTCTGGTATACCTTCCCTCGCAGATTCTCTTGACACTTGTTTTTTGCTGTCAGTTCTGACCCCGCAATGTATTAGTTTTTTAGTTTTTCTCCCGATACTTGTCTACTGGTAGACAAGAAATATTCAAAAGTCTCTAACGTGTGACGATACCCATAGTTTTCCACCAGTATCAATTTTATCTCTGGCTACGTTAAAACTCGCGTCATCAGCTTACCTCTCTCTAGACCGACTCCTTTGGTTCTAATACATTTACCTAGAGAATCTTACTCCTTTAAAGCTACCGAGTCAAATGCAACGTCACAACTATCTATGAATTCCCCAATTGTCCCTTCCTTCCTTCAATGGATTGCGTAACTAGTCTGAGTGCTTCTGCTAAATTTTTGCATTTAATGTTTTGTGAGGTTTCCCCCCCAACGAATCCTGTTTTACGTGCAGCTTCTGTTCTTGCCATTATGTGATGCCTTTACAAACCACTCGCTGAGTCTATCTTATGCCACCATAAGGTCTCATTCGATTTGCCTCTGTCGGCCTACTTGCTGTATCAGCTACGTTACGCTCCACCAATAAGCTGTCCGCTGCTTTTATTAGCCTTTAATTTCTATTATTTTTCTACCCCACTTCTCTCTTTTTGGGCTTCTCCCTTTAGTGTTTCTAGGGCTTTCCACCCCACATCACGCACCAATTTTTTATTGCTACTGTCGTGTTTCCAGTTCTTTTAGAAATCTTGGTAACATATCCGAGTGGATCATATCTCTGGGTTAGTGAGTATTTAGGGGGAGCAATAGAGCTGGGATGATTAAACCGTATAAATACTAGCTACAGGGTTTATTAGCAGCCTTTGGCCACTAAGGGCATTAGGCCTAAAGCGCGATCACTTGCTAAGTTCCCAATAGTCAATATTTCCAGCTTCTAGTGGTGAGAAGCGGTGCCGCGGGTCATGCTAGCCTACAGGGACTCAGCACCTTGAGACCCTTTTCTGCGCACTCTCTTCTTGACTGTTCTTCATGTACTGCCCTACGGCGTGTATATAAACGCTAAGCGACGATGACTAGGGTAAACATGTGCATAACTGTGACTGACGAAGTTTCCGGCTGGAATGCAACAAATCATTCGTATAGATGCGGGTTAGCTTATGGTAATTTATTTGCATGAACTCCATTACTTCCATAATGTTAGTGAATTAAGAATACGAAGAGATTAGATAAATTTTGCCTACGGAAAATTATGTACTATATCTCAAAATCCTTATATTCTACCTTTGTTTTGGATACCAGAAAATAATATCAGCGTCGATAATACAGGTATTTGTGATGGTCAGTTTGGTATCTAAAAACAGTTGTGATTCATTTGTCTTTACGGGTAGAATGTTGATGGTAGATGCGGTGCATACACATAATGATTGGATAATAACAGATTTACATCATTTTAAGTTTTTGTTTTAAAAAAATTATAAAAATAATCGTTCACATATAATTGTTACCTAGCCGGTTGTTCAAAATATTGAATCGACGACCTCCATCAGTCATTTATCAATCTGGTGGCTAAGTGGTTATGGCACTTGAATGTAAATCGAAAGTTTCCGGGTCTCAGCTGGGATTTTCAATGGCCCTTAACCCGATCTTCACCTCCGGCAAAGCTTTCTGTGTAATTTGAAGTACGCCTGAACGCTTCCATGATTTGGATTCAACGTTAAACTGCAGGTTCCCTACACCTGGTACGATTACCGGACCACTCTTGTCCCGCAATCATAAGACGCGGGTTTGAACACCCGGACATCCAGTTTTGGGTTTTCCGTGGTTTCCCCAAATCACTCCTGGTGAATGCTGGGATGGTTTCTTCAAAATGTCATTAGCGAAACTCTTCCCGTTCCTTGACCCCAATCCTTTTGTGCCTCTAATCACGTTGACGTCAAAGAGGCGATCTATTAAGGAAAAAATGCTAATTAGGTAAGGTCTCTCCAGGACCTGGTTGAAAGGCTTTATTACTGGCTGATCCACCTCTGTCGTAGCCGCCTTTGCAAATCCGGTAATTATACAGGGTTTACGGATCATACGGCTTAGCTGGGAATCTGAAACACAGAAGCATTCTGTCGTACTTCGCATAAAAGTCGTAAGTTTTTCCAAAGGTGAAAGTAATCCCAGCCAAGGACGGGATTCGAACGGAGGACCTTTCAGTCCGCAGTTGACGCAGGATATCTGTGGTGAAGTTAACGTTAGGTCTTTTCCCATAGAGCTAAGTATTATAAGCACGGATATCATGCACTGAAAATCGATTTAACGTTCCATAATCTGGAAAAATTACTTTTTTTTTAACCAACTTTACAAGTATAATCTCAGTATTGCGTTTCGTACCCTGGAAGATCAATCCCACAAAAACAATTCTTGTGAAAATACAAGTCTCGTTGTTATTTAATGACTGAAAGTTGTTTTGTTCTGAGTCAAGCATTCACTCTATAGTGTGTATTCTCTGCACTTCCTGTATCAGAATGGTTTCTCTCAGTGTCATGGATTGTTAATAAAAAAATATTTAAAAATATTTAGTTACCTGGTCTTTATGCCTGACATGTTTTAGTAAATGTACAGTCGGGGACAGAATTCGAGAGACCCCTCGCCTTTCGATTATGCTTCGTTCTAGACACGAATACCGCATGGGACAGCATAACTGGTAGGTGGTACACTAAATT
Source organism: Vandiemenella viatica (assembly GCA_031002005.1). Taxonomy (NCBI): domain Eukaryota; kingdom Metazoa; phylum Arthropoda; class Insecta; order Orthoptera; family Morabidae; genus Vandiemenella; species Vandiemenella viatica. The sequence goes on along the minus strand of CM061921.1, from coordinate 44,357,983 downwards.
CATGATAAAATAGACCTCTCATACCCAGCACTTTACCCAAGACTAAAAAAATGAGCCCACGCAGCAAGAAACTCGCAGACGCTCAGAGGGAAAGTTCGGAGTTCTGCAGTAAAAATAATCACGAATATCACCATTTTAGTCATAATAATTATTTAAACAACCAAATTGATTAATTATAGAGAGATGGTAACACTTTTTCCGTAATTTTGATAACCGTTGCGTATTTTTCTTTTCTTCGAATAAACAGTTAACAATTCGCTAGCAAACGCAATTATATGGCGAATACAGAAAAGAATCGCTAAATTACGCACGGAAAACCAATAAGAGAGTTTGAATGGACTTAGTTACACTTTCTAACGCTGCAGCGTTATAGAACTGTGCGTGTGACAAATACACACAAAGGTTAAGGGTAAGTAGAAAGAGCATTCACGAAAGAACTCTAATGGTAAACTAAGTCACGAAATATAAATAAACTATTCCCAGAAAATTAAATGGTGCGGGATATTAATTTTGTTTTCATCATACCATATTTAGAAGGTAAGCTAAACTTGAACGTGTAGCAACAGTTTTAGTAGTAATAATAATCATTAAGAACAGTAAATAAATAAAAAAATCCGTCTGCAATGTGAATTAGCGGTTCCACATTTTAAATCTGGATGATGGAAGTAGTAAACTATCATCTCTCTCTTTGTTTCTAACTAACACTGATACCTCTATAAAATTTTCTGTCAAGCTTTATTTCCTGCCGTCCAAGCCCAATGGGTTATAGGTAACACTGTTGCCTGGTATTCGGGAGGCCGCGAATTCAAACCCCGTCGGGGATCCAGTTTCAGTATTCCATGATTTTCGTAAATCTCTCCAGCTGAACTCCAGAAAAGTTCCTTCTAAAAGCGGTGGCTGAAATTCTTACCCGATCCTAGTTTCCAATACTATCAGGATTCATATCACATTGCCGCCGAAGATATGACGAAGACCAAAAAAAAAAAAAAAAAAAAAAAAAAAAAAAATTAAAAAATAACGTGGTGGGTATGTGGTATCCGGCTTTCGGGAAGTCGTGGGTTCGAATACCCATCTAGCCATCCAGGTAAACGTTTTAGATGGTTTCCCCAAATCACTCCAGGCGAATGCCGGGATTGTTCCTTCAAAAGGCCATGGACGAATTCCTCCCCATTACTTGTCCCCAGTCCTTTCCTGCCTCTAATGACCTCGATTAGATGTAAAGCTAGAAGCAAAACATAATTTCTCAAATAAAAATAATTACATCTCTGTGGTGTGTTTTAGAGCTTTTCCTTGTTGGATTTATCTTATTCAACGGCCGAACATGGTAGCGAAGGGAATAGAGTGCTATTTCCACATGTGGAGAGTCTCTAGTTCGGTGGTGTTTTAGGGCTGGTCGACGTGGAAATCATTATAGAGAGAAAAGGACTTGGGGCATGTTTCGGGAAGGAATTCAGCCTTGGCCATACCAGAGAATCATCACAACACTCACGGAGTGATTTCTATTAATCATGCAATACCGAAATACGGATGGATACACGAAGATTTCAACCCCTGTCCTTCCGGATGAGATGGCTTGGGCGTTACAGGGACTCTCGGTCACTGGTGCGATTCCGGCCAGAGGCATGGGTGTTAAAGTAGGTATTGTGGTATGTCTTGTATCGTCTTTCAATTGTATGATCAAAAACCATTGGAAATACATCAGTTCACAGGATAAACACACAAAACGGTTTAGCTGGATGAATGGCTATCGGGAGGAATGCCATTAAAAATTTAAAGACATTTTTATTGAACCAAAAGGCAATTGACCTCCTTCAAAAATATCTAGCTGGTCCACCTCATCTCACAAAAAAATATTCCTTGTTTGGTGCCAACTAGTAACATGGCTGAGTTCTAAACACGTATTAGGATAAAAAATTTGGAAAGTAGGCGTACTATAGTGAATCTCTTTAGTGCACACGGGAGGGGTATTTAATTTCAGTTGAGTGTTTAGGATTTAATTTCTTTAACATTATGCGTGGTTATTTCGTAAGAAGAAGATCTTCCTGCTGGCTCAGTTCAGACGCAAGGAGGAAGTAACCGTCCGACAAACGTTTCGAGGAAGTGTTTATTTACCAGTGGCTCTGAGGAAGTGAAGAACACTTGTTCAGTAGAATTAGCTCTAATAAAATTTGTGAATATGACCATCCGTACACGAAATATGCCCATTTTCGAATTACGAGCACCTACAAATACAGTGACAGTCATTTGCCGAAAGTAACAGAAACAACTTCATATAACATATTAAAGTTACTTCATCATAATTAGAAGACCGATGAAAATGTTGAAAAATAACATTGAACTAATATGTATAGGTCATTAAAAATTTCTGAAAATTACTTCTCGAGGATTTTAACTTCTGCATACCCTCATTGCGTCTTGTAATGTTCTAATTGCACTATTTGATTACAAAATTAATTAATCAATATTCCGTGATAATGGAGCTATTTAAAAGGAGAAGAAGAAGAAGAAGAAGTAGAAGAAGAAAAAAAAAGAACTGGAAGTGCACGTGTGCACGTTATTGAAAGTTGACAGGCCTCCATCTGCTGATGTAAATATTTTATGACCTTCCGTGTCTTTGACCATTTAACCTGCTGACTATTGTGTCAGCCTTTGTTGAGGTAATGTGGAACTCTATTGTGAAGTCAACACAAGACGAACACTACACTCATTCAAAAGCAACCAAATGCGCAGAAGAACTCGAATCAGTGACCTTTTTTATTATTATTAATAAATTTCTCTCGGGCTTCCAGCCGTGTTAAGATGTTACATTTGTGGGACGTTTCGAAGGCGTCCAACTCTGCCTTCATTCTCAACCAAATATCAATCATTAAGGAAGAGTTGGACGCCTTCGAAACGTCCCAAAAATGTAACATCTTAACACGGCTGGAAGCCCGAGAGAAATTTATTAATATACAACGCCGTGAAAGATTACGATCTTACTTTATTATTATTACTCCGCGATTCACTAAAAGTGTGTGGTGGAGGGTGTATTGCTCCTATCCGAAAGGGTAATGGTTTGGAAGGGATATACGGGATATGGCAGGAGGCCTCTACAATGCGATGACAGTGTTCTAGCCCCTACACTGCTAGCGCCTGCTTAAGTATCTTGGTCGGGACTCTCTTGCGAAGGAATTTGTGATTGTGTCTGCGGTCGTGGTTTGCCAACACGGAAGACAATTCCGTAGGCCCTCAGAACAAGGAAATTATCAGACATTTCAGGCATGAGATTTTCCTCATCCTCGTTCAACTAACTTGCTTATATTGCTACCTGAGGCTCACACAGATAACACACGAAAGAATTATACAGGTTTAGAACCGTATATCCTCGAGGAACTTTCTGAACTTTTTTAAATTTGTTTCCAGCTTGACATCTCGACTTTGAGGTCATGGGAGACGGGAATATGGACTTGTTGGTTAACTATACCGACGTTTGCTTACAGTGATTTGGAAAAACTGCAGAAAATCCAAATCTGGATGGGCAGAAGCGGATTTGAACCCGCATCCTCTCGAATGCCAGGCCAGAACATTATCGCTCGTCCACTACGCTCAGATTTTTTAATTGACTGTAACATATAGATATATAGGAACAATAATTTTAGACTGACTCGGCCATGAATCATTTTAATATATCTATTTTTGCAGCCTAGTAGTAGACGAAAAAATAATAGATCAACTAAAGATGCCAGATCTTAATCACATAGTTTCTCACGAACCCGGAAACAACCATAATACACCCTTTTATAACCACATTTGTAACATATCAATTAGTTTTTCGAAGATAACATCATTTTACTTTTACATATCCAGCGTATTCCAGTTTGTTTGAAAAGCAATCATCCTTTTCCTTCAGAATGCAGGCATAAGAATTTTAAAAGCTCCACTGAAAATGGAATTAGCCAACGTCATTAACTGTAAGACTGACAGCAGTCTTTTTCCAAGACCATTCTTGCTTGTAGAAAATGCCATGGTGGCTCCCAAAGTGAGAAGTATTATTGCGCTGGTTCAAATTCCTGTCGGCTATCAAATTTCGTTTTTTCCATGTTTTCTCAAAACCTTTGCAGATTAATGCCAGGATGATTCCTCTGGAAGGCATTGATCAACTTATTTCATGTTCTTTGTTCACAGTTCTCTCCTATATTTATTTACCTCGACAGTAACGAGGCGCTTAGCCCTAATTATTAAAAATGTTTAATGTATAAAAAAGAAGAACTGATGTGCAGTTTTGAGGCGTGAAATTTTAATTCCAAAATACTGTAAAATAGAAATTCCAAATATACACTATATATATATATTTCTGTATTGACAGGTATTTGACGCATATATTATCACAGCAATATCTGAAAACTTATTTCGGATATTTTTTAAAAATATTATCTTTCCTTAGGCAGGATTAGGGGTAGTAAATGATTCTTGTTTAATTTTTCTGTAGCGCGTCACAGCGCCTAGTATTTAAAAGTTATTCACACATCGAAACGAGATAATTCTTTGCAGTTATCATTTTGTAAACGAATATAATCCAGTAGTATTCTTGTCAAACATTTACAATTACAAAATTTTATTTTGAAACTGCTTTGTCTAGGCTCTAATGAAGGAAAATGTAGTTTTATCTCGATGGCAGATGATTCAATACAAGGCAATATGCATCGTTTCCTGCCAGAAGACTTCCTCATCGAATGTGCGAGTTATATTCAAACATTAGTATGCTTCAGTGTCAATCGCTACACCAGCCACATCTAGCAATTTGAGTGAAGTCTTCCGGCAGGAAACGATGCATATTTCCTTGTATTGTGACTTCGGAATCATCTGCCATCGAGATAAAACTCCATTTTCCTTCATTAGAGCCTAGACAAAGCAGTTTCAAAATAAAATTTTGTAATTGTAAATGTTTGACAAGAATACTACTGGATTATATTCGTTTACAAAATGATAACTGCAAAGAATTATCTCGTTTCGATGTGTGAATAACTTTTAAATACTAGGCGCTGTGACGCGCTGCAGAAAAATTAAACAAGAATCATTTACTACCCCTAATCCTGCCTAAGGAAAGATAATATTTTTAAAAATATCCGAAATAAGTTTTCAGATATTGCTGTGATAATATATGCGTCAAATACCTGTCAATACAGAAATATATATATTAGTGTATATTTGAAATTTCTATTTTACAGTATTTTGGAATTAAAATTTCACGCCTCAAAACTGCACATCAGTTCTTCTTTTTTATACATTAAACATTTTTAATAATTAGGGCTAAGCGCCTCGTTACTGTCGAGGTAAATAAATATAGGAGAGAACTGTGAACAAAGAACATGAAATAAGTTGATCAATGCCTTCCAGAGGAATCATCCTGGCATTAATCTGCAAAGGTTTTGAGAAAACATGGAAAAAACGAAATTTGATAGCCGACAGAAATTTGAACCAGCGCAATAATACTTCTCACTTTGGGAGCCACCATGGCATTTTCTACAAGCAAGAATGGTCTTGGAAAAAGACTGCTGTCAGTCTTACAGTTAATGACGTTGGCTAATTCCATTTTCAGTGGAGCTTTTAAAATTCTTATGCCTGCATTCTGAAGGAAAAGGATGATTGCTTTTCAAACAAACTGGAATACGCTGGATATGTAAAAGTAAAATGATGTTATCTTCGAAAAACTAATTGATATGTTACAAATGTGGTTATAAAAGGGTGTATTATGGTTGTTTCCGGGTTCGTGAGAAACTATGTGATTAAGATCTGGCATCTTTAGTTGATCTATTATTTTTTCGTCTACTACTAGGCTGCAAAAATAGATATATTAAAATGATTCATGGCCGAGTCAGTCTAAAATTATTGTTCCTATATATCTATATGTTACAGTCAATTAAAAAATCTGAGCGTAGTGGACGAGCGATAATGTTCTGGCCTGGCATTCGAGAGGATGCGGGTTCAAATCCGCTTCTGCCCATCCAGATTTGGATTTTCTGCAGTTTTTCCAAATCACTGTAAGCAAACGTCGGTATAGTTAACCAACAAGTCCATATTCCCGTCTCCCATGACCTCAAAGTCGAGATGTCAAGCTGGAAACAAATTTAAAAAAGTTCAGAAAGTTCCTCGAGGATATACGGTTCTAAACCTGTATAATTCTTTCGTGTGTTATCTGTGTGAGCCTCAGGTAGCAATATAAGCAAGTTAGTTGAACGAGGATGAGGAAAATCTCATGCCTGAAATGTCTGATAATTTCCTTGTTCTGAGGGCCTACGGAATTGTCTTCCGTGTTGGCAAACCACGACCGCAGACACAATCACAAATTCCTTCGCAAGAGAGTCCCGACCAAGATACTTAAGCAGGCGCTAGCAGTGTAGGGGCTAGAACACTGTCATCGCATTGTAGAGGCCTCCTGCCATATCCCGTATATCCCTTCCAAACCATTACCCTTTCGGATAGGAGCAATACACCCTCCACCACACACTTTTAGTGAATCGCGGAGTAATAATAATAAAGTAAGATCGTAATCTTTCACGGCGTTGTATATTAATAAATTTCTCTCGGGCTTCCAGCCGTGTTAAGATGTTACATTTTTGGGACGTTTCGAAGGCGTCCAACTCTTCCTTAATGATTGATATTTGGTTGAGAATGAAGGCAGAGTTGGACGCCTTCGAAACGTCCCACAAATGTAACATCTTAACACGGCTGGAAGCCCGAGAGAAATTTATTAATAATAATAAAAAGGTCACTGATTCGAGTTCTTCTGCGCATATGGTTGCTTTTGAATGAGTGTAGTGTTCGTCTTGTGTTGACTTCACAATAGAGTTCCACATTACCTCAACAAAGGCTGACACAATAGTCAGCAGGTTAAATGGTCAAAGACACGGAAGGTCATAAAATATTTACATCAGCAGATGGAGGCCTGTCAACTTTCAATAACGTGCACACGTGCACTTCCAGTTTTTTTTTTTCTTCTTCTACTTCTTCTTCTTCTCCTTTTAAATAGCTCCATTATCACGGAATATTGATTAATTAATTTTGTAATCAAATAGTGCAATTAGAACATTACAAGACGCAATGAGGGTATGCAGAAGTTAAAATCCTCGAGAAGTAATTTTTAATGACCTATACATATTAGTTCAATGTTATTTTTCAACATTTTCATCGGTCTTCTAATTATGATGAAGTAACTTTAATATGTTATATGAAGTTGTTTCTGTTACTTTCGGCAAATGACTGTCACTGTATTTGTAGGTGCTCGTAATTCGAAAATGGGCATATTTCGTGTACGGATGGTCATATTCACAAATTTTATTAGAGCTAATTCTACTGAACAAGTGTTCTTCACTTCCTCAGAGCCACTGGTAAATAAACACTTCCTCGAAACGTTTGTCGGACGGTTACTTCCTCCATGCGTCTGAACTGAGCCAGCAGGAAGATCTTCTTCTTACGAAATAACCACGCATAATGTTAAAGAAATTAAATCCTAAACACTCAACTGAAATTAAATACCCCTCCCGTGTGCACTAAAGAGATTCACTATAGTACGCCTACTTTCCAAATTTTTTATCCTAATACGTGTTTAGAACTCAGCCATGTTACTAGTTGGCACCAAACAAGGAATATTTTTTTGTGAGATGAGGTGGACCAGCTAGATATTTTTGAAGGAGGTCAATTGCCTTTTGGTTCAATAAAAATGTCTTTAAATTTTTAATGGCATTCCTCCCGATAGCCATTCATCCAGCTAAACCGTTTTGTGTGTTTATCCTGTGAACTGATGTATTTCCAATGGTTTTTGATCATACAATTGAAAGACGATACAAGACATACCACAATACCTACTTTAACACCCATGCCTCTGGCCGGAATCGCACCAGTGACCGAGAGTCCCTGTAACGCCCAAGCCATCTCATCCGGAAGGACAGGGGTTGAAATCTTCGTGTATCCATCCGTATTTCGGTATTGCATGATTAATAGAAATCACTCCGTGAGTGTTGTGATGATTCTCTGGTATGGCCAAGGCTGAATTCCTTCCCGAAACATGCCCCAAGTCCTTTTCTCTCTATAATGATTTCCACGTCGACCAGCCCTAAAACACCACCGAACTAGAGACTCTCCACATGTGGAAATAGCACTCTATTCCCTTCGCTACCATGTTCGGCCGTTGAATAAGATAAATCCAACAAGGAAAAGCTCTAAAACACACCACAGAGATGTAATTATTTTTATTTGAGAAATTATGTTTTGCTTCTAGCTTTACATCTAATCGAGGTCATTAGAGGCAGGAAAGGACTGGGGACAAGTAATGGGGAGGAATTCGTCCATGGCCTTTTGAAGGAACAATCCCGGCATTCGCCTGGAGTGATTTGGGGAAACCATCTAAAACGTTTACCTGGATGGCTAGATGGGTATTCGAACCCACGACTTCCCGAAAGCCGGATACCACATACCCACCACGTTATTTTTTAATTTTTTTTTTTTTTTTTTTTTTTTTTTTTTTTTGGTCTTCGTCATATCTTCGGCGGCAATGTGATATGAATCCTGATAGTATTGGAAACTAGGATCGGGTAAGAATTTCAGCCACCGCTTTTAGAAGGAACTTTTCTGGAGTTCAGCTGGAGAGATTTACGAAAATCATGGAATACTGAAACTGGATCCCCGACGGGGTTTGAATTCGCGGCCTCCCGAATACCAGGCAACAGTGTTACCTATAACCCATTGGGCTTGGACGGCAGGAAATAAAGCTTGACAGAAAATTTTATAGAGGTATCAGTGTTAGTTAGAAACAAAGAGAGATGATAGTTTACTACTTCCATCATCCAGATTTAAAATGTGGAACCGCTAATTCACATTGCAGACGGATTTTTTTTATTTATTTACTGTTCTTAATGATTATTATTACTACTAAAACTGTTGCTACTACGTTCAAGTTTAGCTTACCTTCTAAATATGGTATGATGAAAACAAAATTAAGGTGTTAATATCCCGCACCATTTAATTTTCTGGGAATAGTTTATTTATATTTCGTGACTTAGTTTACCATTAGAGTTCTTTCGTGAATGCTCTTTCTACTTACCCTTAACCTTTGTGTGTATTTGTCACACGCACAGTTCTATAACGCTGCAGCGTTAGAAAGTGTAACTAAGTCCATTCAAACTCTCTTATTGGTTTTCCGTGCGTAATTTAGCGATTCTTTTCTGTATTCGCCATATAATTGCGTTTGCTAGCGAATTGTTAACTGTTTATTCGAAGAAAAGAAAAATACGCAACGGTTATCAAAATTACGGAAAAAGTGTTACCATCTCTCTATAATTAATCAATTTGGTTGTTTAAATAATTATTATGACTAAAATGGTGATATTCGTGATTATTTTTACTGCAGAACTCCGAACTTTCCCTCTGAGCGTCTGCGAGTTTCTTGCTGCGTGGGCTCATTTTTTTAGTCTTGGGTAAAGTGCTGGGTATGAGAGGTCTATTTTATCATGAATTTAGTGTACCACCTACCAGTTATGCTGTCCCATGCGGTATTCGTGTCTAGAACGAAGCATAATCGAAAGGCGAGGGGTCTCTCGAATTCTGTCCCCGACTGTACATTATGCAGAGACATCAGCAATTTTAGAAAAGACAATTATGTTTAGATCTCGTTATTGCCGTGCAATTTATTGATATGCATATTTCACTTGGCTCAGAACAATATCTCATAACTTTTTGTCACTAAACAACCATGAAACTTGGCCTATTTTTACAAGAATAGTTTTTGTTGCATCTCATTTCATTTTTGAAATTAATTACTGATATTAAGTCGTTCATTAAATTTAACGGTTCAATTTAAAATCCATGTATAAGAACATACCGATACGATCATTGCGAACGCTCTTTGCAAACAATGAGTATGCGTCTTGGCCGGGAAACGCCGATTGCCGCAGATTTAACTGCCACCATTAGTAATTTCCAAGTAAGTTCCAAACAAAGCACAGGAATTTGTTTGTTAAACTTTCTTATCACTATGTATAATAGAAATTTGAGACATGGAGCAAATAAATTAACTTATAAATACGCGCTGAAACGTTTAGGTTTTTTACTCAATAAATACAAGGAAATCACTAACATTTGACTACCGAGTGGGGCGGTGTAACGGTTAGCGTTCTCGCCTCGCATTCGGGAGGACGGCGGTTCGAATCCCCGTCCGGGCATCTAGATTTGGGTTTTCCATGGTTTCCCAAATCACTCCAGGCAAATGCCGGGATGCTTCCTTCAAAAGGCCATGGCCGAATTCCTTGCCCCCATCCTTACCCCCCATCCTTTCCCGTCTCTAAAGACCTCGCTGTTAAGAGACGTAAAGAAGTTAAAAAAAAATAAAAAAAATTGACTATTCTGATGATTTGGATATGAAACCATTTGTGTGTATCAGTTTATATTTTTCTAGGACCACGGAAAATACAGTGGAATTGTATTGACGTATTCAGATAAAAACGGCGAAAAGCTGTCGTTGTTGGTCCAAGTTTACAGGCGAAGCCGACGCTGGTCAACCCGAGCATTATTGAAGAGACCGGGTTGCTTACAGTCGTCAAAGGATAACGTGTTGTGTTTCAATAAATTCAAATTTGATCTGTCTAACGCCACAAAAACGTTCAAGGAGTAGTCGATTACGACAAATGTCCAGGCTACTCCGAGTCAGTTACCATACCGCGAATGATTTTTCCAGAATTCGCGAAATCAACACAAAATGGTGGTTTGCTCCACTCCATCTCTCGCTAAGTGGCAGATTTCTTTGATTCTTTGAGTATTTGATTACAGGTGATAGATTCCCAACTGCAATGCCAAACTGTATCCACCGATGATTCAAATCATCTTGCTTACTAGAATGTAACACTCCCTCACCTCCCACCAACTTGGAAGCAAAAACAGGCACATATTCATGTACTAAAGCGTCTGACCAACAATACAACGACGCTAATGAAACTACACATGAGCATGCTAATCTCTGTCGCTTATAAATAAATATTATTGGGCTGGAATTATAAAAACATGAATATATTAGTTAACATAATCTCAGGTAATTTTTTATTTGAGTAATTTCTCAGCAAATGATTTTGTTAATTGGAAAGTAATTACTTTTATCAAATCATGATTTTTAATTTTATTTAATACAGTAAGAACAGTTTCGGTTTTCATATAACAGGATCGTACAAGGGTTGCAACAGAACATTAGATCGACGTTTTTCAAAATTATCGAAGTTGATAGGCTGGACACAAGTCAAGGAGGCCACAAGAGTGCAACAAAGATTGTTCTCCCACTGAATGTGTATAAGATACCTGCCGACTGTAGAGGAATTTTGTGACCCCGAGAAGCCTGTCACTGTACTTTTTGCAATCAAAGCGTCTCGTTGCTGAACTTGGTAGTCTATGGGCTAGCAAGATAGCCTCGCATTGTTAGGGTAGCTGTTTCGAGTCCGGTCTCAGGTGTAGGTAGTTTTAATTAATTGTTGCGGTTGTCTTGTATTGACATTAATGTGCTGTCCTAAAATTACAATGCAACAATTTAAATACAATGGATCAATGTAAATAATTGGAGTTGGCTAAATAATCGTAAAGACCTTATATGAAAAAGAGCGTCTTGTCCAGCTGTCTGCTAGAAGCTTCTCCACCCGAAGACAAGTAATAATATTGAAACTCCTCCGCGATGCAATAGCTTGGTTTAGTTTTGTCAAGTGTTCCATGAAGGTGACGAACTTCGCCAATTAGGCGATTGCGCGGAGAAACTTTTCCAGTTAGCTTTCATATAGCGGAGAGTAAACATTTGGCACCGCGTACTGGAATCACTTTAGTAGTTGGCTGGAAACTCTTGCCAGTTTTGTCGTTTTTTTTTTTTTTTTTTTTTAAGCTACTTTCTAAGCTAACACACACCAACAGCTACCGCGAATACTATAACTTTGATGAACCAATTACTTGAGATAACGCTAGAATAAGCATTTCAGGCATGTTACGTCAGGTATTAGTGGAGGCAAATAAATGACACCATCACTCCCGGTGTACCGATTTCCAACCATCAAGTGATAACGAATGGGTAACCATCGTTCAGGATTACGGTGCAGAAAGTGGTGCTCCACTTGCTCTTTCAATCTTTCAATGCTCTACCAAAACTCCCACCACAAATACACAGTAACTCCTACGGTACAGATAATGTCAGCACAAAAAACTCTCAAAATGGTAGAATTTCTTACCCCCAACATATATGCAGTTGCTCTATTGCTTGTTTTACGTGTGTTTTGGTAGAGCACCTGCACATAACCTTCGGTGACAGGAGTTCCTAATCTTTATAGTCAACCCTCATCAACAATGGCGAGTGGTCTGGTGGCTCAGTGGTTAGGGCGTCTTACTGGAGATCGAAAGATCACCGGTTCGAAACCCTGTCTCAGCGGGGATTTTCATTGACCCTAACCCGTCCTTCACCTGTAGCACAGATTTCTATGGAATGTGAAGTACGCCAGAATGCCTCCGTGGATCGGATTCCACATTAAACTGCAAGTACACTGTTCCCATTAGGCTTACAAGGTTAGGCTACGATACGGGTGGGTTGCACAGCTGGTAACATACCCTGCCACCAGGTCATTGCGTCCATACAAGTTTACCTTATTTTACCAGCAATGTGTCCTTAAAATAAACACTCTCGTATAACCCTGACACAAGCTTATAGTTTGTGGTTTAGCGCTCATCTCATGGAGTATCGGCGTTTATGTTGATTCAAAACGAACTCCTTTTTAAATAATTACAGAAAAGCTAAATTATTTAATCTTAAGTACTATAAAAGATTTAACAGTGATGATGATTTAAAAAATACACGAGTGTTACATTGTTTCCTGATTCCAATAAATAATTTTGTGCAAACTTCTTTATCAATATTAACGTCATCTTATTGCATAAAGCTACTGATGATCATAATTAAATATAAGTGAGCTGCGAAATAACTCCTAATTGCCAACTGATCCCAATTTATTTGTATGGGCGTTTCTGACGCAATGAAACAACTGATGAAAAAGTTACTGACTGCCAGATGGGTGGCTCCACTGATGCGTGTGGAGTTGAGACAATGGGGTACTGAGGCATTATTTACGTACCACTTGAGATGAAATGAATTCAGAGAGAGCTGCTTCTCCGATTAAAAGAGAGCGTTGGCCGTAAAATTTAACAGGCGACCGGAATTCCGTTCACTAAGTGACAATAAAGCAGCAGTCGTGGCAGACTGCCAGATGCTCCGCTGGCAACATTACCTCGTCACCAGCAGACAGCTTGACGAAAGTTCAACTTCTTGAGGCACGAAGAAAAAGTTATTTCTCCTTCGCAACGAATTTTGGGACGGGTAGAAGTGAAGTGTATTTATAATAAAGTCACATGGCCATGCAGGACTCCTTGGCTGGTATCACTGCCCATTGTAGCCTTGCTTTTAAAAAAAATCGAAGTCAGTTATTAATAATTACAACCTGTCGTCACTAATGTGGAGTCTACTTCAAAAGTCATTTATAACGTTGAAAGGATGTTCGTGTGAGAGCGAAAATTTTTCTAGTCTCCAAGGAAAACTGAGCATTTATAGCTATTGTTGAACAGAAGTAGAACAACAGCCGTTGTTGGTAGTCAGTTTCGACAGCTGTGACTATCCCCGATAACCCAAAACTTGATTATCAAGGAACGATGTCCACTATTATTTCTGTATTAAGGGTTTCAGGAAGATTTCTGTGTTCATCAGTTACCTAAGTATACTGGGAAACTGGTATAAAAGAGGTGCATGTGATATATTAAATAATATGAGTCATGATTACATTAAGATTCGATACTCGTTTCTGCAATGCGTAACCTATTCCTTGTCTCCAACAGACATCAACATCCAATTGTTCGTACCTGATGTGCATCACGCATAAGTTTGAACCCATTTCATTCTCATGTCCACGCCTCTCGAATAGAACCGATTAAGAATCATTGCAAAGTAATAAATAGTTAATAATACATCAATCTTTTTTGGGGGGAGGGGGGGGACTTCACATTCTGTTATCGCGGAGGCCAATAAGGGCAATTTGACATAAAGGGCGGAAGTGATGTTGACATCTGATATTGTGAATTGTTTTATTCTGTAACATATTTTTTATTATTATTATTATTATTATTATTATTTGTGGCTTTACACCTCGTCGACACCGAGGTCATTAGATTCCTATTTTTTACTTATGGCTCGTCGACGTCAAGGTCATTAGAGGCGGGATGGGATTGGGGACAAAGAACTGGAAGGAATTCGGCAATGGCCTTTGAAGGTACCATCCCGGCAGTTGCCTGTAGTGATTTTAGGAATCGTGAAAAACCGAATTCCGTGTGGTCAAAATGGAGACTGAAACCATTTCCACCCGAATGCCAGGCCCAAGCTATAACCGCTCTCACCACCAGCTTTGGCATATATAATTTCATTTCTAAATGAAGCGTCACTATTTACACGAAGCATCAAAATCGTATATTTTCTTATTGTGCTCTACGCATCGTTGATGTAGAGGTGAGAAAGGATCTGAGACAAAGAATGGGAAGGAATTTGGCCATGGCATTCTGTAAGAATCATCCTTGTCTTTACCCGGAGTGATTTCTGGATAATATGGAAAACGTAAATCTGAATGGCCGAACATTATCATCATTCACCCACGTGGCTCAGTAGTACGTCATTCTCTCATCAGTATTATGGCGCTTCCATCAGCTGTAAATAACGCATAAAAATGTACAATATTGAGGCGTAGCAATAGCCATATCAGGGTATTTTTCGATTCTTTGCACTTAACATTAATTTTAAGACCATTTATATGTTATATTAGTAATTCATTGTCAATAATAATAACTCTATTGCAAACGAACAAGCTAACGTTTGTTTGCTGGTCAGAGCATAGAAAATTGGATCACAGGTGACACGATAGATTTTACTATGTGTTTAAGAGCTTTATCGTAATTATATAATTGATGACTCAAGACGCACACACAATTAAACTTAACACCTATGCCTTCGACAGGACTAGAATCGGCGACCGTCGGTTCGTGGAACTAGCTCCCTAGCCCCTACGCCACCTGATATAGTTTTACAAGGTGCGATGCTATGCGGGGTAACAAAGACTTATCTGTACTAGGATTCTACGCTTTAATTTTTAAAACTATGTTAACTTACTTTTAAAAAATTCTATGTTCATTTCCATACTTGATTTTCATTTTACTATTTTTCTTTATATTTATCATCTTCAGCATTTGGAATTTCTCTCTTTGTTAGATTATAATTGTTAGTTAGCTACTTACAGAAGTAATCATAGTGCTGTTTCCAGTTCATTCTGCTACGGTTAACGCAATGAGAAAATCGTATTTGAGTCTTGTTGTTTAAGATAATTGCAGTATCCTATACTTTAAGCAGCCTACGATTAACGTGGTTGATTAATACCCGATGTAGAACGCTATACGAAGGAAAAATCGTAATTAGTAATTGCACATAATTTGTACGAGTCTGCAACTGCAGTATGTCAGCGACTTCTTGCTGTTGACAATAAATAATATGAGGAAGGCTTACCATTTTTTATGCCTTGGAGTGCCGCTCGTATATCTTTTCTTCGTGCTGCCACGACAGGAAACTTAATGGGGTGTCAAGTTGACTGGACCTGGGCTGTAACTCAAAAATTCATGTAACTTTCTGTTTTGAGCCACCTAGTCAAACGATAAAATACGTTTATATATATGTAGTAACACCATATATGTCGTATATTAAGAACTGTTTACATCATGAAATCTTTTGAGCTACAAGGGACTTACTTTGACATTTACTGAACTTAACTATTACATATTTTGGTCTACTTCTTTTGGTGTCAATTTAATCTCGTATGTTCTTTCTCTTTTGGTGAATTTGCTGAATTCTTTTCCTGAAACGAGTTGAGACCAATTATGAGGCAGTTCCTTTAAACTTTGGAGTACAACCGAATGAAGGAGGACTCTCTATTCTGAAGATATTAACGTTAACAGATTTTAAGTCAATAAATTATATTCACGGCAAAGAAAACCTGGAAAAGACAACTAACTACAGATCAGAGATATTTTAATAACAAAATTCTCCTCCTGTGCAGATAAACTGTCACCTGTGAATAATTTCTTTCTGTAGTGTGACGCACAGTCTTCACAAAATGTCATTCATATCCGTCATTTCATAATTTCGTTTCATCTACGGTAGCTATTAATTCCTACTCAGGCCGATAAAGAGGAAAGGATCTCAGAGATAACGACCGTGACTAATGACAGATCTAAGTGGCCTGTATTGTTAATTATGTGGAGTTACTTTTCCCGATTTCCTTCAAAATATCTTAGCAATAAGTTCATAACACATTACATTGACAGCTAAGATTTTTATTCCCAAGTATGTGCTGTCTTTGGTATTATTTCGCGCTTCTTAATCATATAATGGATACTTACAATTACTGAAATTATTCCCAGAATCACTCGACGTAATCAATAATTCCTATTGGAATTCTCTAGTCCTGATCCAATGGAAAATTCAGTCAGTCACGTTTTTTGCGGTATAAGGTAATGTGAGGTAGTTAAATCTGAACGGTATCGGAGATTTCCTGCTGGAGGTTAAGTACCAATTCCCCATAGATTTTGAGGGTCACCAAGCTTTATCGAGTTTCCTGTGGGAAAATAAAACACCACTTCTATATTTAATTTGTGATATGATGATTCGATGGCAACTGAGTGACGTAATTATTATCTCAGTCTAAAGATAACATGCGAGAAACAACACGACAGTGTGAAAAATAAATTTGAAGATATACGTTGCAATGCTTCATTTTAATGAGTTTAAAATGCCACAGCCTCGGGCGTTAAATTGCAAAAGAATTACTCTGAAAATCATAATTTATCTTGTGAATATTATTATTACTAACTATTTTCAGTGCACAATTACGCAGGACTTAAAAAGAAAGAAATTTACAATCAACTGTTCTTACTGATAAATGATTAATCCTCTGCAGTTAAACAAAAAAATTTACTGCAGATTTTTAATTTAAATAACTTTTCATTGACTTGACTAGCAGCAATCTTACAGCAAGTGAGAATCACAAGGGCCGCTATGTACGGGCGGCTGAAGAGTTGAAAAAGTTACTCTTAATGTATGTCACCTTAACATTTCTTATCAGTCGTTGTCCAGTCCTGCTAGCGGTGTGCTAGTCAGAACAACGAGGCGTGTGGTTGACGGAGCGTTATCGCACCGAGCTTGACAGCCTTGAACCAGGTAATTGGATTTCTAGTACCAAGCGACAGTACAAGTGGCCGGAGATCTTCTTTACCCTACAGAGCGTCGCTTGAGGTCGACTAATGTCTTTACAACCACCCAGCACGGTGCTCACGGACAGCAGTACCGAGCATGGTGGGTGAGCGATTAACGCTTTGGCGTCGCATTCGAGAGGCCGGAGGTTCGAATCCCCATCCGGGCATTCAGGTTTGGGTTTTCCATGGTTTCCCAAATCACTCCAGGCGAGTGCGGGGATGGTTCCTTCAAAAAGGCCGTAGCGGAATTCCTTCCCTTTCCTTCCTACAGTCCTTTTCCGCTTCTAATGACCTTGACGTCGACGAGGCGTAAAGCCATAAACAAAAAAAAAAAAAAAACGGAAAACAGTCAAAGGCGGATTGCATCTCAAGAGTTTGAACATTATTCCTTTGCAGTATGAATCGATTAGCATGTGTTTTCTCCCTTCATTCATTGAGTCTCATGGCACATTACTTTATGAACACATACGACAACGCACTAAATTTTTAATATTGGTTCCTGTTGACTATATTTGTTTAAGGAACAGAATTGTCAAACTTAGGTTCTCATTTATCACAGCATGCGAGACATTATATGAAACGCTAATGACGGCTTCGGGAATTTCATGACGTTCTATTGTATTAGTTACCGAATTGCAATGCTAGAAAAATAAAGTTAATTTTACAATCGTGGCATACAAATTTTGTTTATACTACCGTTTAATCTAACTACTAACTAATTACGCCATACAACTTTTCCGTCGTTATTTACATTGAGTTCCTGGTAATTTGTTCCTGTCCAGATATCAGCGCATTGATGTATTACATTTCAGCTTTTCATACTGTGGTTTTAATTAAGTGATGTGTTCGTCGAGTGAAATACACCCCGCATGAACTATACGTCATGTGAAGTGAGCGTACGCACAGTGTAACCTTCCAGCCCCCCACCTTTAATACTTACCTGCTAATTTATATATTACGGGACTTCTCTTTGCCGGAGATTGACTGCATTCACTTTTTGAAATAATAAAGTAGTAGGGGACAGGAACAACTACAAAAATAAAATACGTGGATAGACAATGAACCACACAAAATCAAATTATATTCTGTCCAACTTAATCACATTAATACAAAGTTCTTCACTCGAAATGGGAACTCGTGCTCTATCAAGCAAGTTGGTAAAATTAACCAACGGTCACACAAAGGCCATTATACACTTCATCTTAATGTTCTTAGTTTAATTCACTTCATAACCGTAAGGAGAATGAGTTCTTTGGCAGACAGAGAGATACATATAAATGGACTTACATCATACTGGGCTTTTAAGGCGAGCAGCACCATGAATGAGGAACAGTGAGCAACTGAGGGCCCTGTTGTGTTCAGCGGGCCTTAAATACCGTTTGTGTAACTGTAATTTAGATTGTCTGATGTCTTTTTGGAAGGAGCACTGCCAACATTGACTTCCTAACTTCCTATTGCCGTGTGTACAATCTCTGCCACAGGAGAATACATTGGCTCCCACAGATACTACTCCTCCCAAAAGACGCCTTTTGGTGTCCGTGGGCTTGCGACGAGAACATAACCTTCTCCGCGCCAACGGATAGGGCAGGAAGGGGATGACCGACCTCTAGGTTTCAACTTCCTGCCATAATGGCAGCTACAGCAGTCTCCTGAAATTCCTAAGTAAAATCTACCAACTGCCTCACTCTCGAAATTGGAAATTGCTAATTCTAGTCCTTATTAACAATGTTACCCCACCTCTTAGAGTTCCTACTTATATTTATTAACACATTTACTACATGTATACGTGTTGTGGCATCACAACAGGTAGAGGAGCAAAAATTAAAATCCCTTTTGAAGAATCTAAATTTTGTATCTTTTGTTTCCCGGTTACGAGAACACTTGTGTAAATAAGTCAGGGCTCAGTTCACGGAATAAAAATACACAATAAAATAAGAGGAAGACATAAAATGTTAGAGAAGCGCCAGTAATCTTAAAAATACTGGAAGATATGTATGCCGATGGTAATAAGCTACACGTGACATATCACCAAGGTAATATAAATTTCTTTTGTCTATCAATTTACCTCAGAAGAAGAATAATATAGACCGCATAGTCATCGCTGCTGCTGATAACTTAATGTTATCCTCCATCTGAAATGTAATCTTTTGTGCACAGTACCTTCACTTGGTTAATAATGTCCTCAGCTAGTGACTTGTCGAATCAAATTATGAAAAAAGAATTTTCACAGGCTCTAAAGATCAGAGTTGTGCACCTGCGAAGCCCATTGTGTCTTAGGTCTTTTCAGGGATTATTCAAATTCCTTGATGTATTGGTTCCCTGCTGGAAGTACGCTGATGCCCTGAAGAACAAATACTTTTTCCGAAAGTGGCTTAATTTCTTGACCACTAAAACTTGAAACATTGCCGTATTACAAATTTACGATGGAATGGTTGTATGTGTTGTACGTTTCTCGAAAGGATGGTAACGTATAAATAGGAGCGTAGTTAAAAGTTGGCTCGAAGCTTGTGCTTGGAAAGACAAAGGATGGTCAATCTTATTTCGGATGTAAGTTCTTATGAGAAATTTTGAAGGAAATAGAGGCGAAAGCTAGTTTTCGCAGCATTGTTTACTTTCACGAACTCGGTGTGAAATACATGTATACCATTGCAAGGTTTTACAATAAGTCTTCAGTCTAAGGTACAAAATATACAAATGTTTAGACACTGGTACTTAGTGGAAAGAAGAAGGTACTTAAATGATCTGACTTCGTAAGCTGTTTATTGATTAAGTGATCTTGCATTCGGGAGGACGTGGGTTTGAATCCCCATCCGGACATCCAAATTTGGGCTTTCTATGGTTTCCCCAAATCACTCCAGGCGAATGCTGGGATGCTTCCTTGACCCCCATCCTTTCCCACCTCTAATGACCTCGACGTCGACAAGGCGCAAAGCCATAATCAAAACAAAAAGATTAAGTGGTAAGCAAGTGCGGAGAACAAGTGGTAACCACTGGAGGAACAATTAAGGCAAGTGTTGCCCACCCGTTTAAGAATCTTCTGGAATTTTCTGAGGGTCACCAATGCTCTTCCCACCTTACAGGATCCGCTACTTCCTCGTTCAAACGAGTTCCAAGTTCAGAGTTCTGTGAGCGTCTTTTGATTCTGAGAACGAATTGAGCTCTGCATGAGATTATTGCTTATGCCCCCCAACACCTGATCATTCTGGACATGCCGTTACTCCCATAGTAGGAAGGATCAGTACGATCATTTTCCCGGTGGTGAAGGTTGAACGTAAGATCATTATTATACACTCCTGGAAATTGAAATAAGAACACATTGACGCCGGTGTGTAAGACCCACCATACTTGCTCCGGACACTATGAGAGGGCTATACAAGCAATGATCAAACGCACGGCACAGCGGACACACCAGGAACAGCAGTGTTGGCCGTCGAAGGGCGCTAGGTGCGCAGCGGTTGGGCACCGCCGCAGTCAGTGTCAGCCAGTTTGCCGTGGCATACGGAGCTCCATCTCAGTCTTTAACACTGGCAGCATCCCGCGACAGCGTGTACGTGAACCGTATGTGCAGTTGACGGACTTTGAGCGAGGGCGTATAGTGGGCATGCGGGAGGCCGGGTGGACGTACCGCCGAATTACTCAACATGTGGGGCGCGAGGTCTCCACAGTACATCGATGTTGTCGCCAGTGGTCGGCGGAAGGTGCACGTGCCCGTCGACCTGGGTCCGGACAGCAGCGACGCACGGACACACGCCAAGACCGTCGCATCCTACGCAGTGCCGTAGGGGACCGCACCGCCACGTCCCGGCAAATTAGGGACACTGTGGCTCCTGGGGTATCAGAGAGGATCATTCGCAACCGTCTCCATGAAGCTGGGCTACGGTCCCGCGCACCGTTAGGTCGTCTTCCGCTCACGCCCCAACATCGTGCAGCCCGCCTCCAGTGGTGTCGCAACAGGCTTGTATGGAGGGACGAATGGAGACGTGTCGTCTTCAGTGATGAGAGTCGCTTCTGCCTTGGTGCCAATGATGGTCGTATGCGTGTTTGGCGCCGTGCAGGTGAGCGCCACAATCAGGACTGCATATGACCGAGGCACACAGGGCCAACACCGGGCATCTTGGTGTGGGGAGCGATCTCCTACACTGGCCGTACACCTCTGGGGACACTGAACAGTGCACGGTACATTCAAACCGTCATCGAACCCATCGTTCTACCATTCCTAGACCGGCAAGGGAACATGCTGTTCCAACAGGACAATGCACGTTCACATGTATCCCGTGCCACCCAACGTGCTCTAGAAGGTGTAAGTCAACTACCCTGGCCAGCGAGATCTCCGGATCTGTCCCCCATTGAACATGTTTGGGACTGGATGAAACGTCGTCTCACGCGGTCTGCACGTCCAGCACGAATGCTGGTCCAGCTGAGGCGCCAGGTGGAAATGGCTTGGCATGCCGTTCCATCAGGACTACATCCAGCACCTCTACGATCGTCTCCATGGGAGAATTGCAGCCTGCATTGCTGCGAAAGGAGGATATACACGGTACTAGTGCCGACATTGTGCATGCTCTGTTGCCTGTGTCTACGTGCCTATGGTTCTGTCTGTGTGATCATGTGTTGTATCTGACCCCAGGAATGTGTATATAAAGTTTCCCATTCCTGGGACAATGAATTCACGGTGTTCTTATTTCAATTTCCAGGAGTGTACAAAGTTCATTCTGACTTTCTAATACTCCGCGACCTATCGACATTTACGGCGATTGTCGGAATGGTGTAATCGACTCAGCCTTATACTGAATCGTGTCCACATGAGTGATCTGTGGTCAACCCCATGAGACTGCACTTTCAATACTCTCTTCCAACTGAATTATCTGATAATTTACACATGTTATTATCTGCGAGGCCAAGGGATGCATCATATAATGGCACAATGAAATTTATCCTACTTGAATAGTTACTGCGATTTTTCCCCTTTGGAATGTTTCAACAGTTTGCAGACTTGGGGTTCTAAACAGTGTGGCTACCACAAGGTAATCAGAAGTCCATTTACGCTAAAAAAAAATTCTTCCAATAAGAAATGTTTACACCAGGAAGCCCATATTATGGCTTCTCAGCTTAAATGAACATATAAAGTCTGTACACTATCCGTATTCAAATTCTAACTGTGTCACTTCTCTAACCATTCTTAAAGGGAATGTAACACATAATAGACAATGGCTTATCTGAAAGCAACTTGATTAGAAATGTTCATCGAGAATCTTCTTCAGTAAATAAAAAAATGTCGAACGACTAGATGAATATTTCTTTTCCTGATAACATTGGTACACTGCTCTTTCGAAGGTATGGAGCAGCTCCGGTGACTATCTTTTGGTTTTGTTACAGTACTCGAACGAGCGTTGTCTCTAAAACAAGTGCGTGACATACAAACACTACTTCTAAAGTTGATTTGTGATACAGTGAGCAATGATTATATCTTTTATTTCTAAACATTGCTAGAAACATTTCCTCAATACTAGGGATAACCCGAAGTTTCTTAAGTTTCTGTGAGCTTTTACTGACGTGAACAGTGTACCTGCAAAATCACCGATATCGGATGTGACTACATGTATCGGCATGTGTTGCTTCGTGATAGTGCAGTAAAGAAATGTTACTTTATGTTATTCAAAAGTGAATATTGCCATTTTTTTCTGCTTTTTTACCTGCTGTCAGAATGATTCTTGGCACTCGCTAAGGATACTTGCTTCTTTAAAGTGTATTCCACGTTTCTAGTTGTAAAATTCCACAACCAAACTCAGATGCTTTATCAGTCTGAATATGTCAAGTACATTTTATGGGGAACCGTCAGGATCCCAACAAGAACAACTTCACACTTTAAATCCCGATAAAATGAACACTATAGTACATAAACTTCTTTAAGCTTTTGCATGTCAGAATGCATGCATATCATCTTTATTATCGTTAATATTGAATTGTTATTAAATGACGCCAATATAACAATATAGTTTCTTGTCGTACGCATTTCAACTCTCATCGAAAAATCGTCGGGGTCGAATCTGATTTGTAATTAATATTTATATTTACACGGTTAGTTAACGAAATATTTACGTCACTCTAAAATTGTACAATTACCTCATTGTTTTCAATTACGATTAATGTTGCCGTTAGAACATTTAGTAGCTGGACCATTCTGATTTTCACACAAAACGCGTTGCGTTTAAAATAAGTCTGTCGAAATATGACTAGTTACTTGTATTGCAGTTCACCTCCCTGCTACTCTTTTTCCAGCCGGTTTCATAGCTTTTCTTCTGTTTTCTGTGTTGCCAGGCAACCTTCGCCGAACATCCAGTATCATGCCATGTCACTGGTGTTGTCCATCCAAAGGCTCTGCCAACGTTCCTAGCACTCACTGCCTCTACTGATGCTTTTCTCATTGTAGTTGTAGTACCAAACTTGTTCCTTTGAATCTTCCAACCTCGTCTTCCCTGCACTATTAAGGCATGTATTTCATGTTTCATTTGCCACTCGCGTTGGTATACGTTTTAATATTGTTGGCAACGCAAGTGCCACTTGAACTAATATATTTTTAACTCCGATATGATCTCTGAGTGCAGCTATCAGTAAATTTAGTGCAGTTATTCAAGTATTTAAGAATATTTATAAAATCAGTAACCCCTCATATACGACTGTACTGAATTCTTTCAGCATTTTCAGTTGATCTCGCTAATGGACTCGCTGTCGGTGGGCCCTAAAGCAATAACAATTCAGTTGATCTCTAACTTGTATGTTTGTGTTCCCCCATTCTACACATATGAGAAGAAACGATATTTATCTGTTATCTAAAAATAAATCTCTTCCAGTTCTCAATCTTCATGCATATTTTTTGGTGTGCAGTAATTACATATAATAGTTATATTAATGAACATATTCCCGCACAGCTATTGACTGAGTCGTCTGATATAACGTGCTGATGAAATTGATCTCAACATTTACTAACACCTTCCTCAATGTAACATCTCTCTGTTAGGTTTTCCAAGTTTTCATGGAATTTTACTTGGCGGGGAAAACGAAATTATGTATCAGACAGATCTACAGCTACAGAGGACCGTATGCTGAAGTTTTTTAATTTACTAATTTTTATGCGAAATCATTAAGTTTTCATTTCACTGCAGAAAATTGAACTTAATAAAAATTCAAATCTGGGTGATTACCGTTATAAACGGTATCTACAGACGGATAAGGTGTACTTCCTCTAACAATATGCATAAATAAATCTATTTTGATGTTATGAATATAGCTAAAAAGTCTTGCATTAATTGTCTTCCTCTCGTCATTTCCACTAAACTCACTTGTTTACATGTTGAAGACTAGAAGGTTTGCTTTCTACTGATGTTCCTGATAATCTTCTTGGAGTCATAATGCATCCAACATATACACTGCTCTTTGTAACAATTAAAACAACAAGAAGGAGCAATGTGATTACAAGGAAATTTATTCCACAGATTAGAGACATGACAATACACAAATAATTAGAATTATGGAACTATATATACATTCTGAACTTGAGAATTCAGCACGGCGTGAAGCCGCAACGTGCTCCAATCAGAACCTCTCGATGTCGTGGCTTAGAATCATGGAAAGCTTGGATATGCTGCTGAGGAACACACTGCCATGCGGTTTGTAGGCCAGTCCACAAAGCATCGACCGTAGTTACAGGGAGAACACAACGAATAAGTTGCCGAACTACCGTTTCCAAGACATGTTCGCTGGGCGAAATGCATGGCGAACATCTAGGCCAGGGAAGCAGTGGTACCCGTCCTTATACGAAGAAGACTTGTACATTTCTCGCAACGTGTGGCTATGTATTGTACTGCTAAAATATAACCATGTGTAGTTGGCTGCAGTAGGAACAGTGCCTGAGGCTCTAAAAGCTTCCTTGTATAGCGGTTGCTGTTCAGATTGACCTCAATATGTCGGAGGCGTGGTCGCATATTTAGTCATTGACACCCAAAACCATCGCACTTGTCATTTCTGAACTATACCACTCAAAAATGTAGTCTGCCCGATTGTGTTAACCGCGGTAACGTCTAACACGTACGTGGCCATCACTGTAGGATAAGTTGAAAATGGATGCGTCCAAAAACACTACATTTTACCACTCAACACGCCGATGATGGCGTTCACGTGCCCATTGTTATCTGATTTGTTGGTGGTTTCTGATCAATGGAAGCCGATGCAATGGATTGGGTGTCACCAGTACAGCCATGAGCAGAAGGCTTTGAACCGTCGTCGCAGACATTTCCTCTGCCGTAGCAGTGCTCCAACGTCAAGCGAACATTGTGTACGAAGCTTTTCCGCGGTCATCTCGCGTTGTGGATACACTGAGTGATCCAGTATCCACTCGTCGCTGTATAATACCCACCTCTATCCACTCTTTTCCCACATGCGCCACTGTAGTAGAAGCGTGCCACGAACGAGCCAGTATGGCAAATCTGTCTGTGTCCATCCCGAACCTTGAGCTAAGCTCATTTCTAAATACTGGCATTCTCAAATAACTCGCCCCCTTCTAAGGTCAAGCTGGGAGCGAGTCACAAGGCCAGAAAAGGCGAAGCCGTCAAACCTTCACCATATTTAGGAATCCGAGATGCGCGTTGCCATTTTAGTGACTCCATGGAATGAAATATAAGCCGCCAGGCCACCAGAATAGAATGAATTTCCATTCCTGTTGGTCAGGTGGACACTTAGAATAGTCCGTCAGCCGAAGTATGCAAGTCGAGAGGCGATGCTGGTAGGGAACAGACGTCGCCTTGGGCCTTCCGACCTTGAGAACCAAAATCCATTCTCTTGGGAAACAGGCTATTGTATTACTCTGCAGCCTCGTTTTGGCATCCTTTCTATACAAATGCATTGAAAATACATTTGTTGGTAAGCCAATCCAGTACTTCATACCATAGTATGTCATTAGCAAGCTCCAACTACACGCTATGATCTCCTCCCTTGTTGATCTCTTTTTGACAATCGTATTTTATCAGCCAACCTATCTATCCAACTTTCTATTTCCGCTCGGGGGAGTAGATCAGTGCGGAAACCTCCTGGTTCCTGGACAGCAAAGCGGGATCCCGGAATCCCGCGTGATCCCGCATCATTGGACAGTCTGGCGGATCCCGCTCAAAATTAAGCGGATACGCAATCCGCAAAATGGGGCAAAAACGTGTGTCAATTTGCGTAACTCACTGTTGCGTCGTTCTCCGGCACCACTCGGCCTCTGTCGAATGTATTGCACTGTTTTCCTGTGCCCTTGCAGTTTGCATCTAACTCGTGGGAACAAACGTATGTTTTTGTCAATCTTCGTCATTTGTAAGTAAATGGATCCACTTTTACGTATTCATCAAACTTTCGTGTTTTGAGTACACATTTCTTTACTTTGAGTTATGTTGCGTATTTAGTACGATTTTTTAACCGTATACTAAGTATTTTGTATGAGTCGAATACTTCATCTAAACTACTCAGTTAAAACTTTTTATTAAGGGTTTCATTATTCCCATTTTCGGTATTTGCAGAAAAAGTAATTGTGACAACTTCCTGTATTTGCGGCTAAAAGTTTTATCGTTTATTGATACGACACTAATGTTATTGTAGTTTTAACGATGGCAGACCTATTTATTTAGCAGCTATCGAAAGGTATTTGTATACTGTTTGACTTATTGTTGTTTCGGCCGCCGCCTCAGTGTGTTTGAAAATCTTGTTATTTGTCGAAATCCGCCTGGTTACTTGTGCCAATCTAGGTTTCGATTAATCCCTCTTCGACTGATTTGGTCAATCTCCACAATACATTATTTTTGAGTGAATAGCATGTGTCCGTTCAACTCCTTGTTATTATTTCGATTAAAGACCAAAAAAAAAGTTATAATAAAATCTTCACGGGTGTAACACCGTACTTCGACGTCTGCCTCCGCCGCCTTCATCACGTGTGAAATTTCTGATTTTTACAACGCAACCTGGTGAAACACCCATGAAGACATAATTGCAATCATACGACGAGAAAGTCTCCTTTCTTACACAAAAAATTAATTTCTACTCTAAAAAAAAGTCGTTTTGCCGCTGAAATACTTGACAGTTTACGTCTTGGTGAGTAGTTTCTTTTAATAACAATGAACCAAGTATAAGGTTAATCAAGAAATCAAGACACATAATAATGAATCCCACAAAAAGAATTCTTGTAAAAATAGGCCGAGTCTCGTGCTTGTGCAGTGACAAAAAGTTATGAGATCTTGTTCTGAGTCAAATCCACACTCTACAAAGTAAGTTCACTTTGTGAAATAGAAAGCTATCTCTCGGTCTTGTAGATAGTTTATTTAGAACAAAAAATAAATATTGGTTACTTGGCCATAATACATGCCATGTTTTCAAACATGTGATCTATTGTAACGCACATAATATGACGAAGACTGAATGTTTCCATTATTGAGTTCAATATTGATTTAGATTTAAAAACAAAAATGTAAAACCTCGAAATATGCTTTCCACAGGATAAAGTTTTTTAATGTTATTTTGCATTTAAAATATTACTAACTGTTAATTTTAATCATTTAATATTAAAATTGAACTATTAACACGATTAACAGACGTTTATTATTTAATTTGTTAAAACATTGAATAACTATTGTAATATATTCTCTTTAGGTAGGGGTGGCTCTACCTTTTAAACACCCTGTATGGCGTCAGCCATTGAAACTTTTCTTAATCAACAAGTTAATATTACGCCTCGCACATGACACGTCTCAGGGGTTACAAGACCATAAAGAAAATGGGTTTACAAAAGACATGAATTTATTATACAAATTGAAAGACATCCAAATCTTACATGTGAATTGTTTTTGCTAGCTCAGTTGGCTTTCTCAAACACGTCTCTGGCTACTCAGGGGTATGTTTCGGGCTCTTGATATGTTGCAACCATGTCGCATTGTTTGTATCACTTTACCGTGGGCACTGCTGTCGACGTGATGCGCACCTCAGACGCTCAGAGGATGGCGGTAGACCGACCACACGTCCACTCCGTTCCACACACAGTCCAACAGTGTCACGTCTCCACTCCACCTCCGAGCAGCATTCCATGTAACAGCATACAAGAACATCCGAGTGGCGGGTCACTATTGTCTGTAGGTTGGCTGTCCCTGTTGCTATTGTCAACGGCGCAGCAGGTGGCTTGACGAACCGGCTCGCGGCTTCCGCACGCCGAAAAATAGCCCTCCCTCGATAAGTGCACACAGCCTCGCTTTGGGAACGCGACTTATTACAGCTTGCCGAACAACCCACCAAAATTTAAATTCCATGGAATTTAAATTTGCTTATATAGTCTTATCTGCAACTTTGTTCACAGTTC
Organism: Vandiemenella viatica; assembly: GCA_031002005.1. Taxonomy (NCBI): domain Eukaryota; kingdom Metazoa; phylum Arthropoda; class Insecta; order Orthoptera; family Morabidae; genus Vandiemenella; species Vandiemenella viatica. The sequence continues at coordinate 44,329,284 of CM061921.1, read as the reverse complement.
AGTTCCTGCCCTCTTGATAGCAATACCCTTGATTTACAAAGCCATAAAACCCTGCAAACTACAATTTCATAAGATATTTATAAACTTCACCCATTTTCAAACAAAATTCCCCTGCGGAAATGTCATGCGAGGACGCGTCAAAGGCGCCAAACAGTAAATGTTTACAATACAACTTGCTTTGGTGTTTGCAGTAACAAAGTTCAGGCCGTACCTGGTCGGTAGCAAAACGTTTCTGAGGACGGATCACCAGGCGTTAACGTTCCTAATGAAGTCGAAGTTCACTTCGAGTCGGGTAACTCGATGGGCACTCCTATTACAGGAGTACGATATAGAAGTGTCGTACTGCAAGGGGGTGGATAACAAGATGGCGGACTGGTTAAGCCGTTATCCTAAGGATCTTATTCCCTCAATAGGCCATGCGGCAAGGGGACATGAGATTATGATCGCCGCTGCGAGAGTGATCGCTGGCGTCGACCCCGGCCAGTTCCGAAGTAAATTGATCCGTGAACAATGCAAGGACGAAGAAATAAAAATGTAATAATCTCTTTAGGTGGGGGTGGCTCTACCTTTTAGACACCCTGTATGGCGTCAGCAATTGAAATTTTTCTATCTTTCTCTATCAATATTAAGCCTCGCACATGACATGTCTCAGGGGTTACAAGAATATGAAAGATGGGTAGCAAAAGACATGAATTTATTCTACAAATTGAAAGACATCCAATTTTACATGTGAATTGTTTTTGCTGATGGCTAGCTCAGTTAGCTTTCTCAAACAAGTCTCTGGCTACTCAGGGGTATTTTCCGGGCTCTTGATATGTTGCACTAAGTCTCACTTTTATAGGCACATTACCGTGTCCGCGCACTGTTCACTGCCGGCGACGGGAAATGAACCTCGGGCCCACAGAGGATGGCGGTGGTCTCGCAGTCCCTCCTCTCACCACGACATACAGTCCAGAAGTGTCACGTCTCCACTCCACCTCCGAGCAGCATTCCATGTAACAGCATACAAGAACATCCGAGTGGCGGGTCACTATTGTCTGTAGGTTGGCTGTCCCTGTTGCTATTGTCAACGGCGCAGCAGGTGGCTTGACGAACCGGCTCGCGGCTTCCGCACGCCGAAAAATAGCCCTCCCTCGATAAGTGCACACAGCCTCGCTTTGGGAACGCGACTTATTACACTATGTTTGAAAAATATGTATTAAAAAACTGTTGGCACCAATCCCGCGAAAGTCCCGCGGGATTGGAAACAGGGCGGGAATGCAAACCTTATTGGCAAGGCATGTCCGCCAAGGGCTAACTCTTTACCTTCTCGCACTACCGACGGGAGGAAACATGGCTGCTCCCGTCAATATAGTCTGAAGATGTGCTCGTGAAATTCTGAGAATGGAACGGGAACACAACAAATCCGTTTCTCGGAGACCAATCATTCGGCCACGTTCAAGCTCACTCTCATGCTCATATTGCTCCTTTTACCTCAACAAAGCATGACTGCACTTTTTTTTCACGTTTCCCCTTCGTATGAGGGCACTGCACCGACTTTTCTGCCTGATCATGCATGTCTCTGCACTGTTAATCTCTTAGTTTGGTTCAACTGTTTTACACAACTTCCGATTGTTCAGTGATTCAGACCATTAGTTCCGGGTGTTGCAAATTTTCACAAACAGCAGTGCATCACCGTACAGCTCCAAAGTACGAGAGGAACTTCCTGTCGGCAGTTCAGGAGTGTAGATTTACAAAGATAATATTATTGTTTTCCGATTATTCAGACTGTCTAAAGAATAGCCCCTTTGGTACACGGCTGTGTCCGGCAAATTGTGTACATTGCTGCTTTGAATTCGCCTACAGAGATTAATGGAAACCATGGAAATGGAAAGTGGGGGTATTATTTCGGGGTGTAATAATATTGTAACGAAAGAAGCTGTTGAACATCGAACCTGCTTAAAAGCAATGCTTATTTATCCTGCATGATTCATTTAAGGTTTAAATCACACCTTGCTGGAAAATGTAATTTCTGAAGATTGATTGCGTCTTAGAAACACAAATTTCAAATAGCAAATTTATTTACCTGTTCTCTAAACACGTGTGCTTGGCATAAAGTCATATAAAACTTTGCAGAAAAGGCTTTTCGTATTTATAATCTGACACTGTTCAACGGTACGCTCACCACCATGAAACTTAAAACGCCGTAAGGATAACCAAATTTTGCTATAACTTCCTTTTCTGTTAAATCTGGACAATCCTCGCACGTAGCCAATAGTGAGAAGAACGAGGGTGGTGGTTGATCGGCTAACATTCTGGGCTCGTCTTCGGGAGGACGCCGGTTCGAATCCCCGTCCGGACATCCAAATTTGGGTCATTAATGTTTTCCCAAAATCATTCCAGGTAAATGCTGAGATGCTTCCTTCAAAAGGCCATGGCTGAATTTCTTCGCGTTCCTTGCACCAGTCCCATCCCGCTTCTAATGCCCTCGTCGTCGATGAGGCGTAAAGCCATAAGTAAAAAAAAGCTAACAACTTTGTATCGTGCACTCAGCTAGAGTACACGTGTGGGCCTTCGGCTATGAAAGCCCATATCGATGATGTTTCGTTGAATGGTTCGCATGCTGGCACTTGGTCTCCCAGTATTGAAATCCGCAGCAATTTGCGGAAGGATTGCGCTTCTGTCACGTTGAACGATACTCTTCAGTCGTCGTTGGTCCCTTTCTTGCAGTATCTTTTTCCGGCTGCAGCGATGTCAGAGATTTGATGTTTTACCGTATTTCCGATATTCACGGTACACTCCTGAAATGGTTCTACGAGAAATTCCCCACCTCATCGCTACCTCTGAGATGCTGTGTCCCATCTCTCGTGCATTGACTATAACACCACGTGCAAACTCACTTAAATCGTGATAACCTGCCATTGTAATAGCAGTAACCAATCTAACGCCTGCGCCAGACACATGGTGTCTTATATAGGCGTTGCCAACCGCAGCGCAGTACTCTGAGTGTTTACATATCTGTGTTTGCATATGGATGCCCATACGAGTTTCTTTGGTTCTTCAGTGTAAATCTTCGTTTAAAACAAAAGAACACAATGTCTGCAATATTATGACCACAATCCATGTTAAATCTTAGTTCTCAAGGTAAACTAGAAACAATGGATTTCTACAGTGCGTCTGTAAACTATGTTAACCGCTGCTCATTTAATGTGGTCCGAATTTCTTTATTACTATTATACCATTCACTGCAAATTGGATGGCAGGCGCTATGTATATTTTTTCTTTCTTTTTTAAAGGCCGCGCTAGGGATCAGGAAGTTCTTAATTTACTCATTTCAATGCTCGAATCTTCTACAGATTGGACACCTTTTCAACCTTCTAAGTTTGAAATTTATTGTCAGTTTATTACAGATTTTTTTTATTAAGGAGTGGAAATATTTCTGAGGGAGGTAAGGAAAAACCCACGCAGCTACTGGTATAGGTAATATTGTTATTGATGTGTTGCGCGGATATCACACTGAACTATATTTACGTGTATTGTATTCGTTTGTATTCTCCATCTCTCTGTGCGTGTGTGTGTGGACATGGCGCGAGTCTACACTACCCTGACATCATCTTTGGCAAGTGTTGATTTCCATGCTCCAATCAAACATAATAAAGTTTTATAAAAGTGTCACCCGTACGGAAATCCTTAACAGTGTTACGTCAAGTTCCCCTCCGTAGCGTAGATCTCGTAAAAGCAATACTAAAGTTAGTGTTATACATACTGGACACCATTAATCCTGCAGGACTGTCCATAAATCCGTATGAGTACCAGAAGGTGGAGATCTGTCTGGCAGCTCAGTGGTTAATGCGCTTGCTTACTGATGTTTGGAGCGCGGTGACCGGTTTAAAACCCGGTCGAATCAGGTTTTCAAGAATTGTTTTTGATCGTATGAGCCACGCCTGGACGGTTGGTTTCTCGGATTCCATGTTGAACTGTAGATATCATAAATTTAGGGGTGCAATGCGTAGCAAATCATAGGTGGTTTAACAATGATGTTGGTATACACTTTCTTACGCTATATTGATCCCTCTGAGGTTGTTACTCTCGGTGTCAGCGTGTGTGAGATCCGCACTAATAATATTATAAATGCGGAAGTAACTCTCTGTCTTTTTCTTAAGTTTAGACGACTAAATGGCTCTACAGATATTGATGGAATTTGACCAGGAAAAGTACTTTGTATATGTAGGAAGAACACAGGGCATTTTTTTTCTGTATGAATAACATTTGTAGTCACAAAATTTTGAGAACTTATCGAATGGTAACAGAGAGACGGATGCGTGTGTTAGTCTATAATGTTACGTCGGTTGCTCAAGCTGTGATTCTCGCGCAGTCTGTTGGTGTATGATTTGTTAATAAATTTTGGTTACAGACAAAACGTATTATTTAGTACAGATGTCGGTTTCCTCTCCACTGTACTATTCCTTTGTGTCTGCCCAAAAGTTTCTGGCCCCAGTTTATTTATTTATTTTTTATTTTTTTTTTACTTGCTTTGCGGGCGTACAGCTGGCCTAAGGTGTAGCTCTAGAAGAGCACGAGCAGCTGAATTTATTAGAACCCAAGAATCAGATGATCTTGCTGAAGAAAATACCAAGCTGAAATAAAGCTGCCCTTAGTTAACGCCTCCCCCCCCCTCCCCCACCACACACACGCACTCACACACACATCCCCCCACGTTCTTTTGTTTTATCTGTTTTTAATTATGTTGGAAATTGATTATGTTCATGTGACAGGTTCGACGGTAGAATGATATAGCTTTCCTGTCATATTATGCCGATTCGATGTTGTTTGAAACAAATCCTACGTTACTAACAGCTTTCTATATTCAATTCTGGTATTGAAATTCTAAGTCCACGTGTACGAAGTCACGCGTATCAACTAGTTCTTTATAATTGCCAAAAGCAAAACAAGGTCACAAGGGTACTTTCACATGGTTTAATGACTGTAAGAAATAATGTGGTATTGCTTAAAAAAAACTATTTCCTATGAATGGAATAAAGAAATCTATTTGAGAATTCATACAAATATACATGTTAAACGAACATAACAACAAACTATAAATTTTCACAGCACTCTCTTCCCACACGTCAGATCTTCTTCAATGAAGCAGTTGTAGACAGGGTGTAAAGCCAGAATAATACTTAATCAACCCACCAATCTCTACATCATGGCCTTGCAACTTTAAATTTATGTTAACACCTAGGAGTAGGAAAAGACGTATTTTGTGTACTTTGCACAACAACTTCTTTAGGTCACTGGCCTCACATTCTGGAGGACGCGTGTTTGAATCCCCGTCAGATTAGTGTTTTCCATCGATACCCCAAATCACTCCAGAAGAATGGCGGGAAGTTTCCCTTAAAAGGCCATGGCCGAGTTCCCGTTTCTTGTCTCCAGTACTTTTCCACGTCTAATAAAAAAACTTTTTGAGGTGCATAAGTATAATAAGCATTTATATCTTGTACCCGTTAATTAATTTTTTTCGTAAACAACGGTCGTAGTTTTTAAAATCTGCGATCACTTAACTTGTTATTGTTCGAACTAAACCAAAATGGAAAGAACTGATTTGGCCGTTATTACAATAAAAAATGATATTGGTTGATGATATAAAACCACTACCATCGGGTAACAGTCAAGAAAGATACGAGTACATCGACATGTAGTTGCCAAGCTTATCGATCGAAACTGATGGCTGAGTCAGCATATTGGACACGCAGGTACCACAAATTAGTTGGTATTTAATAGCACTGCTTTGATGTGCTTTCATTACACCCACCTCGTAGGCACAACGCATATGTACTCATATTGCGTTCTTTGTGAGTGGTTCCATTGGCTCATGTTCAGGTCAAAAGTAAGTCTCAAACTTCAGTGTCCGAAAAATGCAAGGCAACAAATAAACTAATTTCCTCAAGTTTATCTTTCGACACGTACATTTTTTGAAGTTTAGACCGATTAGCATCACCGAACTTTTTTTTTATTTTGCCTGCCACCATTCGTGCTATTTAGCCATTTATAAGTTTACTAAGCTTTTGAAATGTGGCTGTATCGAAGAATGTTGAGGATACACCACAGACCACACCATAAATGCTAAAGAGCTCCGGAGAGTGAAAAGTAGTATGGAAATATTGACCACCATAAAAACACGGAAGCTGAAAAATCTGAGAACCTGGACCTCAAAGACAAATACGGAGCTAATCCGAGCGTCTGCTAGAAGAAACAAGAAATGCCAAAGTAGTTGCCAACATCCGGAATGGATAGGAATTAGAAGAAAAAGAAGTTTACATGGTGCCTTATATGAGATATAAACTTGCTTAATTCATTATCCACTTAAAACAGCAAGTTTACAAAATATCATAACATGGCAAGAAATAATAATTTTACTTAAAACTTTGTGTACATTAAAATAGCAAGTTTACATAATACATTATATACATTAAAATGGCATGTTAAAAAATACACACACTTAGATAACTGGTTAAAAGAATACATTATATAACTTAAGGTTAAAAGTTTGCAGAATGCCTTATATACATTGGAATAATTTGATAAAATTGTTACAGTTGTTTGAACCATTATTAAACTTTTTGGGTACTAATTTAATTTGCTGCAAAAATGCGTTCATGATGGAGAAGAATTTATATTTGTTTGTAGCTAGCAGAGATGCAACGTTTGTAGGAAGATGCTAACCCATCTACGTTACTGAACTTAATACATAAAATAAAGCAAATGAAAATTATTTCAGACGACTGTGATCACGCGTAATATTTTCAACTAAAATTTAAAGTATTCTTAAATTTATTTTTAGGAGATCTTAATTCAGTTCTCTCACAAAAAAAAATTGGGAATAGTGTTCAGCAATTCTGGCAGTCATAGGTATTTTAGAAACTCGTCGATATATTATTTTTTAAAGTAAGAAGTAAATCCTAAAGGGAGTAGGGGTTATTTTTAGCAATATTCAAACATTTCCAACAACATATACATATTACTCGCTACAGCAGAAATTGCAGCTAATGAAGATGAGTCTATAATTGTGACTGATAAATTAAGGCACAATATCCACAGAGCTGAACTTTGCAATGAACGAACGGCTAACGCGTAACTGTGTAATAACGGAAACGGGATATTTGTACAAGAACCTCTCATGTTCTGTATAATTACGAACATGTTACTTCATCCCAGTCACTGTAGCCGTCGCTGAACATTTCGGTTTTAGTTTTCATCTAATCGTGTAACACTTGTTGGCAGTTTATAAAATATTTATCTAAACTTTACCTTTGCCTACATCATTCCACAATTTCAGGCTATGCTATTATCCCTTACCCAGTTTTTTATGGCTTTACTCCTTGTCAACATCGAGATGATTATAAGCTGGTTACACAATGTAGTGTATCTTCTTTTGTAATTGAGGCACAAAAGCTCAGTGCAATGCAAAACGTCATATTAAAGTTGTGCTGAAACAAACAGGTAAAAATCTGCAATCATAGAGAAAAATACCGAGTAACTGCTCATTGTGTCAATATGCCAAGAAACCTAATAATTAATCTACGCACCTCATCAAATATATTAGAAATTTTCTTAGTTATTTCAAAATGACATTGCCGAGTAACAAACACTTTTGACTTTCCTATTAACGTTAATGTTTAAACGTTTCTTCTATCGCGTAGTGCAAGAAGATAAGTTTAGAATTCAGTTTGAAGGATAGATTAAGTACATTGTGCTATTATAATTTATGACCTTTTTCACTTAGCCTAACCTACCTCTTTCCCCTCATATGCTGGGATATTTACTCGCAGTTCTAATGAAGCTCCACATGATACAAGGCATCATATCTCTTGCAAGACAGATAACTTTGTACTAACGTCGTAAATTTATTGTTTAAGAATTTTAAAATGGCGCTTAGTTTTTATATCAAATTGACAATGTCATCTATTTTATATTGAGTTAGAAACATGATTGAAATTGAAGCTTAATTACTTCGGGAGCATCCGAATCAGAGCGTTACTAGGGAATAGACGCATACCCTGGAGAGTGGTGTCGATTACAGTAACGGCGATCGAATCCAATTTGTTATGGTCATATGATGTGCTTCAGATTTACGTTTTAATATGCGTCATCTAGCAGTGTCCTCACTCCGCAAAGTGAATCTTGAAGTCGGTCTCTAGACTGTAGATGTCCAACCAAACTTTGGTCAGACCATTGCTTGAAAGTGGTGGTGTAGTGTGAACCCACATTTTGGATATCAGATTCAGGAATTGGAGGGGGTACAAAGAAGGGCTGGAAATTACTGTAGAACAGAATCGTAATCCATATGTTAAAAGTGCTGGAATGGGATTCATTGGAAGGTGAAGAGAGTCACGGGAGTGTACAAGGCGTATATTGGTGATGGGGGTAGAAAGATATTCCTGTAAGAATTAAAGTAATGTATGGATAGTGTTGCAAACTGAAAAAAAAAAGTTTTTTTTTCAGCTTTGTGAAAAAAAAAAACATGAAAAAAACCTAGCACCCGTGTTTTTTGTCTATTTTTTTGTTTTCAGAAAGCAATATATTTGATAAATTATAGTTTTATTTAAGGAACTTCCATATTCAAGTGTGTTTTAAGTCTTACTGAATCATATAATGTCTCACATAATGATTCAAAAGTGTATCTATATAGGTAACATAATTTCATTCATCCTCTATGTCAGTACCACATTCACTAGTATCAGCACTACCAACACTAGTTCGGTTGGTGTCGGAATTTTCTGTCTCTTCTTCTGTCTCCTCTAACTTCAGAAATAGTTAAATTTTCTTTTACTGGTTGTTCTTGTATTATACGCAAAAGATTTTGAGATTGCAATTTTAAATTGTGAGCAAAGTACACACTGTGCATAAAGACTGCGCCGATAGTTCTGTATTACGGTCTTTTAAGTTTGAATTAAAATCTATTATCATACAAAATAGGAGCTTTATTTCTTTTCAATCGTTTGTTTACACCAACGGTTGCAAGGAAACGATTCATAATTAGGGACCGTGCACAAACTATGTGGCTCGGTCCAGAGGGAGGAGGGGTTAGCTGGAAGGCTACGCTGGGCTACGTGGGGAGAGGGGGGGGGGGTTCCGAGCCAGGCCACGTAACTATCCTTTCGTAACATTTTTCACAGTTAAAATGAGGAACTGAACTCACAACAGCATGTGAGTATTTATTTCCCTCAGTTAATTATATCCGTATGTAATTTACAATAGTCTGACAAGAGAAAAGAGTACAAAATGCCTTCTGGAATCAAAACTGAAGAAAGCTACGTGCTTCGTGAGCGGATGGGGGGGGGGGGAGGGGGGAGGCAAAAGCCACGTAGGGCTACGTGGGGCTTCACAGGAGGCCAAAATGGAGCTATGTGGTTTATGCACGCTCCCTTACTGACAATTTAATGAGTCAGTACCACTATACTCTGAGAGTTAACAAGTATACGAATATAAGGAAAACCCAATAAGGCAAAAAACCGTGGATAAATTTTAAATTCCTAATTTTTTTAAAAGATCTGTAGGTAATTTTGTAGGGCTGGCAGCACTATTTCAAATATCAAGTATCAATCCAAACAATGGGGAATGGGGATTCCTTCTCGCGCAACCTAGTCTCTTAGGGAAATCCCCGTTCATAAAGAAAATTTCAGTCAATTTTGCCAATATTTTCGTAAATTTTTTTTTTCCCCCTACTGAACCAGAAAAATATAGTAGATTTTAAACTAAGATAAGTACTTAGAATAAACTCTAAAACAGTCATTTTAAACGATAACTGCCTTACAAATTTGAGATTTAGTAGTTGTGAAAAAAAAGTGTTCCAAAAAAAAAAAAAACATGTTTTCTTTCAAAGTTTTTTTTTCAAGCCAGAAAAAAAAAAACGTTTTTTTACAACACTATGTATGGAAGAAAAGAGATGAAGATGATCACAAGCTGGCGCCTGAATACAGGCATAGGGGTGTCTGAAGATTTTCTTCACAGGCAAGGGGGTCATGGAATGGAATAAGTTACCAGGAGAATTGTTCAATAATTTTCCAAAAACGTTGAAACAATTTAAAGTTGAAATTTGTTGAGGGCAAAAGTGTGTGGGTACAGGAAATGGGAAAAATTGGTGTGTAGGGAAATGGCCACCGGAGCGTGCACTCCAACGCAATTAAATTATCTTAAACATACAACACCTGTGATGAAGTGAAAGGAGACTTCTTAATGGGTGCATCAACGAATGCAAAATCTTAGTAAATCCATTAAAATTACTTAAATCCTTGCTTAAATACGGTCTGCGTCGCTCTCCTTTTCAGACAGCTTAAATCTTTTTAAATTTTCTAGGCCAATATCAAAGAAGCTCTTTCGCGCGTTCTTTTTGTCTAACTATATCAAGAATATTAGAAATATATGGCCGACCTGCGTCAGAGCTGACTGATGTCACGCTTCAGGTAGGTCACTGATCCGGGTGGTAAGTGGGGTGGAGTGATGATGTTCTCTGCAGGATCGTCTGTTCATCCTAGAAAGGTTTGTGAAATGGGTAATGGATGCCACGGATACGTCACACAAACTGAAAGCCTGCCACAAACAATGGGGCTCGTTTGACTCCCCAGGCCACGAAAGATCCCACACAAGAAAGCTTCAAAAAGTTAGGCCATGTTAGACTGCTCACTATCAAAAATTAATTTGAAACTGCAAGTAAGCGTTATGAATTTGATTGCACTGCACTGTTCAAGCTAGATACTAAAGGTATTGCGATGTTGATTAATTAAATTCTTGGGGATATACTGACGACTTATCACTTTTCCTATTTGGATGAAACGAAGCAAACATCATGTTCCGCTCCCGCAATAGAAGACGTTAACTGTATTGTAAATACAGTAATGGAAAGCATTATTAAAACATTACAAAATTTGTAACTTCCAACGAGCAGTGTTCATACCATGTTCTTTCCCTGCTTTGGATGCCACTTTTTTGCCTTAGGTCTTGAGCAATAGACGTTTTCCTTACTGCTATCAAAATTAATGTAATCATCAGTTGTGAGCAAACCGTATCACACAATACGAAAATAACAGTTTTTTGGTATAAAAACCTGGTACACTCAGTATTTAGGCTTAAATAATTTCGTCTAACTTCTGATCATATGTATAATCAACTGTATGTTGGCTTGATCACGATGTTTGTCAAAATATATGAAAGACATAGTTTCAACGTGTTGTTTTTTTAACTAAAAAATGTTGTTTTTTGCTCCTTGTGTTTCAGAAATAACAATACTTCGGACTGCCATCTTAGAAAACACACACATATCTATTTTAATGTAGGGCTCATTCAAGCCTTACCTGGTTGGCGTAAAGTGAATAATATACCTGTAATTAGCCTTCACCAGGGAGCCGCTTCCAACTTTTCTCTGAAATTCACCAAAAAGCTCAGGAAAGATATAAAACCATTTAAAAAACATTCATTTAGGCAGGGATAATGGTCCATTACTTATATTTTAATGCACAGTTTCTTTTTACTTAGGTTCATCGACCGGTATTATAATAATTCTCACTTTATCTCACAGAAGAATTCATCCACAAATAGTATATACAAGGTAACGACTTCTAATATTTTTATGCTCTCAGTTCTCAATAACTTTTCTGGTACGTTCACACTTCCAGTGTTTCTTAAGTATTTTATAACAGTGCCTAATAAATGATTCCACTTATATATCAGTCGTGCAATGATAAATAACAAATGTTTTCCATGAATAAAAATCCCTAACAAACCCTTCCATCGATTTACATTGAAGTGTCCACGTCTGGGAATCGCTTCCTGGAGTTCTTTATGACCGTTAATATGTAAATAATTCCAATACTTATATGATCAAAAACATTCAATAATTATATCAATAAATTAATTGCCAGTGAATCATTGCGCTGGTGTGCAAAACTTAAAGGCGACATTGATAAAGTAACATAAAATATTAACTACTAGGCAGAAATGAATAAGATTGCAGGAGCATGTTCCCACAGGTGCACAGAAAGCTCGAAATTATATGATATGAGGTCAGCACGGCTGGACTGCCAAATGTGTCTGACCCGCAACACGAGATAGTTGAAGTAACAGTATAACAAAATGTGTTTCAATGAGCTAACTGTTATGATACAATATGGCACTGATATCATTACAATATGACCTGGGGACAACATATGGATAACTTCACATGGTGATAAATAATGGAGAAACTGGAAGAAGGATGAAGTGTGACGAATGCAGCTCAGGATTTTAGTATTGCTCACAGGATTATTTCACGTGCATTCGGAGCATTCCTAACCACGGACCCTGTCACCCGAGGAAAAGGAGGTCGTCGACAACGGACAACTACAGCAGTTTATGACAGCTACATTGTGCAACAGGCAAGAAGGGACCCACCACAAACAGCGGATGCAATTGTAACCACGTTTAAAATACTAGAAGTCTCGCAATCTCATTCTCCATGGTGACACGGTGACTGCATATGACTGACCTCTTTGCCGGACGACCACTACATAGTGTTCCATCGACATCCGCACATCGGCTACACCGTTTGCGATGGTGCAAAGAGTATCAGGACTGGACCGATAAGGAATGGGGTCACTTGATCTTTTCAGATGAGAGCAGATTCAGTCTGAGTAGTGGTTCTGGACGTAACCTCTTCTGGCGAGAGGTGAGAACACTTATTGTACCCTGAACATAGTCAAACATGATCATTTTGGTGGTTCGAGTGTTACGGTGCCGGGAGGGATAATGTTGAATCGGCGTACCGACCTCCAAAACTTTGAAAGTGGCAAAGTTACCGGTCAGTGTTAGTGTGAAACTGTACTCCTTCCCCACGTGCACCTTTTCAGGGGTGTATTCGGCCCTGACGTCATTTTTATGGATGACTAGCTGATACCCGCGACTTCGTACGCGTGGATTAAGAATTTCTTTGCCATAATTAAATATAGAAAGTTGTTGGTAGCGAAGGATTGGTCCCAAACAACACCGAGTCGGCATAATATGGTCGGAAACCCATCACTATATCATTATTCTAACGAACTTGTCTCTTGACGAGAATCAATTTCCAACATATTTAAAAACAGAAAATCAAAAGAAGATGAGGGGATGTAAGGGGGGGGGGGAATATTAACTAAGGACAGCTTTATTTCAGTTTGGTATTTTCTTCATTCTTCAGCATGAGCATCCGATTATTGGGTTCTAATAACCTTAGCTGCTCGTGTTCTGCTAGAACTACAACTTAGGCCAACTTACGCCCGCAAGACATGCCAAAATAAACTGGTGTCAGAAACATTACACAAAATAACAGGACAGAGAAAATCGACATCTACACTAAATAATACGTTTTTTCTCTAAACGAAATTTATTAACAAATTATACACTATTGGGCGAGAAGCAGAGCATCAGCAAGCGACGTAACATTACAGACTAACACACACATCCGTCACTCTGTCACCATTCAATAAGTTCTCAGAATTTCGAGATTAAAACTGTTAATCATACCGAAAAAAATGTCGTGTGCCGTCCCTACAAATTTTATTGTCAAATTCCGTCAATATCGTCAAAACGTAACAAAAGACAGAAACTTACTTTCGCATTTATAGTATTACTAGTGCTGATTACACACACACTGTGAATCACCCCTGAGGCATCAATATAACGTAAAAAAGTGTACATCTACAGCATTGCAAGACACTCTACGATTTGCCTCGCATTGCACCCCTAACTTTGTAATTTCTTCAGTTTAACATTCATTCTGAATAACCGACGGTTCAGGCGTGACTTTTACGATAAAAATAAAAAATAAAAAAAAATAAAAAAATTAAAAATTAAATCTTAGCCCCCACGGAGATTTGAACCGGAGACCACGACCCAAACATCAGTAAGCAAGCGCTTTATCCACTGAGCTTCCTAATCGCTACACGGAAAAACTGTACAGAGACCTCCACATCCAACGCGTCTGTCTATCGCCGTTCAATAATTTTTCAAAATTATAAGACAACATGTATTATTTATACAGATAATTTTTCAACCAAATGTAGACAGTATTTTTCTCCTTGTTTCGACGTATAAGTGTATAAAGTTTCATTGAGATCGGATGAAAACTGTTGAATTGTATGAAGAACAAACAAACAAACAAACACACATACATTCATCTTTATATATATAGATAATGCGCGATCGTATCGAACAATACACGTGAGGAAGCTTTTGGAACGAGAGGATATTCGATGAATTGACTGGCCCGCGACTTAAATCCCATGTAGAATGTGTGTGATGCATTGGAGAGACTTATTGCAGCACGTCTACATTCATCAATGATCATTTAGAAGTTGTCAATCACGCTGGTGGGGGAATAGAACGCCCTACCATAAGAATTCCCCACAAAAACTGCAGCTGGCATGGAAGCACGTTACAGAGCATGAATTGCTGTCCGTGGTGAGCACATAACCTTTTAATAATGATGTCAATTACTTTTGCAATGTCCAGGAAACTGTCAGGAGTCGCAGTGAGTTCAGTGCACCTTATTCCATATCTATAAAAGTATCATTTAATTTAGTCGCGTCACGTATTTATTTCAGTTGCCTTCTCTACCATATTGTAGTAGCTCTTTCTGTCCATAATTTAAGTTTTATCGGTCTATGTTACCTGGCATGTGAACGCTACTTTCGTCCTTAAGGTTTGCGTATCAGTGTAAATGAATTCGATGTATGCTGCGGTTGAGCCCCCCATTTGAGCTCACACATTCGATGGTGTGGACAGCGATCATTTTGTTTGGACCCGACCGTACACCGTCGAAGTCCTTACCTGTTTTTCTCTATTGGTCTGTACTCGACACGTCTTTTACTCTGCGATTTCCCGGCCGCGTCATAGAATAGAAACATAAACAATAACAATGGGCAACCATAACCGCGATCGCTTATTGGTCGGCATGCGAGTCATGTTAAGCCATCCGTCCTCGTGCGTCCAATGTTCCCATTGCCTCCCTCAGCCTGGTGGCCACCTGCAAATGCTGCTGCGCCGTATTCCTTACCTGCTTTCTTATACATCACGATACTCTTATCTTTATATATATAAAAATCTCGTGTCACGATGTTCGTCCGGGATGAACTCCGAAACTACATAACCGATTTAGATGAAATTTGGCTTAATGTGTGTAATTTAGTCCAACTTAAAAGATAGGATAGTTTTTATCTGGATTATAGACCTCAATATTTATTATTTGCGAAATAAATGTTCATTAAATGTTTGTCATAGGACAATGGTTTGTAATTATTTGTAAGCCACCAAGGCTAAGCGGTCTGCTGCTAAGTGGTTAGGGCGTCTGACTGGAGATGAGAAGGTCCCCGGTTCGAGTCCCTGTCTCGGCGAAGATTTTTATAGACACTCAACCCGGCATTGACACCCGGCGCAGTATGCTGTATGAGGTGAAATACGCCAGGACGGTACTGTGGTTCGGATTCGACGTTAAAATGTAGGTCCCATGTACCAGGCAGGATGGGCGGGCTAGGTAAAGGCGGCTACGACAGGGGCAGAATGCCCAGCCAGTAGAAACCATGTCCCCAGGTCATTACGATCATACGTAATTATTATTATTATAGTTCCATAAGTTTCTAACAGATGGCGATGTGTTAACTTATCTATATAACTTGGTTAGCTAGGTTGGGTAATCATCCAGTAGATCACGTTCTGTTTCTATTTATTTATGCTACTAGTTTATTCCTAACAGATGGCGGTGTGTTAATTTATTCGAACCATCCAGTAGATGGCGTTGTATTTCGATTTATTTATGCTACAGTCTATTCCACTCAATATGTGTGAGTTTCTTCAATTTTAATTGTGCTGTGTATTGTGTTATAATTATACTGTATTGTTGTTCATCGTTTGTGTGTCTTTATACCTAACGACAAAGTAATTACACACTTGAATATAACATTGAAGAAAACGTTACGATAAATTCGAATCGTTTAAGCATTTCTCGCTAGCTTATCATTTTTCTTCGTCTTTTTGTTATGGTCAGCTAGAGACCACGTGTCAATTTCAATTCCTCTCCTGTTGTTTTTTCTTTCTTCCTCCCCAGTACTCCTTCATTATTGCACTCCTCTCTACTTATGAATCCTGCCATATTCAAAGTCTGCTATCGAAAAAATTTTCTTTCCATACAGTTCACTGGTATTATTTCGTTTCAAATCTTTCTAAACCTCTTGAAAGCCTGGTGTCATCCATGCTATAAATGTATCAAAAAAATATCATTCTTTTTCTGTTATTTTTTTCAATGTTATATTAAATTTCCTCATTAGTTCTTAACTTCCATTTTACTGTATTTTTCAATGGACCCAAAAATTCCGGTTTCACCACTGTATACTAGTGTCTTATTTTAAGGCTTTCAGAAAGGCACTTTTTGTTGTAATTCAAATATTTTTCAGTGAAATGTCGCCAAAGAATTCTAACCTCGACAATGCATGTAGCAGAGAGGCAAGACGCACGACGAGAGAGCTCATCAATCAGCAACACAAATCGCGGCAAGTAAGGAAGTTCAATGAATCCGGACAGCTGAGCGTCGTATGCAAGAATCTCAAGAACAGCGTGATGAACGTCTGCGACAGAATATATCGAGAACAAGAGCGGCACGAGAACAGCACATAGCTACATTTAGAGAAAGATATCGAGAGAGAGAGCAAATCAGCCGTGCATTAACACGTGTATCATTTGTTCGTCTTGCGTTCCAATATGCACCAGCCATTGATTACTCTGCACATTCTAAAATTGCAATCGGTGCAATGAACAAAATAGGCCAGTATTATCAGGCGTTGAAATTCCGCAATGAAGCAGCTGGCATGCTGTTGTGCATCAGGAAAAGATGTATTATTACCACTACCCAATCCGCCAGAACATTTACAATCCTTCTTGCTGGCGAATCAAACGATTCGAAATTGTTTCTGCGCAAGACACGCAAATTCAATTTTTGCTTCCAGATGACGTCTTTTGGGGCAACAAAAATTTGCGATCTTACATCTTATGGACGTCATTTTGAAACTAAATTCAAAATACAAGGCCAGGTGTACCATAAGATTGGGTTGTTGATGCCGATGCCAAACGATGACCCAAAGTTTCTACAAATCTATAGGAAATTGTGAGGAACGCTTGAAAACTAGGTGACAGTATAATTTCATCGAACAAGCAGAAGAGAGAGCAATTGTGGTATTGTTGGAAAATTGTTTGGAAAATAATAATCAACTTATTCAATTGTGTCGCCGCAATTAAAAAATGACAACTATCAAATTTTCATCAAAGCTGACAAATTACCATCAGGAGGGCACGCTGGCAGATTCAACGCGCCAACCGTAGATGAAGTTGCAGTTTTTATGGTTGGTAGCTCAGTTGATTAAAGTCACACGTGATGATAGAACTGTTAGTATAATTTCGGATCTACACCGTTCGTATGACGCACTCCAGTATCCACTGATATTCTGGCAAGGGCAGAATGAATATCACATCAACATCAAACAGCGTGGTCCAGTTGCTGGTAAATTTAATATTCAACTATTTAATTTGTTATTTTATTAGTACAGTAGACCCGCGGTATTCCGAACAGGGGCCGGATTATAGCGGGCCCACTATATTGATTTCTTATTCTTTTTTTTACTATTTAATTTATTATTTTTTCAAGTAATAAAACAAATAAAAAAGTTACTTCAATGAAGTACTACGCCCCCCGATTGATGATTACACGTAATTAGGATAACTATATCCATCGATATCGTCAACTGTGCCTTCAATACGTCGTGGATATGTACGCCAAGGTTGAAAACAAGCATTTGCGATTTATTCGATACAACCAGGCTAAATTACGATCGGAGGAATACATCCTCTTACGAGATACTGTTATCGGCAATATTTATGAAAATTTAAATGCCAATGATATCGGTAATGCATTTATTTTACCTTCAAGCTACATCGGCAGTTCACGGAACGTGAAGGAATATATACAAGATGCGATAACTTACGTACGTCATTATGGTCGTCCAGATTTGTTTATTACATTTACATGTAATCCGAATTGGGAGGAAATACAAACTTTGCTATCACCAGCCCATCAATCAATGCATCGTCATGATGTCACGGCACGTGTGTTCAAACAAAAATTAAAATCATTGATTGATATAATTGTAAAACATTCAGTTTTCGGTAACACACGTTGCTATCTGTATTTGATTGAGTGGCAAAAGCGAGGTTTGCCTCTTTCTCACATTTTGATTTGGCTTGAAGTTAAAATCCGTCCAGAAGAAATTGATCAAATAATTTCAGCCGAAATTACGGACCCATTAATTGATCAAGAATTGTTTGATATTGTTACCAGTCACTCGATCCACGGACCATGCGGTGCTTTTAAAATGACATCGCCATGCATGGAAGGTGGAAAATGTAAGAAGTGTTTTCCAAAGGAATATACGAATGATACTATTACGGATATCGATGGTTATCCGTTGTATCGCCGCAGAAACGCTGACAATGGTGGCCAAACATTTACAATGCGAATGTCAAATTCTAGAAACTAAGTTGAAATTGACAATCAGTGGGTGGTACCATACTCACCATTGCTTTCAAAAACGTATAAGGCTCATATTAATGTCGAGTTTTACAGTTGTGTAAAATCCATTAAGTAGGTTTGCAAATATGTTAATAAAGGCATTGATTCGGCCGTATTTGAAGTCCAAAATGTAAATAAAAATGACGAAATAACACGATATCAAATAGGTAGATACATCAGCAGCAACGAAGCTATCTGGCATATTTTTGGTTTTCGCATCCATGAAAGAGACCCTTCCATCCAATATCTTGCATTACATCTTGAAAACGGTCAACGTGTTTATTTCACCGAAGAAAATATTTTCCAAAGAATACTTGAGCCACCAAAAACGACAAACCACAAACTGAATTTTTCACATTGTGTCAAAAATCTGATGTGTTCCGCCAATTCGCAAAAGCATTATTATATACCGATGTTCCAAGCTATTTTTCATGGAACAAATTAGGTAAAAAATGGTAGCCACGTAAACAAGAAGAACCACATCCTTCGATCGCAGGTATATTCAGAGCAAAGACTTTTACACAGTGCATCCAAAACAACGTGAATGTTTCTTTCAGCGTTTGTTAATGGTGAATGTTCCCGGACCAGCTTCTTTCGAATGTTTACGAACAGTTAATGCTCGAGTGTTCAATACATGGTAGACGACAATTATTGGGACCTGTCACTTGCTGATGCAGCGTTGACAGAAACGCCGAATAGTATTCGTCAAACTGTTTGCAATTATTTTGACATGTTATCCAACACAATCTTCGAGTTTGTGGGAAAAATATAAAAACAGTATGACTGAAGATATAACTGAAATTTCAATTTATATAAATAAATAAAAAATAATTTATTTATTTATTTTATAAATATCAATTTTTATATAATTTCAATTAAGTAATTTGTAATGAAATGTAAATTAAATTTTTTATGATCGTTTGTCCTTAATTTCAACTCTCCGTAACTCTTTACCAATTACATTTGAATTTCCAAATCGACTATAATGTTTTTGTCTTTATTGTTGAATATTAATTTGACTACTTGAAGAAGTTTGGAATAACATTAATCCAACGTACTATAATTACTAAGTCACAGCAACGCGTGACCGGGTCAGCTAGTTTCTGAATGTAAACGAATCGGCACATGCGATGCATTACAATATATTTTATATAACTTAATGAATAACAGATTTTTCAGACTTTCGCGGCGTCTTTGTTAATAATTACTGGTTTTACGAAGTAAGCCTCGTTATTTATTTTACAGTCCGAGTATGGGAGCCGAATGCTCAGATCGTTACATAAACAAAGTGGCTTACCAGGTAAAACCAGTAATCACGATGAATAAAATTTACTTTCAGTAATTAAAGTTCTGAAAAACACAGTGTCGTATATACTGAGTTATTCACTTTAGCAGCTTAAACAATGACTCTAAACACAGCGGAATACTTTTGTGCAATTTAAGGCTTCATTGAATATACTGTAAGTTGCGCTGGTTAATAATTGGTAATTCCCTTTCGCAACCAACGACCCCTTTAGCCCTATTTAGACATGACAATGGCTTTGCACTTTTGCCTTCAACGCACGAAACTTACTACCAACACTTTTCTCAATTCCATTTTAGCTAAATTCAGAAAACAGCCACGCACATGCAATTTCCCAGCTATAAAATTTTACCGAAAGAGCATACACGCTCCTTCGCTAATAACTGTCGAATGGTAGCCATCTTAAGCATCGACTCCTACTTTTACCTTCTGCATAATTTATCTGTGTGATGAAACTTTGACAACTTAGCTATGGAAGGGGGTTCTTGTGCGGAAAACCTCTAGTGCAACTTTTTCCCCTTGTTAAGCTTCTAGTCCGCCAGCTTCGGTAGCGTAGGGGCTAGACTACTGGCCCCGCGAGCCAATGGTCACCGGTTCGAGTCCGGCCGAGGGCATGGGTATTAAGTGCTGTCTGTGTGCATATGGAGTCTCTCCTATGGTGTCTATAATTACCAGAAAAACAATACCTACAATGCAGAAATTGCAAACAATGAATGAACGGAAATAACAATTGAGTTGGCTGTATCGCATAAGAGAAACAAAATTCTATTAAAAATGTTTTTTTCGTTCTTACATATCCTTAATGCCACTAAACTACACTAAAAATGTGTAGTTATTTATGTTAGTATTTCCATCAACTGAATAACTCTCCTCTGATTATCATAACACGATAGCCGCATTATAAAATGGATGTTAAAACTATCGCGTTATTCATTACGTCAAACCTCCGTAATTATTTATTTTACCGAGGACACTGATTTACTTTTTACATGGTAACAATATATTAATTTCGCCAGTTCTCAGAGTGACTAAAAACGTATAAACACGAGACAGTACACCAGATAAAGATGTTGACTGAGCGTGGTGGGGGTTAATGTTCTGCCATCGCATTCAGGAGGACATTGGTTTGCATCCCCGTCAAGGCATCCATATTTGGGTTTTCCATGGTGAATTCCGAGATGCTTCCTTCAAAAGTCCATGGCTGAATTCCTTCCTGTTCTTTGTACCGTCCATTCCGTCTATAATGACCATCGGCGTAAAAGCATAAGCAAAAAAAAAAAAAAGATAAAATGGTTGAAGAATATTCAGATATCGCTGTGATTTAATTTAAATCTAAAATCAAATTCGATAGGTGTAATTATGCTGCTTGTTTAATATAAAACAGTTAAATGCAAAAATATATTTGTATCATAAGAGATATTACTGCCTTAAATTTCTCAGTGAGAGGACGTTTCTTGTTAAATAAGTCTTAAAAAATGTAGTTATACAGTTTGAGGAAGTATCGGAGATTAACATGTACTCTTACAAAAACAAATTGAATTATGGTTGTACGGAATACAGTAACAAGAACATCAAACATACATATTTTCATCCTAGACGTATCCATATGATTTCTGGGACAGCATTAGAGAGAAAAATATATTAACCGATTTCCTATTATTGTTAACTGATAAAAAGAAACCGTGAGTACCATTAAAAGACTATCTACCTAGTGCAGTAAAAACTAGAAACGTGCACTCTTTTAAAGAAAATGAAAATATGGCTAATTATACTCAATGGTAAAAATATTGGGATGTGACAATAATGAAAATGGATACTTTTGAAATATGTGATTTTAAAAACAATATAGAGAGCTCACGAATAGAAATTTAAGCATAGAAATAAAAGAACTTTTTGTTTATGAAAATAAGTAATAAGAACGAAGTAAGAATGAGAAGAATATACATTTATAATACCATCAGAATAATATTGTTGGCTGCGTTCAGAATACTTTAAAAAAAAAAAAAAAAAAAAAAAAAAAAAAAAAAAAAAAAAAAGAATAATTACTATTGGATTGCTTGCGACTGGCTTTCAAAGGTCGCTCTAAACACAGCTTTTCTCTTAAGCTGGAAGTAATAAGGGTATTTTTTTATAAGAAAAAGTATCTGAGTTTTACTGAGAATGAGATTGATTTAATAGAAACAACCCAGTCGTATTCAGAACATCTCATATATATTTGAATTTGAACTATTTATATATGATCAGCTTTTGAGGTTAGATATTACACTAATCGCGCATACCTCGTTGCTTACGAAGGCTTTCCAACGAAGTGCAATAACTCGTTCAATATTGTTCGAATTGATGGTGTAGTCGTAGCTTTCTTATTGCAATTCTTGGGTCGGAAACCTTACAAGGCTACTCAGACAAGCACCGAAGGCAATCTCGTACACTTTTTGGATGCATCAAGATCACTAAACCCACTTTTTCCCTGCGTCGGCAATATTTGACTCTCTCGCTCCCCTTATCACGAAATCGTTCGACTCCGATACGCAATGTTTGTGGCCTTATAGGTCGTCACCCTCGCTTTACCATAGTTGAATCCCTAAACATTAATAAAACGTTGAAGAAATCGTAGCTTTGCTTATACAGGGAAGCACAGGAGTATAGTTCTGATTGAGTGTGGATGGAAGATATCATTAAGTCATAATAGGACTGAGACGAATCTTTCTGGCAGTCATATGGAACCGGGCTATTACATACTGGCAAAACTTGTTACATTTACTGGATATTGCATAGAAGTTTTCCGAAAATATTAATTACCAATGATTATTCAGTGTAATAAATCATCTACTATATTGTCATAGTTTTTACAATGAGAATTAAACTATGATTCGTAAATGTCCGCATTCACAATGGAAGATAGAGAAAATACACATTTGACGATAATCAGAATGGAGATGCACAGTTGAAATTTTGACACACGTGGTTCCAAGATATATATACACGCAAAGAAAATTTAATAAAAACTAAACATATAACAAATGATATTCCAAGAAAGTAGTACGTAAAAATCTGAATTATTATAACTATTATTATAGCACTGTATGTATTGGATAAGAATAAGTGTAAGTGAATTAAGAGGTAGTCGTCATTGAAAGCAAGAAAAAATCAATAGATGTGCTTACCAATAGTTTTTGAAGAACGTTTCATATAAATTTAATCGACGGATAACAGAACTAGAACCACGGATAACATCAAGAAAAAAAAATTACTAAGAAATAATATTTGTATAGACTTTAAACACATAGAAGAATTCTGCCTAGAAAACGTAATAATATCTGTATTGAGTATTCAACAATTATTACAGAACAGCAACTATAGCAGAATATGTTCTAGAAATTTATGTATTTTTTTTAAAGGCACCTCTGTTCTAGACTTCATAGGATACAGCCGAGGAACATTCGGATCCCACCAATGGCTTACCCACCACCCTAATTGCAATTATTAGGCAGTCTGCTAAGTGAATTTTTACTTTCGAATATATATTTGTCAAAAGTGGAATAACGTAATGTCACCTTAGCACAAATCTTGCAACGCTGGAAGACCTGAGGTCATACTCAATTGTTTTTAGTGGCATAAATTGTCTTTGTTAGGTTTGTCTGTCAAAAAGCCAGAAAAAATAAAGGATAATATTTTAATCATACATAATGTGAATTCACTTGATAGAGCGTGAATAGATGCGTTGTGGCTGTTTACAAAAGTTCTTCTGTGAGAAACGTATATATACGTTTATTTGTAGACGACCGAAAACTATAATTGCTTAAAGAGGATATAACATACAATTTTTATACTTAGTCAAACCGTGAACTATGTAACACTTTAACCATCGTAAGTAGTACGAAAAATATTTTAATTTTTTAAGAAATCACACTTCGATCAAAAGTTTAATTCAAAGCAGAATACGATTATTGAATGTAAAGGCTCAAGCTATTACGTCACTTTTTTGTGTTTACAGTTGATTAATTAATACTACAGGAATAAACCCAAAACAAATCTCAACTATGTACAGTGAACCATTAAAGATTAAAGAACTGTATCAAAAGAGAATAAAAAAAAAGATCGCAGGCAACAGAAATGAAATATTTAATAGCCTCTTGTGGATTAAGCCCAACGCAATTGGTAGAAGTAAGGGTGAAGGTTAATACTCTCAGCCACCCTCCCACCACCGAAATAACAGAATACTAATTCGCTGCAAAGTTCACCTCTTCAACTGGTTCGTAATTGGCAAAAGGGATGAATTTTTCAATATGTAATCCAAATGTCGGAATTGTAGTACGCTAGTTTACAAATGACAAGTTAGGTTTGCCAGAGACAAAAACATAGAAATTTGGTTAGAAACCTGAGTTCGAACTATGCCACTTATTCGTCAAAAAGAGGAAAATGTAGTGTAATATACCAGATTTCAAAGAAAATAAATATTTTGCGGAATGTGGTTACGACATATATGAAGGTTGAGTGATTCTAGACGGACAAAATAAATGCCCAAGTATCGCACACCTAATATATGAAATGTGAATGATTGGTACTCTTGTAGAGCGAGAAGTGGTCACTGATTAATCACCATTACGAGCGTTAACTCCAGTCTTCCTGTGAATGATGAGTCACCAGTTGAACATGAACTAAATCATTTCAATCAGTTACAGCTTTGAAAATTTCTATATAGCTCTACGCACCCTCATGCAGACAACAGGGAATCTTCCGTCAAAAGATAGCACCTGGCCTATTCTTTGTATATTAAGAGGTTTACAGGTAGCACAGTTTATCAACAGCAAAAGACGTTTCTCAGATGGTAGAGCGACAGACTGCAATCCGGACTGCCGTAGTTTTATCGCTGACTACGCAGAGGATCTTTCTTCAAAATTTGAACGGCTGCCCAGGCTCATTCAGCCCACTGTTAAATTATTGCTGAAGACGAAACTCGTCTGTGACATTAACAATGGTTCGAGCCTGGCGCAGATCCCGTCACCTCCTCTTTAGTGACGAAAAGTAAAAGATGCGAATACAAAGCTTTACATCCGTGGATATATTCCTGTAGACCTACTAAACATCGACAGGGAAGGAAAAAAGAAGTGTGTCAATATTAGGTGACAAAATTCTTATGTAGACTTTCAGTGCTTAATATCACAGATTCTTGTTTCATGGAAATTGGCTTTCTGCGGAATTTATCTCTAAGGATGTCTTCTTTTACCATACGTAGGTTGACTGATAATAGTTGTCATTACTTTTAGTATTTTTAAAGTCAGTACCAGATATATTATGAAATATTTAACAGCATTTCTAGTAAGTATGTTGAACGTTTCAGCCAAGAATTCTCTTTATATTTCAGTTCACTGATTACACAAACGTTTTATGTCACTAGTTTGCCAATATACTCCATTAGCAGCTTTTTGTTCTCAAGGTTAAAGAACCACTCTAACCCCCTCCCCCCTCCCCAGGCAGTTGGGTTCACTTTAGAAATCGTCCTTAAACTGCTTTCCCTGCTTTCCCTGCTTTCCACAAGACTATTTATGGTCAGAAGAATTCCTTCTTCAGCTGATTCTATATCATATTGTAAAATCACTGAAGTGTGGAATCGGTATGTTAATTCAGTGACTGAGGCATGTAACTTGAGATCGGAAAGGTCTTCGGTTCACATATCTGTCTCGTCTGTGATTTTTAAAGGCCCTTCGTCCTTGGTAAAGCTTGCTTTGTGTGTTTTAAGTACTCCAGAACGCTTCCGTGATTCGAATTCCACGTTAAACTGTATGTCCATTATACCTGACGGAAGAAGGATATGAAGATAGGCTGCTACGATAGCGGCGGATTGTGCAGCCGGTAATAAACCCTATCAAACAGATCCTAAAGTTTTTGATGGGTATGGCGTGCTCGGTTTCCTATGCACCAGCGATTAACGTGGAGTGTATTACCCCAACATACTCACTGACCAAGGAAATCTAAACTGGTGTGCCTTCCTGTCGTCTCCAATTACGGTAAGTCCTGTAAGTGTTATTGTACGTGCAGATGACTTTCATTAGTGTGTGTTGAGCGCAATTTATTCTCCGTGTTTCTCCTAAGATGTAAAGATAAGCAAAGAAAGGAACCCGATCAGGCCAATTACTCCAGTAGACACCCAAGCGGAGGCCAGAGTAAACTTCCCCTTCCAACTGACGAATCACAATTAATTGTATCATACACACACCATACCCATTGCTGACATATTTCAGATATACCACTGACACTTAAAACATATCTGTTGATTATGAATTATACACCACTGTCTCTTTTATCCTGCTGGGCAAGCAAGGGAAGGTGAAAATCGACTTTGCATACATAATCATGTATTGTCGTTATTTACTGGTGCCACAGTATATCACAACCTCAATTTCACGGAACACTGGAAAACAAGTTAACGGAAAAGCCTACTTATATTGCAGTATTTTCAGATATTTTTACTATCTCAGTCCGCACTCAGGAACATCCTGCGTAGGGAAATGGATCAGCGATATTTGTCCTGATCCAGTCTAATGTCTGATGACGACTATTATTACTATTAGTCCACAACAATAAAAAATTTAACACAGGAAAATGAGCGTCACAACTGCCTGCAGACTGTATAAACTTTGTAGCAAAGTGTTTCATGTTATTAAATTTGTTTATCTTGAGTGACGAACCCAGTGAAATGGATCTTCAGTTAAGGATAGGATTTCGTACTCGGGGGATGTGGGTTTGAACCGCGATCTGATCACACCGCTACGGGGTTTCCATTGCTTTCTGAAACCAATTCAGGTGAATGCTGAAATAATTCTTTCAAAAGACCGTGCCCTAATTTCTTCCCTTTTTTCCTGACCCCAATTCTCTCTGGATTCTAATGACCTCAACATTGACGAGTCACAAAGACCTGACGAAAAAAAAATAAAATAAAAAGGAGGATCGAATTTACGATCAAAAAAAAGTTTTTTTTTCTATTGGCGGATTTACATAAACAGGAAAATCGCTTGTCTCAAGCTTACATTCTGATATTTTCAGCAAGATTTAAATTAGCGTCAGTTCGGATTCGACCTGGGGTACGAACACATTTAATCAGTTATTGCTTCTCTCCTCTGATTCCTATATTTGGAAACAAAAATTGAGAAAATACAAGTATACATACTAATAGAATCAATACAAAATTCTATCTCTCTATGCTCCCTCGGTTGCCGAATTTCGTTTGAATGATATAAAGGAACACGGAAAATATAAAATACAGAAACTTGGGCAGGAAAATACTCTCGCGGTTACTCAGTCATATTTGATATATTTGTTATATTTGTCAGCATCAACGTGCCTTCTTATGGTTCTATTAATTCATTTCTGTTTTTTGCTTCAAAGTCTCAAACTCATTGCAAACTGCCCAAAACAGTATCCCTACAATCGTAATTGTATTCTAGGAGAAAGTAAGACTGTTGTGAACTGGCTAACAGCATCCAGCTTTACTGTGCGGGATCGTTCTATCCACTCAAGCGGTTTGCAAAGTCTGAGAATAGCTGACAATATTTAAACTCTGTCACTAAGGCTGGAAGCCCTCAAGGGGTAGAGCCCGGAAAATGTATTTTCCATTCGCGTGGTAAGTGGCTACATTCAGCTGCGGCTTTTCTCTAACAGATTAAATACCTCCTGCCGTCAGTTATCTGCAAATAAATTTTGTGAACATTATTCATCTGTGACTAATAACTATTCTTGGTTTTTCGAAAACTTTCAGTAATTCATATTACATTCAGCATAGCTTCATTTTACTTTCACCACAATGAAAGGAATTTTGTTTTAGTCATTCTATCGTTTTAGCAGATATTATAATCGTTATAATCTCCTGCAGTGTGTTACAAACAATGTTTTAATTCAGGAGTTTATGAAGTCTTTACAATTCGTAAACGTACAGAAATGTTTATTACAATTTTTTCTTTCGCCTTAGACAAGAAGAAATTTTGTATGATTACCAACAACCGCATCTTTTATTTTGATTCGTTAGCCAAGTGTGGTTTGGCTAGTCATAGAAATATATTTTGTCACTTTCTAAACAATATTCCAAGTTTTTCTTCAACATGGATCTGAACAACGTTGCTCCAAAGTGTTTTAGTTTCACAGTATTACGAGAAGTTTTTGATACTATTTCTGTGTTCAAAACTGTGAATAACGCACTATACTGTGTATCTCACTCGGCCATTCGATGGTAATTCATTTCAATGCTATTAGCGTAATGTTAATTATTTACAAAAATTGATTAACTTGCAACTCAGCAAATGGCTCGTAACATCCATTTAACAGCGTTTATCATTAAAGATGTTTAACCTTTGATAATGTAAAATTACAAAATAATAATTAAATCGCTGTCATTTTAAATTGTTATTATAACTACGCACGTTTGCTATCTTCTCAATTTTTAAACTAGTCAAAGAATTAAATCATTAAATCGTCTGTAAATATCTGATGCAAGTCCAACACTTCTTATTCCACATGATAGCAGTAACATCTGTAATCAGTGTGGCTGATCAATTACGGGTTAATATTTTCATATTGATACCTTGAATATCAAACAGTAAAGAAACAATCAGGTTTCTCTATTTATACATATTGTACCTCTCAATTTTTAAAGTTAAACCAAAGTGATTTTTTACTAACCTACTGAATTTTATATTGAAAAAAGTGAATATTTAACGAATTATGTCAAGTTCAAGAAACACCACACCCTTTTCTACCATTAGATTATGTAATGGTACAAATGGTACATTTTCTGAATCCTTATATCTATAGGAAATACAAAGCGACTGAATATCCCACTAACGATTTTTATAATTCCATGTTCAATTTTGACCTGCCTCCATTGCTAAACTAGTGAATAAAAATTATGAGTAAAAATATCACTTACATCACACTTGTAAACTAGTATGTTTTTCTAATTAATAACACAGGTATTGGCAGAAACTAACAGTGTTTATACCAATACACTTTTATTTGAATACATTTATATGCACAAAAATCCCATTAAGTCTTTTTTTTTAACAGTTTAACGTCCCTTTATAACAACGTGGTCTTTAGAGACGGGAAAGGATGGGGGCAAGGAATGGGAAGGAATTCGGCCATGGCCTTTTTGAAGGAAGCATCCCGGCATTCACCTGGAGTGATTTGGGGAAACCATGGAAAACCCAAATCTGGATGCCCGGACGGGGATTCGAACCGCCGTCCTCCCCCCATTAAGTCGGAAACATGTATACTGGTAATAACAACAATTAATAAAAAGCTGTTAATAATGCTACGGGGGTTTATCGTCCTCAAGAAAAGTACTAAACAGAAATGTTCTTTCAGATATTTTTGATGAAAATCTGACAGCCTTTCTTCGAGTTAATTATTATCCTCTAAATGTATTACTTTTGCGAGAATATAAAACAAAAGCTTTTCAACAAATTAATCTAAATCAAGAATTTCGTCTTAGAAAATTAAGTAATAAAATTAGTATCCCTTACGACTGCGAGGCTACGAAAATTTTTAGGGTTTAATGTAATTGTTAATATTAAAGTTACTTAGAGGAATAAAGCTAGCACATACGTATCAGGACACGGATAATAGACGAAAGTAATTACTGAAAACGGTTTTAGGATGTCGAAAAACGTAAAAATCAAAATAGGTTATGGAGTCGAGTATTTATTACAGTAGGGTAGGCCTAGTATTTTTCGATAACTGACGTATAACCAGAAAGTTAATTGGCTTCTGACATCTTAATAAGCAAAAAAAAAAAAAAAAAAATGATGTACAAGGTTAAAGTAAGTCTGCTGTGTGTTGGCTTCCTTTGGATCCTCTTTGTGGCTATTGAAAGGATGAGACGGGATTTAAAGTCAAGGACAAAAGCCTCTTGTTATTTACAACTTCCCCTAAGCTGCGGCGTTGTTGAGGTTAATGCTTCCTTGATCACGTCGGCATTGAAGGCCGTAACACGTTTAGGATGGAGTGCTCATTAAAGAGATTAGTTAATGGCAGGCGAGTCAAAAGCATCATCTAATAATGCGCATGCTTCACTTGTTATTGCATAGCCTCTTTAAGTATTATTCCCTGCGCAACTTCATTGCATAATTTATTCCTTAAAAATGTACTAAAAGCGTGAAGATATACCCGACAAACTCCTTTGGTCGTTGCATTTTTTTACTTACTCTTTTTGGTTGTAAACTTTGTTAATACCTCTGTTGCACTAGCAGTAGGGAAAGGATTAGCCTTTATCATCTCATAATTCTGATTTCTAACCTGACAGCTTAATAAATAAATTAAACATTTGTATTTCTACCTTTACGTCTCTAGAGTGACAGTCTTAGTATCGCTGGCATAAATTTCAAAAATAAATAAATAAATAAAAATTAGCAGTGTTCTTTAAAATTCTCATTGAATATTCTTCTTCTCTCAGTGCTTTCGTTACATTGTATTAAATATATCACACAAAAGCATTATTAAACAATATATATTTAGGTGGTCTTTCTGGAAATTGTGCGAACAACAAATATGTTTAGTACTGTTTCAATCGCGAGTTCGGTAATAGTATTTGGTAGGAACAGATATCCAGGTTTTTATTAGTTTCTCGAAATAAATCCTGACTAATGCCTCGATGGTACCTTTACAAATGCCATTGACGATTTCCTTCCCGTTACTTAACCAAAAAACTGTTTCGGCTCTAATGACCCTATCGTTGACGACCGTGATATCATAATTTTTAAAAAAAAATGCAGATCTTGAATCAATCTTGCCTTAGAGTAATTAATATTATGCAACAACTGTATCTTTTATATATATAAAAATCTCGCGTCACGATGTTTGTCCGCGATGAACTCCGAAACTACTTAACCGATTTTAATTTGGCTTACTGTGTGTAATTTGATCCAACTTAAAATACAGGATAGTTTTTATCTCGATTATTGACCTTAATATTTATTATTGCGAATTAAATGTTCGTTCAATGTTTGTCATAAGACAATGGTTTGTAATTATTTGTAAGTGCCACACGTTTGAGCATTCTGGTGGCTCTGGGATTAAGGCGTCTGACCGGAAAACTAAAGTTCCATGATTCGAATCCACGTGCTGGTGGGGATTTTTGTACCCACTTAACTCGGCCTTCTCCTCCGTCGCAGGGGTTGAATGCGCAGCCAATAGAAACCCTGTCACCAGGTCATTACGACCGCACGAAATTATTATTATAGTTCCATAGGTTTCTTACAGATGGTGATGTATTCATTTATCGACCCAACACTTGGTTATCCAGGTTGGGTACCCATCCAGTAGATGGTGTTGTGTTTCGATTTATTTATATTACAGTCTACTCCACGTCATATGTTTTTATGTATGACATAACCCAGTTTCGTGAATTTTTCGTGTAGTATCATTTTGATAATTGTGCTGTGTATCGTTTGTTTGTTATATATAACGACAAAAGTAATTACACCCATGAATATAAGATTGAAGAAAACGTTACGATAAATTAAAAAACTTGTAAGTATTTGTTGCTTGCTTCTCATTTTTCTTCTTCTTTTCATTATGGCCAGCTAGGGACCACGTGTCAATTTCAATTCTTCCCCTGTTATTTTTTTCTTTCTTGCTGTCCAGTACTCCTTCACTATTGAACTGTGTTTTTTCTTTCTCTCTTCAGACCATTTTGCACCGGTTTTCTTCTCCTCTCTACCTTGGAATCTTGCCATATTCGAAATCTGCATTCGAAAATATTTTCTTTCCGTTCACTGATATTATTTCGTTTCAAACCTTTCTTAACCTCTTCAATCCCCAAAACTATTTTAATATCATTTTTGCTAGCCTGGTGTCATCCATGCGATAGATGTGTCGAAAAAATATCATTCTCCTTTTTTCTGATTCTGTTACTTTTTCAATGTTAAGATATATTTCCTCGTTAGTTCTTATCTTCCATTGTACTGTATATTTCAATGGACCCAAAATTTTTCTTATTATTCTCCTTTCCAAAACTGCAGGTTTTTTCTAATTTAATAGCGAGCCGTTTGGTGGCTCAGTGGTTAAGGCGTCTTACTGGAGCTCGAAAGGTCCCCGGTTCGAATCCCTGTCTCGGCGGGGATTTTCATAGGCCTTTAACCTGATTTTCACCTCTGGCGTGATGAACGTTTGCGACAGCATATATCGAGAACAAGAGCAGCACGAGAAAAGCACATCGCTACATTTAGAGAAAGAGAACGAGAGAGACAGCAAACCAGCCGTGCATTAACACGTGTATAATTTGTTCGTCTTGCGTTCGAATATGCACCAGATACTGATTACTCTGCATGTTCTAAAATTGCAATCGGTGCAATGGAAAAAGTATGCCAATACTGTCAGGCGTTGAAATTCCGCAATGAAGCAGTCGGCATGTGTTGTGCACCACTTCCCACTCCCCCAGAACCTTTGCAATCACTTCTTGCTGACGAATGAAACGATTCGAAATTGTTTCTGCGCAAGACACGCAAATTCAATTCCTACTTCCAGATGACGTCTTGTGGAGCAACTAAAATTTGAGATTTCACTTCTGATGGACGTCATTTTGAAACTACATTCAAAATACAAGGCCAGGTGTACCATAAGATTGGGTCGTTGATGCCGATGCCTAGTGATGTCTAGGAGTTTCTCCAAATCTATTTTATGGGAAGTTGTGAAGAACGCGTGACATTTCGGTGCCAGTATAATTTCATCGAACAGGCAGAAGAGAGAGCAATTGTGGTATTGTTTGAAATTTTTTTGGAAAATAATAATCAACTTATTCAATTGTTTAAAAAAGTGTCGCCACAATTTAAAAATGACAACTATCAAATTGTTATCAGAGCTGACAAATTACCATCAGGAGAACACGCTGGCAGGTTCAACGCTCCAACTGTTGATGAAGTTGCAGTTATTATAGTTGGTGATCCAGTTGACAATAGAGCCATTAAAATAACACGTCGAGATAGAACTGTTAGTATAATTTCGAATCTACATCGTTCTTTTGACGCAGTCCAGTATCCACTGATATCCTGGCAAGGGCAGGTTGAATATTACATCTACATCAAACAGTGTGATCCAGTTACTGGTAAATTTAATATTCAACTATTTAATTCGTTATTTCATTAGTACAGTAGACCCGCGGTATTCCAAACAGAGGCCGGAATATCGCGGGCCCACTATATTAATTTCTTATTCTTCTAATTTTTTTACTACTTCATTTCTTATTTTTTCAGGTAATGAAACAAATTAAAAAGTTACTTCAATGAGGTACTACGCCCACCGATTAATGATTAGACGTAATCAGGATAACTATATCCTTCGATATCGTCAACTGTACCATCAATACGTCGTGGATATGCCTGCTAAGATTGAAAATGAACGTTTTCGATTTGTTTGATACAACCAGGC
The DNA here is from genome assembly GCA_031002005.1 of Vandiemenella viatica. Lineage (NCBI taxonomy): Eukaryota > Metazoa > Arthropoda > Insecta > Orthoptera > Morabidae > Vandiemenella > Vandiemenella viatica. The sequence continues at coordinate 44,295,961 of CM061921.1, read as the reverse complement.
AAAATTAAGATCGGAGGAATACATCCACTTACGATATGCTATTATCAGCAATAAAGATGAAAATTTAAATGTCAATGATATCGGTACTGCATTTATTTTACCTTCAAGGTACATCGGCACTCCACAGAACATGCAGGAAAATATACAACATGCGATGACTTCCGTATGTCATTACGGTCGTCCAGATTTTTTTTATTACATTTATAGGTAATCCGAATTGGGAGGAAATACAAACATTGCTATTACCAGGCCAACAATCAATGCATCGTCATGATATCACGGGACGTGTATTCAAACAAAAATTAAAATAATTGATTGTTTTAATCGTAAAACATTCGGTTTTCGGTAACACTCGTTGCTATCTGTATTCGATTGAGTGGCAATATATACTATTACGGATATCGACGGTTATCCGTTATATCGCTGCGGAAACGCTGAGAATGGTGGCCACACATTTACGATGCGAACGTTAAATTCTAGAAACCAAGGTGAAATTGACAACCAGTGGGTGGTACCATACTCACCACGTCTTTCAAAAACAAATAAGGCTCTTATTAATGTCGAGTTTTGCAGTTCTGTAAAATCCATTAAGTACATTTGCAAATAAATTAATAATGGCAGTGATTAGGCCGTATTTGAAGTAAAAAATGTAAATAAAAATGACGAAATAGCACGATACCAGATAAGTAGATATATCAGCAGCAACGAAGCTACCTGGCATATTTTTAGTTTTCCCATGCATGAAAGAGACCCTTCTATCCAGTATCTTGCAATACATCTTGAAAACGGTCAACGTGTATATTTAACCAAACAAAATATTCTACAAAGAGCACTTGAGCCACCAAAAACGACATTAACTGAATTTTTCACATTGTGTCAAAAATCTGATGTGTTCGGCCAATTCGCAAATACATTATTATTTACCGATCTTCCACGCTATATTACATGGAACAACTTAGGTAAAAAATGGTAGCCTCGTAAACAAGGAGAACCACATGCTTTGATCGCAGGCATATTCAAAGCCAAGACATTAGGACGACTCTACACAGTACATCCGAAACAAAGTGAATGCTTCTTATTGCGTTTGTTGTTGGTGAATGTTCCAGGACTAACTTTTTTCGAATTTTTACGAACAGTCAATGGTCGAGTGTTCAATACAAATCAAGATACAAAACGAGTTGAAGTTGCTGGTGGACGACAATCATTGGGACCTGACACTTTCTGATGTAGCGTTGACATCCACGCCGAATAGTATTCCTCAACTGTTTGCAATTATTTTGACAACATGTTATCCAACACAGTCATCGGTTTTGTGAGAAAAATGTAAAAAGAGTATGACTGAAGACATAGTACACCGAGTTAAACAAACAAACCTATGTCCAAATCTAGATTTCACACCAGAGATGTGTAATGAAGCATTATTGTTAATCGACGATTTATGTATTTTAATTTCAAATTTACCACTTAATCATTATGGTATGCCATCACTCGATCACCCAGCCACCGACTTAGTTAACAGTGATCTGCAACGACAACAACAGTATAACAAGTTGGACTTAGCTACAATTATTACGAATAATTAGCCATTACTGACAGCAGAACAAAAAGAAATATTTATGATCGGATTATGCTGACTGTTGACGCTGAACAAGGTGGTTTTTTTTCTTGGACGCACCAGGTGCAACCGGTAAAACATTTCTAATATCGTTGATCCTTGCGAAGGTACGGTCGAAACAGAAAATTGCATTGGCAATTGCATCGTCAGGCATTGCTGCCACTTTGTTAGATGGCGGGCGAACTGCACGTTTAGTATTTAAGCTGCCACTAGACATTCATAAAAAACCAAACGCTATGTGTAACATTAAAAAAAGAAAGGAAAAAAAGCGGAATGGCTGCAGTGTTGCAAAAGAGTTCAATTATAATTTGGTATGAGTGTACTATGGCTCATAAACATTCGCTCGAAGCATTTGATAGAACTACGCAAGATTTGAAAGGCAACGATAAACCTTTCAGTGGTACTGTCCTACTACTGTCCTACTGTCTGGTGACTTCCGATTGACATTACCAGTGATTCTTCGCTCTACTTTTGAGATTAAAGCATGTTTAAAACAATCGTTTTTATGGCGGAATGTCAAAATACTTCTACTGACCATGAACATGCGAGTAAAATTGCAAAATGATCCATCGGCACAAGTATTTTGTAAGCAATTACTGGATATTAGAAACGGTGAAATACAACTGCATTGATATATACAATACATCAAATTGCCAGACAAATTCTGCACTGTTGTTCACTCAAAAAATGAACTAATTGAGAGTGTGTTTCCGGATATATCAAATAATTACTCAGATCATAATTGGCTCAGTAATCGTGCTATTTTGGCAACAAAAAATGTTGATGTCAACGAAATTAACTTCCAGATACAACAATTGTTGCCAGGTAATCTGATGTCTTTTAAATCAATAGACACTATTGTAGATGAAAATGAAGCTGTAAATTTTCCAATTGAGTTTTTAAATTCTTTTGATATACCAGGAATGCCACCCCACTAAATTCGGTTAAAGATTGGTTCTCCGATTATTGTACTTCGGAATTTGAATCCACCTAGATTATGCAACGGTACACGTTTGGTCATCAAAAGGATCACCGGAAATGTTCTTGAAGCAACTATTTTGACTGGAAAGTTTAAAGGAGAAATCGTCTTGTTGCCACGTATTCCAATGATACGGTCAGAATCTCCTATACCATTTAAAAGGCTTCAATTTCCGATTCGTTTGGCTTTCGCTATGACCATAAATAAGTCTCAAAGCCAAACAATGTCCGTTTGCGGCTTGGACATGGAAAATACGTGTTTCTCCCATGGGCAACTATATATCGCCTGCTCACGTGTGGGGAAACCATCAAATCTATTTGTATTAGTAAAAGACAGGCTAAACAAAAATATAGTACACTAACTAGCACTTAGATAAATTAAAATTATAAATTGTAATAATTTAAAATAATTGATAAAAATGTTTAAAAATCAACTTCATCTACCTCATTTATAAAAATAAAACTTCAATTTATAAATAAATAAATAATTTATTTTTATAAATATCAATTTTTTATATATTTTCAATTAAGTCATTTGTAATAAAATGTAATTAAATTTATTATGCTCGTTTGTCCTTAATTTCAGCTATCCGAAACGCTTTACCAATTACTTTTGAATTTTCAAATCGACTAAAAGATTTTTGTCTTTATTATTTGACTTCATTAGGTGTGTGTAATTTAGTCTAACTTAAAAGATAGGATAGTTTTTTTCTCTCTTATTGACCTCAGTATTTATTATTGCGAATTCAATGTTTGCCATAGGAAAATGGTTTATAAGTTCCATAAGTTTCTAACGGATGGCGGTGTGTTAATTTATCGAAATATCACTTGGTTATCTAAATAGGGTAACCATCCAGTAGACGGCGTTGTGTTTCGATTTATTTATGCTGAAGTCTATTCCATGCCATATGTTCTTTATGTTTACGACATAACCGAATTTCTTGAAGTTTTCGTGTATAATTTTTTTTAATTGTGCTCTGTATTGTGTTACACTTATACTATACCATACAAAGCGTATCGTATCGTTATTTTTTAAATCTTATGATATATTTCCTCATTAGTTCTTAACTTCAATTACATTATGAAGTTTAGAATAGCATTGATCCAACGTACTATCACTACTGAGTCACAGCAACGCGTGACAGGGTTGCTAGTAATTTTATAGTCAGAACACATGGTACATCGATATTAGAGTGCTTATACGGAATTTCATTTTCCTATTTTCCACATGATACAACCCTTATAAAGATTTTTTTCGGGAATTAGTTGGGATCAAGTGTTTATCCTGTTTATTTAGCAGTTCTATAATCTTCGCGTTAGACAACTGTGTAATAAATGGCTCTTTCTGTAATATGAATCTATAATGTGCATGAAAATATTTCCATCTATCTACTTAGCTAGTTATAATTTTTTTAAACAAGTACCTGAACGGTTACTAAGTAATGTTTGTAGGTTTATATGGAGAAACTTAGTTTATGAAAGAGATATTAACTTTCGAATTTAGTTGTTGTGATGGAAAATATTTTAATAATTAGGTTGATGAAAGTAATTTAAAACTCATATTGAATGACGTCCTCAGTAATTAATTTGGATGCGAAAACTATAGTTTTCTGCGGTAAAAACTGTTTTTCAGTAATGTTTTACATTCGATCAAACAAATGGTCATTTATTCTTTTTAGAGTCTCTAGAGGTTTGGTACAATCCTCTATCCCTTCCATCTCTTGCTGGCTAGCGTTATTATTTTCATCTACACGTACTGCACCAATTGAAATCTCACCTAAGTTTCATATATTCTAGTATGTGATTTTATCTACACTTCCTTCATTCCACTGTACCCTTTCAAAAGAGTAAGTTATCGAGGACTGAGTGTCGCATAACGTGACTGACAATCATATATCTTAATGTTATAAGATTCTTGCACAATTTGCGTCAGCACCCATCACATCCCGAACTTGTACTTCATCTTATCACTGTTATCATTATCCATCCATAAAACATTTCAAATGCTTCAATTTGCTTTCTTTCGTTGTTACAAAACCCTAAACTTATTCTCGGCGAAGTGTTTCGCATTGGTCGTAACATTTGTTAGTGGAAAGTTCTTTCTGAATTCTAGTTGATCATTCTTAAGAATAATTTATCTATAAATAGTACTAATACGGTTTCAGTTTTATCTTTCCTTCAGCCAATCGTTGTATTTCATGTTGTAAATAATACGATTGTGTTTCTAATTCTGCTATATTTGCTAAGATTTAGAAATTGAAGATGTAGTTTTTAAATGGGAGGTTGAGATGAAGAGGTTAGCACAAGATCGGAAGAGATGGAGGATTGAATGCAACCAGTCAAGAATGACAGCCTTAAAAATAATAAAAAAATTTATATGCTCACTCCAAACCTATCAATCAACATACTGATTGTGTCGTTTAATTACATCTCTACAACTGTATTGTTGCCTAACTCTTGAAATCATCATTATCCTAAAGTAACATTAGTGCACAAATTCAAATTCATATGCAGACTAAGAAAATTAATTATAAATTCAACTACGTTTACAGATGACGAAGCTACTTGTAAAATATTTTCACATATTTTTAATTTAAATTTGAAGCTGTGCAGAACAAAAAGTATCCGCCAAAATTCATGTTACTTTTAATTATAAGCTGAAATAGAAGAGATCGCCAATGATCATCCTCGTAATTTTTCACATGGAATTTTTGTGAGAAATTTATGTATTAGCTGCTACACACGTTCTGTCATAAAGACATCAGAAACTTTAACAGTTCCTCCATATTTTGAAGTTAAATTGTATTACTGTTTTTGCTTTCTTCGTACCTCGTAAAAACTTTTGGGTTAAGCCTAACTAGATATTTTAATTTACCGAGCGAGTATTTCTGATACTTTGCGATTATTGTAAAAGTTAAGTAATTTGTTTCTTCTGTATGTTCACGTGATAAAGAAATGTACCTTAGCTTGACTTCTCTACGAACTCTGATGTTAAGATTAATTATACAGTATTAGAGACACAGGTTGTTTTGTCATCAATGTGTTGTTTTAGACTTAATCAATCCGACGTACCATGTAGGCACATCAAACTAAAATGAAAGTGACAAAACTTTAATTTAAATGAAAGCAACTCATATATCAATGAAAGGAAGACTTAAATGAAAAAAATCGTATCAATGAATACAGGTGTATAAAATCAGTCGTGCATACAGCAGACAACGGAGCACTAAATTCGAAATAACCCGTGTTGTAGTCTCAATACAGCAAACATTGAGCACTGGGTGTCATACTCGTCCCTGCGAATATCCGATAAATAGGACCCTGTTAGATGGGGTTCTCATTCGCTTCACAATATGATTATCATTGCACATTTATATAGAAGTCATAGGCAAACATCGAATACTGTACATTGTATAAAGGATTCCTAACTACATTTTTCGTTTATTGACGTATTATTGAACTCTTTCCAACCAAACCTGAGACTTGATTTATAACATATCACCATGTAAAAGGTATATTAAAAATGTATTTAACTTTTAAAATACGAATCTAAATGTTGATTTACTGTTACTGAACCATCTCCCATTGGCAGTTGATTTGTTCCTAGTTTACGTTTTATATTCCAGCTGATTGGGTGAAAATGCCATAGTATTATCCGGCAATTCCTACTAGCACCACACTGCAGATCAGAAATTTATATCCAAAAAAACAATTTCGCTTATGCGCGAAATTCCATATTAGTTTGAACCTGCGCCATCATTTCTTTATTTAAATTAAATCTCGCTGCATAAAACCTTATTTGTGAATCCATTTGCATTAATTTATTTACCTCTGCTGAATTGCATTGCAAAACGAAATCTCTGTGAAGGTTTGATGGCAGTGGTTGTGGAGGTGACTGTATCTAAGGCAATAATATTGATTAACTACTGAATGAGTGGAATACAAATTGTTTAGAATTCTACCTAACTTTCCGCATAGGTCTATAGCACTGATCACTGTAATTTGAAAACTGCAATCAGTTACGTACTTGGAAAATAGTGTATTTATTTATTTGTTTGTATTGAAGAATAAATCATAACGGTTTTCTAGTTTAGAAAGGACATAAGACTTTTTTCTGGATAAATAACATATTCATTCATAGATTTTTTAAAACTTACTGAACGGTGATAGACGGAAGGATAGCGTGTGTCAGTCTCTGTAATGTTGTATCTGTCACTCAGGCCTCGTGTCTCTCGCAATCAGTTTGCGAGTGATCTGCTGTTAAATTGCATGTACCGACACAGTTTATTATATAGTATACGCGCGTTTTTTCCCTGCACCAGACTATTAGTTTAAGATGTCCCCAGAAAGTGATAACCCACAAGAACATTTCTTGTAAAAATAGAACAAGTCTCGTGTTTGTGCATTGACAATACTTTATAAGATCTTGTTCTGAGCTAAGTCTACACTTTACAGTGAGGATTCACATCAATTTCTGAAACAGAATGGTTTCTCTCCTTTTAAAGACCGTTTATTTTAAACAAAAACAAACAAAAATCTGGTGAATTGAGCATTGCCATACCATGTTTTAGTTGACCTATATAAATACCTTAAATGTGTAGATTTATCAGTGTTACAAATACACAAAAGCCAAGTTTTCCCTCGTACGTGTATCAAGTTTCACAAGTGATAGCAAATTATGCCTTTCATTTTAGTAACAATTATGTAGTAGTAATGGCCAAGTCACCAGTATATTTTTATTCAAATTAAACGATCTATACCACGGAGAATTATCATTATGTTTCAAAAAATGAAGTGAATATACTGTTTAGAGTGTAGACTTGGCTCAGAACAAGATCTTATCACTGCACAAGCACGAGACTTGGCCTATTTTTGTAAGAATTGTTTTATTGGGATCTCATTTTTTATTGTCAGTTGATCGCTAATTCTGAGTCATCCCTCAAATGTAGCGATTCCATTTAAAAATTGAAGGATATGGACCTTTCAGAATTCAAGACATCAACATACGTGTGTCCGTTACGAACAATACCCATGCAATCTGCAAACAATGGATGTGTATCTTTGGCGAACAATGGTGATTGTCATAGATTTAGCAAGCACTATAAGTAAATTACAAGTAACTCCAAAGTAAGCAGAGCAACAAAGTAAAATTTAAGGTGTTAGCTAAGCTTACTAATCTCTATGAACAAAAGATATTTGAGGCATATAGCCTCATCCAGAGCAAAGGAATTAATTTGTAAATATTCGCCAAAAATTTTTGTTTGGGCTTTCCATTGAATAAATACGGGGTAAATCATCAGTACTGGACTTTTCCTATGTTTCTAGGAACACGGAAAGTACAGTGGAATTTAAATGTCGAAGTGTCGTATTCATGAAAAAAATATAATTTCACTAACTTCAGAAGTAACGGGAGGAAGGAAGTAAAACTTAAGACATTAGTACGCGTAAATCTCAGTAAACTCCGTCCATAGTGACGATCTGAAACACATAAAGTTATAAGGGTAAGACGCTATTTAAGGAAATTTTCGTGTACTAGACTTTTTTTATAATCTGGAAGTAAACCTTTACCTGTGTACCAAATTTCAGCTTTCTGCGTCTACAGAAAGTACCTTACAGTTTTGATGATCATCAGTATTGCATGATAGGTGGTCAGTTAGTAAGCGACAAAAAGCGGTGAACTTTGCATTCCAGTAACACTGAAACAAAGAATACGAACGAAACAAAGTACGGTGTGTTTGCTTAGATTGCTGATATCTATGTGTAACAGAAATTTGAGGCATGTAGCTTCACTATTATTTAAGAAAAGGGGATACAGAAAAGGAATCTCTTTGATTAAAAAGTTAGGCAGTGACGTCACATGGCAGGTGCATTTCCTAGAATACAGATAATTTTAATATACATTCAAAAATCTGGCTGAGGTATTGTGGTAAGTAGTTTCCCACAGTTACCCCCCCCCTTTTTTGTTTTTTTGCTATTTTTAAACAACTTACAAATTTGTTATCTTCATGAGACAGGTTCAACGGCATGGTGATGACTTCCCCGTCCATTTTTTCCGACTTCGTGCTTTTGGGAACTCTATTTACAAAACTTACAGACTTCTACATCCGATTCTAGAAATAAAATTTTAAGTCCACCCTTTCGAAGTCATGTGTGTTATAATTACATTTAGTTTACTTAACGATGGTTTTACATGAACGTATAGACGTGGTTAGCTAGCAGTAGATGTTACTGAAATCCAATGGAATGAGTCCTCAACGTTTCATCAAACAGTATTTTTTTTTTTTTTACATCATAATATATTTTACACTTGTTATTATTGTGTGCAGTTTACTTAATGTAGGTTTTTGACCATGGAGGAATTTGTCAGCATGAGGTACATTTATAACTCGTTAACTAACGTATCACCTGGGGCAATGTCAGAAGAGTTCAGTAGTAAGAGTGTACTTAGGCAGACAATTCTTATAAAGACTGTTACGTACAAATACAATAGTACCTGGAAAAAGAAATAGAAACAATATGCCCACTTCATCCATGGTTCCACGATTTACTATCTTTTCTTTACTAGTATTGCCTAGAATATTTTTTTATTGAATTTGTAGAATTTTCGAAATTATAAGCACAGATTTGTTCTGGTTCGTTTCTTTTGTTTTTGTTTTTGTTTTTGGAACTACGCCTCGTCGATGTCGAGAACATTAGAGGCGGTAGAGGTGTTTGGAAAGAACTATCATTTATCTGGAGCAGTTTCAGGTAAACCATGGAAAACCTAAGTCCGGAAGGCTACACCGGGATTCGAACCCGCGTCCACCAGAATAACAGGACCGTGAGTTACCATTCATTCGCCATGCTCGGTATGACACTCACAGGGCTCTGTTGTTCTCTTTTTGTGTAAGGACTTCCGATACAGCAACCCTCTGTTTTCTCAGAAAAAAGATAACTAGAAAGAAGCTACCTACAAAGTTTAAGAAGTGCACATTGTACTGTTGAGTGGGGCTGGACAGAAACGAAGAGTTTCTTTCGAGAGTGTTTACGACTTTGCTCTCAGAGCAAAAGCAAAAGAAAAACAAGTCAATATTTACATGTTTGGAATCGACGATATTAGGAACGTAAGTAGAACTTACGGATAGAATTGAACATTAATATTTGTAGAAAAAATATTTATGCTAAAGCAGAAGGAAAAGAAATATAAAATCCTTTCTCACGTTATACATAACATCCATCTTTTCGACCGAAATTTTAAAAAATTTGTTACTCATTGAAAATTTGAAGCACTCAGTAATTAAACATGGTGCAAATAAAACTTATGGAAGTTGCAGATAAATTTATGCTGCTGAAGGATTCCTTAAATCTCAGTTTCCACTACATCAAAGAGTTTGGTGTTTATAATAACGTAATTGCTGCTTGGAAGAAACATAAAATAAACAGCGCAACTTTTAAAAACAACGACTCCCTCCGTAATCACCCAGAGTGTTCAGATTTATAAACAAAATCCTGTTGTTAAAAGAAATTCACCAGCTTGAAATAAGTTTGTACTCATACCAATACTTTTTTTTCCAGTTAGCCAGTGTGTAGACATCATTAATAGTCATACCATATACTGACAGCACAAATACTCAAACAATAAATCATACAGTTCTCTTCCCCAGTGCTGCAGAAATTATTTGTCATATTAAACAGATAGAAATTGTAGGGTGTTTTCCTCAGTTGTAGTTAGCGAACTGCATGTGTTATCAACATTACGGTTTCAACGTTCCATAATTCTGAATGACAAGCGGAACACTTAAGAAACTTATATTTCTTCGTCTGTTATGATCCCTTTTGAATAGAAATTTGTAATCTCACTCTATTTTAGATCTTATTTCTTAACACACGAATACAATATAAATTTCGTAAAAACTCTTGGAATGAAAGTAGATATAAAGGCTTTATAGGATGGCTGAGGAGTAAGTTGTTTTTTATATAATATTTCTTAATACCACGTGAAATTTAATAACACTCCTTCTGAAAAACTTTCTGGATATTTTCCCAGATTTTTAACATCTTTTAACGAAAAACAATTAAAAAATTCCCCTTTCTGAAAAAAACTGATTGCAAAATCCTTTCATAATTTTTTATTCTCTCTTAATGATTATATGAAAACTTTAACGATCATTCTCTAGTTAGTAACTTTAACCAATACACTAAGTGAGAAATTAAAAAAAAAAAAAAAAAAAACATTCTTTAGTAGATCATATACGTATTTACACAACAGTGTCATTTCATGAATGTGATGTAAAAATACCTTCTTCAAAAATATAAAATAATTTCCAAGGCCTACTATACTTTTTGTTCTTGTGTTTCATTTATATTTGTTGTAGAAAAAAACGTTATTGTAAAACTAATAACTGAATGAAACATCACTTATTATTCAACTTTTTTGAAGAAAAGTTTTACAAAGTTATGTTTTCAATCAAATAAATCTAATACAAAATCTGGATACGGAACCATCAGAGGGAGAGTAACTCATACTTGACGGATTTATTTCCACTAGCTTCCTACTATTTTATGAGGTCACATTAACTTAGGGAGCTTATATGAGTTTATGAGTGATTATTCTCCTTATTTACGCCCCACCTAACGCCATTTTCAACCAAGCAGATTTCTTCTGGTGGCTTACTAAAGAACTGTCAAACACTTTGCTTCCCTCCTCCCTCACCTCGTTCTGATATGTAGCTATTAGAACACAAATGTTTGTGCTGATAAGTAAACCGAATCCATAAGTTAACACTGAAACTAGTTGGTAATGGGTAAACGATCGGATATGGCATTTGAAGAGTACCGGTGCTCAAATTCCTGCTGAATAGCGATTCTTAGAGTTTTTACTACCCCCCACACTCGAATACCAGTAGTTGTTGATGATTATTACAGTGTTCTCATTGTTGCAAATAATATTACAATTCTCGGTTTTAATGTCCTCGTGATGAACATTCCGTCACACATTTCCCCACACCAGAAAACGCCATGTACAGAAAAAAGGATATCTTATACCCATTTACTATTGGAAGATAATATGCACGGCACCATTAAGTAGCTTATTTTACTTCTTCATGCCTCATTGTAGAGTTTGGTTTTACTCCGATATCGGTCGTTAAAGAAGTTTCCTGCGTTTAAGTGAGACTGAGAATAAGGAAACAGTTTACGTTCAATGATTAAGCTGTACTTCTGCAAGTGACTGAACATAAACACAAAAATGAGCACATATTCATCTGAATGCCTGTAGGATAAAGCAGATAGCCTGATTTTTTATTTATCAACCACTTCCAATAACTTTCGTATTCCGTTTCTTTCACATTTTAAACAATGATATCTGGATATTGTCCTCAGATCCTGACTAGGCCGACGTGTGTCGTCAAGTTAACCTTTCACTATCTAACATTCCATCTTCGGTGGTTTCAGCCGGTTAATTGGCTCCTGTCGAGGTAGTATTTTTCCGGACTCTGACCATTTCGTCTTTTGTTATCACACAGCATCTGTTTACAAATGAAGGATGGTCAAATAGAAGGATTGATTTCACTGTGAAATGGTACCTACTGTTTCCGCCGGAACGGTTTCTCACTTTCTATTACCAAGGAATTTTTGCGACCATAACATGTTAAGGAAAACAATACACCTGCATTGAGAATCCAATCAGTTCTTAAGTTAATATTCTGTCCCGTACCATACAGCAACAATATGTATTAAAATAAATCAACATAAGGTTTCATTTCAATATATTTCAGTTTGGATTGTGTGGAGGTGACACCAATCGAAATCTTATTATATATTTTACATATTTAAAAAAATAACCAATTACTTAATTAATTAATAAATTGTTGCCCCGCACATAAACAACCATTAAAAGTGTTATCAAATTAATAAATTTTGCTGTGTAGATATTTTAATAACTTTTGTATATCCTTCAATAATTTCATAGCATTTTCATAAACTACACCCATCTTAGAATACTTAGTAATGTTCTGTTAACACAGCGTACGTGCGATGTTAATAGGAACCAGTAGGTTTAAAGAATGAAATGTGTTCTTGACATTTACGAAATTGATAAGCAACGTGGAGGCAATAAAAAACTTCATTGATATTTAAATGCAAGGCAACGCATTTTCTCTACAGTGGGAACACAGTGTCTAAGCCTTGAAAGCAGGTAGTCTCACCGAAAGACTGTCGGTGTTTATGGCGAGTGACGTGTAGTAAAACCTGAAAGCTTTTTTTTTTTTTAGCTAAAAAATGCCATGACATAAACCTTCGGTGTCATGCTATGTTGTTCAAGCGATGAATTAACCTTCCGTGCACGTTTCTGGTGAAGCGATCTGATGATGGACTTCAGGAATGTTTAACATCAGTGCCTTTTATGTTGCATGTAAGTTAATTGCATTCCACTCACGAAGTTACAGACTGGTTAATAATTGTAGCTACTGAACCTCTGAGATAGGAGGTGAGGGGTGATGGTACGACGGAACGAGTAGAGGAGAAATATTCTACAATTAGCTATCGTACAGAGAACCTGACCGGGCAATACGAACAGCACCATTATTCTCCACTCGTCAACTGCCAATTAACTTACATAGTCGGCGGGTTACTAATGACGATGCGGTAGTGATACGACGTCTATAATGGTTCACAACAAACACTCCCTACAACAGACCCCGTCAGTGAAGGATAAAAATATTATCTCATTACTCGAAGTTCAATAATTTTTAATTTGTTAAAAATTTAGTTAAAAGCAATAAAATAATTTGTTTTGTTTAATTTACAGTTAAAACAAAACCATCAGAATTTTTTTTTTTAAATTAATTCACATTTTAGTCATTTCTGTTACCAGCCCACTCATAGTAATTAAGTCTATCATAAATAAGGAATCTAATAATTAACGATTATAACTGAAATTAATAGCCCTTCCACCTTTTTACAGATATTTTTTATTAAATTCACTATGGAGCCTAGTGGATAAAAAGTAATGTCCGGAAATGGCATTCGGGAGATCCACGGTTCGATTCCCAAATTTTCGTTTTTTCTTTGTTGTCAGAAATCACTTGAGCTGAATACTCAAATGATTGCTTCAAAATTCCCATTGCTGATTTTGTTTCTTATCAAAATTCCTATCCCGTCCTTAAATTCTATTCCCCTTTGTGACACGTAGTTAAATATTAACTTCTCATTCAGCCCAATGACGTGTTTGATAATGCCACGTCCCTAGGTGTCTCTTACCATTTCCTTCGAGTGTCTGTATCTGTATTAGCAATTTCCACGCTATTGATCACTATGTGGCGTCTGTTTGTCACGACGTTTTGCTAAGTTTTTTTTACTATAACGACTTGTTCGACTGGTTTTTATGTGTGAGAAACGGTGACTCGGTGGTCTAGATTAGGTGAGCCAGCCGCCTAGTCGGCGCCAATAAGAACGCATGCGCACATGGCGATAATACTGTATAGTGCCTTACTCAACCCCATGGCGTCAATGCAGATTTATCACGTGTAATGCAATTCGTTTCCAAGTTTGACATTCCAATAAGCACTGAGAGCAATGAGATTTAGCACTATAACTTTGACATAAATTCTGGTGATAAGAATCATTCACCAGCACATCTCATATCTGGCTAGCCCAGTTTCGAATAATGAAAACCCCTTCCTAACCCGGTGATCAAACTAGATATCTGGAATGCAAGAAACGGTCATGGTCTCGCAGCAAGGCAGGAACAGGTGACCAATATGACGAAAATTCTTATAAATACATTCTTCAATATAACTTTTGTACAAAATAAAATCGACTGCAAAACATAACATACGAATACAAAAAATGAGTAATATATATATATATTTAATACTCAAATTGCCATATTGTATTAAATAGTATGTGTACACACCATTATATTCAAAGTCGCGTTATTCGTGTTATTTTCAATACCATTTTTTTATAACTATTTCTTTCAGCGGAGACACAACAACAAGGAGCCAATCACCGATAGCAAACCAACTAGAAAGTCTAATTATTTACTAAAGAGTTACACGAAAATGTATTTTAATTAGAGTAATATTTTTAACTACCTTAAATTAACATTAATAAGGAAACAGCCGAAGCAGACCCACATACGAAATAAACGTTATTCGGTAAAGTAGAAGAAAATGCATTCTTTTGAGTTGTAATTTTTCTTACAAATAGGTGTTTCATTGTGAAATCAGGACTAAGCTCCCTTCGTTACTGAGAATTTGCAAACGTTCACCTAGATATTTTTACATATAATTAAAATTTTGGTACAAACGCTTTCTTCCCCACGCTGTGTCAAATGGTATTACGGGTTGATTCCTAGTTCTCCGAATGCGTTCTGTACAGTACCTCAAGACTTCCTTGAAGACACGAAACAGATTCGTAAATGGGTGCTTAATTTTTTAAGATAACAATCATAGATAGATATTGTGAACAGATAAGTGTCAAGAAATCAATATATTATGACCGGAGATGTACCGGAAATGGCACTAAGTAATTTTGTCCTTTTCTTTCGGACGTGGAAAGTGTCAATAGACAACATTAATTTGTAAATGATAAAGTAAACTCGATGAAAGGTGAAGAAATGTGGGTTGTAAATACAAAAATCATAAGTACAAATAATCACAATATATCCGATGACACCTAAATACTATGAGAAAAAAAAAACATTGAAAAGTTGTCTCATGGGTCAGTTACAAACCTTACATGTGGATGTTCTTCTTCTTCCTCGTGCTTTGGAGCTGATCGGTGATGCCCGTATCTACTACATAGTTACGCAAACCAGCTGGCTTATGAAATGCTTCATTGAAACTAGTGCCCTAAATGAATACACCAACACAAATTTTGTAAAAGTATATTAAAAATTATTAAAAAAATTCAAATCATCGAGATACTTTCCAATAGGATCAAATGACTTACGTGCACACATACATTGCAAGGATACAATTAAACTGTCACGAGCATCTCCTAAAAACTTTAATCAAGACGTGAATCTGTTCTTGAATACTATAGCTTGTCTTGAAAATAATGCAAACAGACACTTCACTTTATTGAAAGTAAGATATTCACATTTACATATTTTATCAAATACTCAGTTACCCAGCTCGTGCTTACAATGACCACTGAAAGTATATCTTGAGTAATGTAAAGTAATACTTGTTAGACGTAGTCGAAGCTACATATATTTGTAACCAGGAGGTCCAATTCTCCAAAAAGGACTGTTAATGTAATATTTTGAAACAACATAATAAAATAAAACTAACTGTGATTAATACTTGAAACTTTTAACTCCAACTAACAGGTACTTAATATTTGCCGTGAACAATTTTATCCGCCTTATTCATAATACGAATACTAAAGATTGATATACATTCGTTGGTGCTCTTTACACTAGTTCCTACATACTATTGTTTGTTTTTGTTTCTGATTGTGGGTGCGTTTTTATTGCAATGTTTCGTGATATTGTGAAAAAAAATAGCTTCATTAAAAAGTAATGTAGGTTGGTCTATATGAAATGAAATTACACATGTACTTGAATACATTGTTTTATAAACACTCTTAATGTATAACAACAGAAAATTTATAAAGTAGAAAACTATTATTCAAACATGAACTGGCCTCCAAAACGTGTACCCTCTTTTTTGGTACAAAACCGTAAATTTCATTTTGGCACCAGATAATCAAGATTTGGAATCAATACTTGTACAATAATCTGAAGTTATATACTGTGATCTTCAAATATTATCAATTTCCATGTGAAATATTTCAAAACAGATATTAATTACTAAAACGGTTAAGGTTCTTTTTAAAAAATCTAGGGTCTTTAATAAGTTTTCGAACTTATTGGCCTCAATAGAAGATGGTTTTTAAACAGAGTCAAAATGGAAAAAAGCTACAATACATTATTACATGTCTTTATTTTCACTATCGCAGGTATTATAATTTATGAAAATGATTCAATACACATATATTTTGCACGAATCGATTAAATCAATCATAAGGTATTGATATTCATTACAAATAAGAGCTGGATTAGAAAAATCAGGATCATATCTATTAAACATATAGAACTGACGACTTCAGATTTATTATAACACCAAGTACTGCTATTGACATATACATGAAATATATGAGAAAAGAAGTTGGTTGCTTTAGATTTTCACGGATCGTAGATGGTGTCAACATCTGAGCTCCATTCCGGAAAACATTTGAAATTCTAATCATTATGGTTGGACCTTAATTTGACTCCTGCAATGAGGAAATACAAATCCAATGTCACTGTCCTGACTATCTAGATTTTGTTAAAGATGAACAACTAAAATAATTTAATTAAATCAGAGAAGCCTTGATGATACTGAAGTCACGTTGATGATATTCATGCAGAAACAATGTTACTACTTCTGGATTTGTCAACACCTTCCTGTGATTTACAGATGGAAATTATTTGAAGGAGGAAATTGCCACGGAATAATTTTTTCAGAATTGAGAGTTCAATTTCCCTGTTCACAGGGTCAGTAGACGTGTCCATGTAGGTCACTGCTATAACTGGAGTTGATGGAAACAAATATTTCATTTTTAATATGATAGCAATTTCCTTCAGACCTTGTTTCGGATATTTCTCATCTACATTTCACTGATGGACTGAATTACTCGTAAATTGCTGCAATCCTACAAAATCTGCATTGATGTAAATAATAGTCTTACACTACTTTTTAATTCTACATCTTGTAGTAGTGTCGCTCCAATGATGTTTTTTTTTTTTTTAATTAGTGCTCTACGACTTTTCGACGACTTCATTGGAGTCGTGAGAGAATGGAGGTGGAATGCGGTCAAGGAACGGTCAAGTAAATACATTCTAAAACTAACTTGACACGTTTCATATTCAAATAGTTCTAAACCAAACGATATGTTTCAAGAGTCTTCGTTAATGATGATAGTTCATATTTAATGATGTGTGTGTATTTCCCTAAATAACTGATAGCTTCCATCCATTTCAACACTCTATTCGTTTAACTACCACTTACGCCCTTGAAAAAATTTTTGTAGCAATATCTGAAAAATAATAATTTCTCAAAGACTTATTGACAGAGATTTGCAAACAGTTTACAGACGAAAAGAAACTGATATTAAATAAATGTAGTATTAACACTAAATGAAGTCAGTGTGGATTTTAACAGAATATTTATTGATTTACGTTTGTAAAACTTTTTGTAATATGTGATTGATATATAGTTCTTATAGAGGAAAAATATGGTAGACTTTGTCTAGAAACGACCACTAGTATTCCAAAACGAACACACGGTATAAATATAAATATCAGAAGAAAAACAATAGTCTCAGTAACCTGCGAATAGCTTTATTTTGAACTAGCAGTGCCCGTGATTTTATACACGAAATCCAGAGACGCTCTGTGTCGTTTTTGCTACGCCTTGTATCTTACCATCATTAATCTACTAAATTTTTGTCCGAATTTCGTAATGATCAACATCAGTGGTAAATTTTAATAAAATTATTTGTAATAGACTAAAAGCAATATATATAATTCCTTACTTCACG
Organism: Vandiemenella viatica; assembly: GCA_031002005.1. Taxonomy (NCBI): domain Eukaryota; kingdom Metazoa; phylum Arthropoda; class Insecta; order Orthoptera; family Morabidae; genus Vandiemenella; species Vandiemenella viatica. Next base: position 44,277,798 of record CM061921.1, on the reverse strand, counting down.
ATTTTAATCATTAATTTATCAACAAGAATATGAAGGAAGTAAGGATAAAGATAAATAATAATTTGTAAGTAGAACAAAAATAGTTTACAAAGATACGCACCTATGCCAACCCTGCTCGCATGAGGTACTGGATATTTTTTTGTCAAATTCTGTTAAGCATTTCGATTGCAAAAAGGCTTACGCCAGACAATATCAAAATGATGTATTCTATTACGGAAAAATTAAATTAGTGGATGCTTTTTTCACCTCTCATCCTGTTGATGTAACGTCGAAACATAATTTAGCAATGAGTGTTGATCAAATATAAAAGAGACTCTTTAAACTGCGCCCGCAATAATAATCTGAGAGATCACTCGCTTCTAGTTGGGTGGGAACGTTCCGTCATTAGTACAGCAAACAATGTAGGAGCAAGACAAGCGTCCCTTGATTCAACAACCGGTTTTTATTAAATTTCTTGGTTGTCAAGGTGTAAAAACAACTGAAACTCTGCGGGGACTGAAAACACAGGCAGGGGATCGTACACTGTCACGGGATCGGTGATTTCTTTTTTGACCGACGTGGCATTTTGCAGGTTGATTTTTTATATGGACATCACGCCATCAATACAGCATACTACTGCAATCGATCGGGTGAGATTAGTCTTGCTTATCACTGCAAATGTAACCAACCAATAAGAGACGTGATTCTTCTACACGACAACGCTCGGCCATTCACTGCAGCTCTTACTCACGCAAAATAGGAGAAAATAAAATGAAAATCCATTGATAAACTTCTCTAAAGCCTTGATTTATCACCCTGTGATTTTCATCTCTTTGTTTCATTGAAAGAAGCAGTGAGAGTCCACGAGTTAGTGACAAAAACTCGGTGTAGTGTTTATTGCGCAATTGACTACTCCCTTTTAGGAGACCGTGTGGGGCGGTGTAACGGTTAGCGTTCTCGCCTCGCATTCGGGAGGACGGCGGTTCGAATCCCCGTCCGGGCATCCAGATTTGGGTTTTCCACGGTTTCCCCAAATCACTCCAGGCAAATGCCGGGATGCTTCCTTCAAAAGGCCATGGCCAAATTCCTTCCCATTCCTTGCCCCCATCCTTGCCCCCCATCCTATCCCCCCATCCTTTCCAGTCTCTAAAGACCACGATGTTCAAAAGAGACGTAAAGCAGTCCCTTTTAGGATAACGGCATCAAAAACGCTGGGAAAATGTGTTTCCAAACTAAGAGAAATAGTATAAAAATTTATTAATTTTTTACGGTACATAAATTTCTTTTAACTAATAAGTCTTAATTTTATTTGATCCCCCCTCGTATCAATCACGTAACATAAATTATCATTGTGAATAATTTCGCTGACATGGTTGGTTTTTGCTTGGTCTCTGCACAGAAATACAAATATTCCATAATTTACGGTTTTTACTTTGGTGTTATGGACAAAATATGGTACTAATCTGGATTAAAAGTATCCTATATATTAACAGAAGACATAATCAACCGCTCTATGAAGTTTTACTGGAAATTAATTGATTAGCTTTTAGTGAGGTACTTACATCAAAGAAAGTTTCCAAAATGCACTGTATATGGATGATAATATAGCTAGAATTATATTATTAATACAGGTAAATGTATCACAAATGTTAATTGCCGACATAAACTAACACTATGATGTGATGCGCGGGTAGACAAAAATTCAATTTTTTCAGTTTTCATCAAAGGGATCTTAGTAATTTATCAAGATAAAATGTGTCATATATATTAACGTATGACAACTATAAATGAATGCAATTGCGTTAAGATACATCCATTAATATTTTTGTGATGCGTGACAGAAGGATAGACAAAAATTTAAAATTTTATGACTTTGACGTCTCTGTTATTATTAGTGCATTAGTCAAATACACTTTTTGAAATAAACATTGTTTAAAGACACGACTTTCATACAATTTTATTATATCATGAAGATTTGTTACAGTACCTGGAAAAAAGATAATAACCTTTACAGAACCATGCAGTTCAACTGTAATAATATTCTTATTTTAGTAAATATAATAAACATATTGGTAACACGCGATAAACATAAACACACTTAGCACTTTAATGTAACCGTTACACTCCATCTTCTCGGTTGAGAGATGGCGGTGTGACGGGTAGCAGCCCCTGCAGGGGTCGTCTCTTTACTCAGCCCCATGTACCGGAATGAGAAGTACGAGATGTAATTCAGGCATTCCAAGCTGATGTTGCGTGTGAACGTGAGGTTTCGCGGAATTCATGTGGGGTCTACATCCGCTCTTCTCATCACTGTTGATAATATTTGCACTGGTATTTGCCCAGGTGGCGTCCACGCAATCTGCTTTCATCCAATCCCTGTAATGCCTGTTATTCTCAGGAAAGGTGAGGGGAACCGTTATACAACAGGCACGAGCTGATTTTTTTAATACAATTTCGTTTGACTAAATTCTTGAACCTGGGAAACATTTCCAAATCATTACCCCAGTTTTTATCAAACAGTTTTAGTAATCATTACAGCGTATCATCGTGAAACTTAATAAATGTGTTTTGCATAGTCTACACTGTTCTTGAAAAAACTAGAGAGTATTTAATGAAAATCAGCTATGCATTCAACTATAACGCATTATAGTTATATTAAATATAAATAGTGTCCAAGCACTCAACCATTAAACATAATTGGATGCAATATAAAAATGAAAAACTATGACTTTATGCTACACAGCTGCTTTCTAAGTAACCTTCATGTACCGATACATCGCACTCTGAAGCTAATTAATATTCACAGCTGCAGTTACTATATGTAGTTTCAGTAAATGTGAAATTGTTCTGAAAACACTACAGGAATTTTATTTCCGCAGACAGGTAGTCACCGGATCATCTCTGTTGATCGGGTAGAATTTATTTATAAAAACGTGGTGGGTGAGAAGCAATGTTCTGGCCACGCATTCAGGAAGAAGTGAGTTGGAATCCCCTTCCCGTCATTCTGATTTGGGTTTTCCCTAGTTTCCCCAAATCATTCCAGTTGAATACCGGGATGGTTCCTTCAAAACCATCCTTGTCCCTAGTCCTTTCTCGCCCCTAATTACCTCGACATCGACGAGACGTAAAGCTATCAGAAAAAAATTTGAGGAAGATGAGCGATAATGTTACAGTTCTCTAATATCTTTTATTACAAACTAGTCGTTGATCGAAAATTCGTTCGCATAGATTGATATTGTATAGACTTCTCTCTTAAAGAAATATTATCAAGAGCTGCATAATCCATGGGCCTAGTTGCCTAAATGAGCGCAAATTCCTTTGGTGTATATGATCCCAGCACCAAATTGTAAATTCGTTCCCCTGCATAACACAATGCTATGATCCCAGCACCAAATTATAAATTCGTTCCCCTGCATAACACAATGCTATCGTACGGTGAAATGACAACAAATATGTAGAATGCAAGAAGTAATTTATCTTTGAATTCATACTGATAATTTGAGACTATTATTTTATTTTAGCTTTCGACGTCACATTAAAAAAAATGATACCCTATTCATGTCTTGTAACAACGGCCTATAAATTAATCGAAATAATATCAAAATATTACCAAAAGTTCAGTTTGAGCCGATTACAAAAGAAATTATTTTTAATTTCTCATCTTTATATATATAAAAATCTCGTGTCACGATGTTCGTCCGGGATGAACTACATAACCGATTTAGATGAAATTTGGCTTACTGTTTGTAATTTAGTCCAACTTAAAAGATAGGATAGTTTTTATCTGGATTATAGACCTCAATATTTATTATTTGCAAAATAAATGTTCATTAAATATTTGTTATAGGACAATGGTTTGTAATTATTTATAAGCCACCAGTGCATAGTGGTCTGCTGGTTAAGTGGTTAGGGCGTCTGACTGGAGATACAAAGGTCCACGGTTCGAGTCCCTGTCTCGGCTTGGATTTTTATAGACACTTAACCCGCCATTTACCCCCGGCGCAGTATGCTGTGTGAGGTGAAATACGGCAAGACGGTACTGTGGTTCGGATTCGACGTTAAAATGTAGGTCCCCTGTACCAGGCAGGATGGGCGGGCTAGGTAAAGGCGGCTACGACAGGGGCAGAATGCCCAGCCAGTAGAAACCATGTCACCAGGTCATTACGACCACATGAAATTATTATTATAGTTCCATACGTTTCTAACAGATGACGATGTGTTAACTTATCGATACAACACTTGGTTAGCTAGCTTAGGTAATCAACCAGTAGATCACGTTCTGTTTCAATTTATTTATGCTACAGTTTATTCCTAACAGATGGCGGTGTGTTAATTTATCGAACCATCCAGTAGATGGCGTTGTATTTCGATTTATTTATGCTAAAGTCTATTCCACGCCATATGTGTGAGTTTCTTCAATTTTAATTGTGTTATAATTATACTGTATTGTTGTTCATCGTTTGTGTGTCTTTATACCTAACGACAAAGTAATTACATTGAAGAAAACGATACGATAAATTCGAATCGTGTAAGTATTTCTCGCTAGCTTATCATTTTTCTTCTTCTTTTTGTTATGGTCAGCTAGAGACCACGTGTTAATTTCAATTCCTTTCCTGTTGTTTTTTCTTTCATCCTCCCCAGTACTCCTTCATTATGCCACTCATCTCTACCTTTGAATCAAGCCATATTCAAAGTCTGCTATCGAAAAATTTTCTTTCCATACAGTTCACTGGTATTATTTCGTTTCAATTCTTTCTAAACCTCTTGAAAGCCTGGTGTCATCCATGCTATAAATGTATCGAAAAAACATCATTCTTCTTTTTCTGTTATTTTTTCAATGTTATTATATATTTCCTCATTTGTTCTTAACTTCTATTTTACTGTATTTTTCAATGGATCCAAAAATTCCGGTTTCACCACTGTATTATAGTGTCTTATTTTAAGGCTTTCAGAAAAGCACTTTTTATTGTAATTGAAATATTTTTCAGTGAAATGTCATCAAAGAATCTAACCTCGACAATGCGTGTAGCAGAGAGGCAAGACGCACGACGAGAGAGCTCATCAATCGGCAACACAAATCGCGGCAAGTAAGGAAGTTCAAAGAATCAGGATAGCTGAGCGTCGTATGCAAGAATCTCAAGAACAGCGTGATGAACGTCTGTGATAGAATATATTGAGAACAAGAGCGGCACGAGAACAGCACATTATACATTTAGAGAAAGAGAACGAGAGAGATAGTAAATCAGCCGTGCTTTAACACGTGTATCATTTGTTCGTCTTGTGTTCCAATATGCACCAGCCATTGATTACTCTGCACATTCTAAAATTGCAATCGGTGCAATGAACAAAATATGCCAATATTATCAGGCGTTGAAATTCCGCAATGAAGCAGGAAAAGTTGTATTATTACCGCTACCCAATCCGCCAGAACATTTACAATCCTTCTTGCTGGCGAATCAAACGATTCGAAATTGTTTCTGCGCAAGACACGCAAATTCAATTCGTGCTTCCAGATGACGTCTTTTGGGGCAGCAAAAATTTGCGATCTTACATCTGATGGACGTCATTTTGAAACTAAATTCAAAATACAAGGCCAGGTGTACCATAAGATTGAGTCGTTGATACCGATGCCAAACGATGACCCGAAGTTTCTCCAAATCTATTGGAAATTGTGAGGAACGCTTGAAAACTAGGTGCCAGTATAATTTCATCGAACAAGCAGAAGAGAGAGCAATTGTGGTATTGTTGGAAAATTTTTTGGAAAATAATAATCAACTTATTCAATTGTGTCGCGACAATTAAAAAATGACAACTATCAAATTGTCATCAAAGCTGACAAATTACCATCAGGATAACACGCTGCAGGTTCAACGCGCCAACGGTAGATGAAGTTGCAGTTTTTATGGTTGGTGACTCAGTTGATTAAAGTCACACGTCAAGATAGAACTGTTAGTATAATTTCGGATCTCACCCGCACTCCAGTATCCACTGATATTCTGGCAAGGGCAGAATGAATATCACATCAACATCAAACAGCGTGATCCAGTTGCTGGTAAATTTAATATTCAACTATTTAATTCGTTATTTTATTAGTACAGTAGACCCGCGGTATTCCGACCAGGGGCCGGATTATAGCGGGCCCACTATATTGATTTCTTATTCTTTTTTTTTACTATTTAATTTATATTTTTTCAGGTAATAAAACAAATAAAAAAGTTACTTCAATGAAGTACTACGCCCCCCGATTGATGATTAGACGTAATTAGGATAACTATATCCTTCGATATCGTCAACTGTGCCTTCAATACGTCGTGGATATGTACTGCCAAGGTTGAAAACAAGCATATTGCGATTTATTCGATACAACCAGGCTAAATTACGATCGGAGGAATACATCCTCTTACGAGATACTGTTATCGGCAATATTTATGAAAATTTAAACGCCAATGATATCGGTAATGCATTTATTTTACCTTCAAGCTACATCGGCAGTCCACGGAACATACAGGAATATATACAAGATGCGATGACTTACGTACGTCATTATGGTCGTCCAGATTTGTTTATTACATTTACATGTAATCCGAATTGGGAGGAAATACAAACTTTGCTATTACCAGGCCATCAATCAATGCATCGTCATGATGTCACGGCACGTGTGTTCAAACAAAAATTAAAATCATTGATTGATTTAATCGTAAAACATTCGGTTTTCGGTAACACACGTTGCTATCTGTATTTGATTGAGTGGCAAAAGCGAGGTTTGCCTCATTCTCACATTTTGATTTGGCTTGAAGTTAAAATCCGTCCAGAAGAAATTGATCAAATAATTTCAGCCGAAATTCCGGACCCATTAATTGATCAAGAATTGTTTGATATTGTTACCAGTCACTCGATCCACGGACCGTGCGGTGCTTTTAACATGACATCGCCATGCATGGAAGGTGGAAAATGTAAGAAGCGTTTTCCAAAGGAATATACGAATGATACTATTACGGATATCGATGGTTATCCGTTGTATCGCCGCAGAAACGCTGAGAATGGTGGCCAAACATTTACAATGCGAATGTCAAATTCTAGAAACCAAGTTGAAATTGACAATCAGTGGGTCGTACCATACTCACCATTGCTTTCAAAAACGTATAAGGCTCATATTAATGTCGAGTTTTGCAGTTCTGTAAAATCCATTAAGTACATTTGCAAATATGTTAATAAAGGCAGTGATTTGGCCGTATTTGAAGTTCAAAATGTAAATAAAAATGACGAAATAACACGATACCAAATAGGTAGATACATCAGCAGCAACGAAGCTATCTGGCATATTTTTAGTTTTCGCATCCATGAAAGAGACCCTTCCATCCAGCATCTTGCAATACATCTTGAAAACGGTCAACGTGTATATTTCACCGAAGGAAATATTTTCCAAAGAGTACTTGAGCCACCAAAAACGACAAACCACAAACTGAATTTTTCACATTGTGTCAAAAATCTGATGTGTTCCGCCAATTCGCAAAAACATTATTATATACCGATGTTCCAAGCTATTTTTCATGGAACAAATTAGGTAAAAACGTAAACAAGGAGAACCACATCCTTCGATCGCAGGCATATTCAAAGCCAAGACATTAGGACTACTTTACACAGTGCATCCAAAACAACGTGAATGTTTCTTTCAGCGTTTGTTATTGGTGAATGTTCCCGGACCAGCTTCTTTCGAATTTTTACGAACAGTTAATGGTCGAGTGTTCAATACATGTCAAGATGCATGTCGCGAGTTGCAGCTGCTGGTAGACGACAATCATTGGGACCTGACACTTGCTGATGCAGCGTTGACAGCCACGCCGAATAGTATTCGACAAACTGTTTGCAATTATTTTGACAACATATTATCCAACACAATCTTCGAGTTTGTGGGAAAAATATAAAAAACAGTATGACTGAAGATATACTACACCGAGTTAAACAAAAAAACCAATGTCCAAATCTAGATTTCACACCAAAGATGTATAATGATTAATGAACCATTAGTGTTAATCGAAGATTTATGTATTTTAATTTCAGATTTGCCACTTAATCATTATGGTATGCCATCACCTGATCGACCGACAATTATTGCGAATAATGAGCCATTACTGATAGCAGAACAAAAAAATATTTATAATCGGATTATGCTGACTGTTGATGCTGAACAAGGCGGTTTTTTTTCTTGGACGCGCCAGGTGGAACCGGTAAGACATTTGTAATATCGCTGATCCTTGCGAAGGTGCTGGTCGCAACAGAAAATTGTATTGGCAATTGCATCGTCAGGCATTGCTGCCACTTTCGTTAGATGGTGGGCGAACCACACTTTCAGCATTTAAGCTGCCACTAGACATTCATAACAAACCAAACGCAATGTGTAAACATCAAAAAGAAAAGTGGAATGGCTTGCAGTGTTGCAAAAGAGTTCAATTATAATTTGGGATGAGTGTACTATGGCTCATAAACATTCACTCGATGCATTTCATAGAACTGTGTAAGATTTGAAAGGTAACGATAAACTTTTCGGTGGTACTGTCCTACTACTGTCTGGTGGCCTTCCGACAGACATTACCAGTGATTCCTCGCTCTACTTTTGCCGATGAGATTAACGCATGTTTAAAACAATCGTTTTTATGGCTGGAATGTCGAAACACTTTGATTGACCATGAACATGCGAGTACAGTTGCAAAATGATCCATCGGCACAAGTATTTTGTAAGCAATTGCTGGATATTGTAAAAGGTGAAATAGAACTGCATCGAAATACACAATACATCAAATTGCCAGACAAATTCTAGCACCTGTTGTTCACTCAAAAATGAACTAACTCAGCGTGTGTTCCTGGATATATCAAATAATTACTTAGATCATAATTGGATCAGTAATCGTGCTATTTTGGCAGCAAAAAATGTTGATGTCAACGAAATTAACTTTCAGATACAACAGTTGTTGCCAGGTGATCTGATGTCTTTTAAATCAATAGATACTATTGTAGATGAAAATGAAGCCGTAAATTTTCCAAATGAGTTTTTAAACTCTTTGGATATAACAGGAATACTGCCACACCATCTCCGGTTAAAGATTGGTTCACCGATTCTTCTTCTTCGTAATTTGAATCCGCCTAGCTTATGCAACGGTACACGTTTGGTGATCAAAAGGATCACCGGAAATGTTCTTGAAGCAACTATTTTGACTGGAATGTTTAAAGGAGAAATCGTCCTGTTGCCACGTATTCCAATGCTACAGTCAGAATATCTAATACCATTTAAAAGGCTTCAATTTCCGATTCGTTTGGCTTTCGCTATGACCATAAATAAGTCACAAGGCCAAACAATGTCCGTTTGCGGCTTGGATTTGGAAAATACGTGTTTCTCCCATGGGACAACTATATGTCGGCTACTCACGCGTAAGGAAACCATTAAATCTATTTGTATTAGCAAAGGACAGGCTAACTAAAAATATGGTGCACCAATTAGCGGTTAAATAAATTAAAATTATAAATTGTAATAATTTAAAATGATGAAAATAATTGTAAAAAATGTTTAAAAATCAACTTCATAGGCCTCATTTATAAAACAGAAATTTCAGTTTATATAAATAAATATAAAATAATTTATTTATTTATTTTATAAATATCAATTTTTATATAATTTCAATTAAGTAATTTGTAATAAAATGTAAATTAAAATTTTTATGATCGTTTGTCCCTAATTTTAACTCTCCGTAAGTCTTTACCAATTACATTTGAATTTCCAAATCGACTGCAATGTTTTTGTCTTTATTAGTGAATATTAATTTGACTACTTTAGGAAGTTTAGAACAACATTAATCCAACGTATTATAATTACTAAGTCACAGCAACGCGTGACCGGGTCAGCTAGTTATTGTATAACACACTGTAATGAATCAACCCTGTTTTACCCGTGGGACCAATAATCCAAACTGAATCAGATTCCCATCAGTAGCTATTGAGGTAGATCACGTTCAAATATACCTTCAACTATTCCTCAGCATTTCGACTTCACATCCAAAGTTAATATATCCCATTTTCCCCGCTCCAATTTATAAATTAATCAAGCTACCCAAAATCCGATCAATATTTTTCTCGTGAAACAAGTACAAACAAAAATCATCTTAAAGTTGCCACCTACACAGTGTCACATGAAACAGAATTTCCAACTTTACAATTTCGTGTCAAAAATAAACTTACACTATTTTACCTACGGAACCACATAATATACATAAACGAAACCACATCAAGATAGGACAGGCTTTTTTAAGTGAGCAGGGTTAAATTAAAAATTATATTTAATTATTCAGCCTTACGATTTCATATCAAAACGAAACGTAACCCAAATCACCAGCGTGACCACAGGCTCTACATTAATCCAAACATCAAAAAAAATCCTACTAGTTGTTTTTCCGTTACTCGCGTTCAACTCAAAGTTATCTAAAATGTATCAGCTTTACGATATGCATTAAAATGAAACATCCACTACTTTCTTCGCGGGGTCACGGATATCATCAAATGTAACAGAATCATTGGACTATTTTTTTACATGTCTAAACAAACATTAACAGCAATTTGTTAATTTTTTTAGGGTTTTTGACATCAAATTAAAATTAAACAAACCCTACTTTACCCGCTAGGTCACGGGTTTATAGTAACGGAAACCCCATCAAAATTGAACCAGTAGTCTTTTCATCAAAAGCATTCAACGAAAAGAAAAGTTATTAATTTGTTTATTTTATCAGGTTTTAGACATCAAATCAAAAAGAAACATTATTTAAATCTTGGGACCACGGGTCGTACATTAATCGAAACCACGTTAAAATCTGACAATAGTTTTTGCGTGAATCACGTTCATCCCAATTTGCAGACAGACATAAAATTACAACCAAATCTTTTACACTGAAGAGCCAAAAAAACTGGCACACCTGCCTAATATTGTGTAGGGCCCAGCGAGCACGCAGAAGAGCCGCAACACGACGTGGCATGGACTCGACTAATGGCTGAAGTAGTGCTGGAGGGAATTGACACCATGCATCCTGCTGGGCTGTCCATAAATCCGTAAGACTACGAGGGGGTGGAGTTCTCTTCTGAACGGCACATTGCAAGCATCCCAGATATGCTTAAAAATGTTCATGTCTGGGGAGTCTGGAGGTGTTTAAACTCAGAAGAGTGTTCCTGCAACCACTCTGTAGCAATTCTAGACGTGTGGGATGCCGCATTATCCTGCTGGAATTGCCCAAGTCCGTCGGAATGCACAATGGACATGAATAGATGCAGGTGATCAGCCAGGATGAGTACGTACGTGTTACCTATCAGAGTCGTATCTAGACGTATCGGGGGTCCCACGTCACTCCAAATGCACACGTCCCACATCATGACAGAGCCTCCACCAGCTTGAACAGTCCCCTGCTGACATGCAGGGTCCATGAATTAATTAGATTATCTCCATACCCGTACACGTCCGTCTGCTCGAGACAACTGGAAACGAGACTTATCAGATCAGGCAACATGTTTCCAATCATCAACAGTTCAATGTCGGTGTTGATGGGCCCAGGAGAGGCGTAAATCTTTGTGTCGTGCACTTAGCAAGGGTACACACTGCTCAACACGGTCAAGAACTACTTGATCCGTGCACCACGTGGCTCACTGAACTATGTTTTTCCATAAACTGTAGCGTCATTCCTCCGAATAATACGATGCCGCTCGTACGCTGAATTCACGATAAGCATTTCGACGGCAAGAAGTAAATTACCCTTCAGTGGATACTAATTTGTGAACTCAGATTTTCAACGATCATCATCGTGAAACATATTCTATTCTACCAGCATAACCAAGGGCTCTACATTAATCAAAACCCGATCAGCAGTTTTTTCGAAAATCACGTTCACGATAAATTTATATTTAATTTGGTAGCTTTGTGACATCAAATCAAAATGAAACCTACAATATTTATCGGCGGGACCACAAGCTACTCATTAATCGAAATTCCATCAAAATCCGACCGGTAGATATTGCCACTACGTGAAATGTGTTCAACTAACAAGCGATAGTAATATTGTAAAAATCTCAGCTCTGTGAAAGCGCATCAAAAAGCCGGCCCTGGCAGTGTAGTGGCTAGCGCGCTGGCTTCGCATTGCAAGGGCCGCCGGTTCGAGTCCGGCCTCGGGCATGGGTGGTTTTAATTAAGTGTTGTGTTCGTCTTGTGCTGTTGTCACTGTAGTGTCAACAATATCATGATTAGAGCCTGATACAATACTCTGTTCAAAACAAATTGGAGTTGGCTAAATGGTGGCAATGACCGAAGGCCATTATTTAAAAAAAAAAAAAAAATCGCATCAAAATGCAACATACCCTGTTTTACTCACATCGCAATGGATTGAGCATTAATCGAAACTCCATCAAGATCTGATCAGTATTTAGCGTGGATAGCGTTCAAGGAATAACTGTCCTAAATTTCTCATCATGGAATGTAACAGCGAAAAGAAACTCTGTTTCACCTGTTTGACGTCAACAGAAACTTCATGAATTGCAGCCGGTATCCTTTTGTGAATTGCGTCCAACCAAAAATTATACTTATCTGGTAAATTCTTTTTTTCCGACATCTCATCAGAATGAAAAATACCATATTTTATTTGCGTCACCACGGGCACGGACTTTCAATTAAGAGAAACCACATACATAAACGACTAGGAGTTTTTGCGTAAATTTGTCACTTTATGACGTCACATGAAATTGTAACATACCATATTTTACACATATGTCCAACGGCTACAAAAATCGATACCCAGACAAAATCTAATATTTTTTCGCTATCTTAAACTTATTACTTTAAGTGTAACGTCAAATTAAAACATATACTACTTTACTAGTTGGACCAAGAGCTGTACAATAATCGAAACTCAATCAAAAACTGATTAGTAGTAGTTTTAGAGTAAAAAATTATCCTAAATTTATCATTTTACAATGTCACATCGAATTAAAACAGATCCCCATTTTTCCAGTGGGTTCAAATACTATACATTAATCGAAACACAATCGAATCTCACCAGTAATTTTTTATTGAATCGACTTCAACGAAAAATCATCCTTTTTGAAACCCTACTTTACCCGCGGGATTACGCGGTGTATATTAATTGAAACCTAATAAAATCCCAAGTTGTAGTATTTGAGTGAATCATGTTCAAAATAAGATATTAAAATTTTTAAATTTCTAATTGTCTTTCTGACATCACATCGATATGAAACTTACCCTATTTTACCCTCGAGTTCATGGTCTGTATATTAAACCAAATCCCACCAACTATCGACCAGTAGTTTTATTATGAATCGGGTTCATCGAAAAACTGACAATAATTGTTTTAATTTCGATTTATTTCGACGCTATATCAAAATGAATCATATTCTATTATCCCCGCTTGACCATGGTCTGTACATTAAACAAAACGCTGTCACAATTCGACAAGTAGTTTTTGCGAGTATCCCGTTCATCTAATCGCATACAGATACCCATGTAGGAAACAGTTGACTTTTTCCTAGTTACGGTTTTTTTATTTGCATAAAAATGGCGGCGTTGTCTAACATTCATACAAAATGCTTTTAATGGATACAATATATTTGTCTCTTGTAGAATCTTATTCGTTAATAATAATTGGTAATGTTGGCATTGAATTGCAGTTGGACGGTCATTCAGTAAAGTAGCGTGATTTAGCTTGACATTTTATCTTTAGTGGTGTGTGGATGTAGTTAGTTTTATCTCTGAGTGTTTACTTTTGTAGAAAGTAGAGGTTAGTTGCAGTTGGACGGTCACTCAGTATAGTAGTGTGATTTAGCTTGACATTTCATCTTTAGAGGTGTGTGGATTTGCTTAGTCTCTGATTGTTTACTTTTTGTAAGAAGTACAGGTTATTAGCAGTTTAACGTCTTTTCCTCATTAGCTTATCTTTGTTTTACATTTTATCTGTAGTGGGGTGTAGAATTGATTAGTGTTCTCACTAAGATTTTGCAGATTATCCAACGTACAGATTAGTTCGAGTTTCTGTTCATTTTTCTTTTTTTTCGATTTTAAAAAGCAGTATGTCTAGGGACTGTGATTGCTGTGTGCAGACGTGAGCTGAGGTGGCTGATCTGCGCGCTCAGCTTGCTGCTGTGTTAGCGAAAGTTACACAGCTGGAAGCTGCCGTAGAAGGTTGCAGCAGATGCGATATTGGGGAACTCGATGTAGCCACGCCGCTCATTGATTCACCTATGTCGAGCATTGTACCTGCAATCCAGGCTGAAAAGCTGTAGGCTGTGCCTAGGTCACCTGACGGTGACTGGCATATGGCTACCAGACTTTGAAGCCACACACGGGGGCAGTCGAACAGGCTTAAAGGCCAAGACGGTGAACTTGTTCGACTGTCCAACCGGTATGACGTATTGTCGGAGGCTGATTCAGTCCCGCAATTGTCATCCTGCGGGCTGACGGCCCCCCCGCCCGCTAGGTCTGGGCGATCGCAGAAGGGTATTCTGGTAGTTGGGAGCTCTAATGTTAGGCGGTTTATAGAGCCCCTTAGGGAAATGGCGGATTACTCGGGGAAGAAATCTAACGTCCTTTCGGTGTGTATTCCGGGTGGTCTGATCCGAGATGTGGAGCAGGCCATCCCGGATGCCATAGAACGGACGGGGTGTAGCCAGCTGCAGATTGTGGCTCACGTCGGCAACAACGATGCTTGTCGAATTGGGTCGGAGGTTATCCTCTCTTCCTTCCGGCGGCTGGCTGAAAGGGTGAACTCTGTGGCCAGTGGCCGCTAGATTTCGGCGAAGCTATCCATCTATAGCATCGTAGACAGAGTTGATTGTGGACCTCTGGTTCAGAACCGTATTGAGGGGCTGAACCAGAGATTACGACGTTTCTGTGATGATATTGGCTGCAGATTTCTGGATCTCCGCCACAGGGTTGAGTCATGTAGGGTTCCCTTGAATAGGTCAGGTGTGCACTACACACGTGAATCGGCTACACGGGTGGCAGGGGCCGTGTGGAATGCACTGGTTGGTTTTTTAGGCTGAGGGAGGAAGACCCGAAACATGAAATACAGTTACGGGCAACCCAATCAGATGTAACACCGGAATGTAGGAGGAACGTAAAAGAGTCACAACAGTTAAAAGTACTTGTAATTAACTGTAGAAGCGTTTGTAACAAACAACGAGAACTTGAAAGCGTTATTTGTAGCACAGAAACGGATATCATTACCGGTACAGAAAGTTGGCTAAAACTGGAAATAAGTTCCGCCGAAACTTTTAAAGACAGCATGAATGTTTTTCGTAAAGACAGATTACATTCTCGTGGAGGTGGGGTATTTATAGCTGTAAGTAAATTCCTCCCATGTAAATAGACGACGATACTATCTGTGAAATCATATGGATTAAACTCAATGTTGCTGGGTCAAAACTCGTAATAGGCGCCTTCTACCGTCCACCCGATTCTGACATAGCTATCGCCGAGGAATTAAGAAGTAATGTTAACAGTATAGCTAGCCGTTATCAGGATCATGCTATGATAATGGGAGGCGACTTCAATCTGCCTTATACCGACTGGCGAAATTATGATCACATTACTGGTAGCAGGGATAAAGCAGCTTCTGAAGTAATGCTCGAGTTATTCTCCGATAATCATCTCGAGCATCTAGTTAATGAACCTACGCGGTGTCATAACGGTAGCGAAAACATTTTAGATTTGCTAGTTACTAATAGGCCAGAATTATTCACCGAAATTTCAACGACCACTGGAATAAGCGATCACAAAGCGGTAATTGTGACTATCAAATTAATGATCAAGCGAAAAAGGGGAAATGAACGGATAGTATACAGATTCAGTAAGACCTCAAAGGAGTGTTTTAGAACCTACCTGAGTAATAATTACCATAACTTCAAGTCAAAAAAGGACACCGTTGAAGAGATGTGGCATCGATTTATACGAATAGTCAGGGAACGTATGGATATACATATACCGAAGCGGAAAATAAATGGGGAGAATGATCCACCGTGGTACACATGCGAAGTGAAAAGATTACTAAAAAAAACAAAGAAGGATACACGCACGCTACAGAAGGAAGAGGTCTCGCAGCGATTTAGATACCTTGGCTGAGTTAAGAGGACGTGTGAAGAATGTGATGCGTGAGGCCTTCAACGATACTGTATTCAAAAATTAATTTACTGACGAAAATAAGGATAGCATTCCCCTTTTCCCACGTCGTGTCGAGTTGGAGATGGAATCATTACGAATAGATACTGCAGGTATCATAAAGCAATTAGAGCTCCTAAAGTGGGGAAAAGCACCTGGCCCGGATGGTATTCCAGTAAAAGTATTTTCAGAGTATGCGGCGGAAATCGTGCCATTTCTGTCTGATATATTCAGTAAATCCCTAGAAGAGCGAAAAGTACCTTCAGACTGGAAAATAGCGCAAGTAACTCCGATTTTCAAGAAAGGGGATCGAAGCGATCCTGGAAACTACCGTCCCATATCTATAACATCTGTTTGTAGTAGAGTTATGAAGCATATTATATGCTCGAACATTATGAATTTCCTAGATCAAAATAATTTGCTTATAACAAAGCAATACGGATTTCGGAAGAAAAGATCATGTGAAACACAGCTGGCCCTATTTACACACGACATAATGAAAGTTATTTATGCAGGTTCACAAGTAGATGCAATTTTTTTTAGATTTTCAGAAAGCCTTTGACTCTGTGCCACACATCCGCCTTTTAGCGAAACTACGAGCGTAGGGTATATCGGATCAGCTTTGTGAATGGATAAAGGATTTTCTAACTGGTCGATCGCAGTATGTCGTTGTTGAAGGAGAAAGTTCTTCTAATCTAGATGTTACATCGGGTGTACCTCAAGGAAGTGTAATAGGACCACTTCTTTTCTTAATTTTTATAAACGATCTCGGAGACAGCAATTCAGCGTGATCTGGATGTTATTTTGGCATGGTGCGCTGAGTGGCAACTCGCACTAAATTGTAAAAAGTGTAAGACAATGAGCATGACTAACAAAAAGAATCCAATTGTTCAGAAATACGAGGTAAACAGTTCAGTTATTGATATGGTCGATTCTATGAAATATTTGGGAGTAACAGTACAAAAGAACATGAAATTGGACTTACATATTAATACGTTGGTAGGTAGAGCTAATTCTAGGCTGCGGTTCCTAGGTCGAATTTTGAAAAATTGTAATGAACAAACAAAGGAGATAGCGTACAAATCTCTTGTGCGTCGACATTTGGACTATTGTTGTGCCATTTGGGATCTGTTTCGTAAGGGGCTGGTTGAGAGTACAGAGAAAGTACAGAGAAGAGCCGCTCGATTCGTGACCGCTTGTTACAGTCCTTATGAAAGTGTTACAGAACTGATTAGTAAACTAGGCTGGGAGTCTGTGGTAGATAGACGACGCACGTTTCGTATAAACTTATTGGTAAACATGTGTACTCCCACTTTCACTTACGAGTGTAGTGAAATACTTCGTCCACCAACCTATTTGGGTCGGAATGACAGGAAAGATAAAATTAGAGAAATAAGGTGCCACACTGATTCT
This sequence comes from Vandiemenella viatica, assembly GCA_031002005.1. Classification (NCBI taxonomy): domain Eukaryota; kingdom Metazoa; phylum Arthropoda; class Insecta; order Orthoptera; family Morabidae; genus Vandiemenella; species Vandiemenella viatica. The sequence goes on along the minus strand of CM061921.1, from coordinate 44,260,214 downwards.
TATATGAATTCTTTTTTTCCTCGTACCATTAGGGATTGGAATGCACAACAAAGAGATTAGGTTTGGTGCTGAGCACCCTCTGCCACCCACAGTTTTGTGATTTGCAGAGTGTAAATGTAGATGTAGATGAAATTGATCACTTACACATAACCTCGAGGACAATTAAAGTAGAATAAATTTTCATGAAATTGCAAGCGTGTGGTTTATATATGTATATGGATAGGATCGTGACGACATAAAGTGGGTTTCATTATGTAAATGTTGGTTTGGAAATAACTTTTCTTCTCAAGTTTTCCAGTTCAACAATGTTTACAAAACAAATTTACTGCCTTTTCTAATAAATGATATGAGAAATCATATCATAGGGGTAAAAAAAATTTGGTTACTTGTATGATCGTCGCTGTAACTTTTGGTAATAATAGTATTTTGTTGGCTAAAAAATCCATTGCTACGATAACATATTAACTCTCGGAATAATACGGAAGTAATGCGTTCGTCACATTGCAAGTAATACCATGTTCAGATAATATTTTTGATAAACGATAAAACGTGAATATTCCGTTGATGGTGGGTTACAATCTTTGCACTACGAATGTTTTGACGTGAATGCAGCTATAAGTTTAAAAGAAAATAATAACACAGTTGGAAATTCAGTCGTTTTTACAGAAAAAAAAAAAAAAAAAAAACACAATCGAAGATCATATCACATAACAGATGACTATTGGAATTGCTGTGTCAATCTCTCTCTCTCTCTCTCTGTCTCTCTCTCTTCACTTCCGCCCGTTCCAACGCAGACGCAAGATGGGCGCTTAAGGTTGGAGAACGAAATCGTCCACCAGTTGACTGCTAGCTATCGTAATGGTCAGATGTTCGGTGCTATTAGAAGAAAAGTATTAATCGTTTCTTACGTTCCATTTTATTAAGACACTGGCAGATCAATAATCTCAGCTGACATTCGAATGCCGACCGAGAGCGAATAAAATATAAAACGTTCTTCTATTTGAAGACCCAGCACACGGAGAAATAAATAATAATAATAATAACAAAAGTGGTATAGATCTTGACAAGTTCTATACGGGAAGTTGCCATTCACCAATGCTGATGGATGTGGGTCCTACAAACAGCAAACCTGGCAGAGAAGAATGACGTGGTGGACATTATGAGAATGCAGCTACCATTTTCATGTCCGCATAGTAACTGGCGTAGAGAAACTTAGTGTATCAGTGGGATGACGAACGTAAGACACGTCAATATTATAGAACGCGGTGAGTGAGCGGTAACGCTCTAGTCTCGCATTCGAGAGGATGCAAGTTCTAAGCCTCAACCCGTTTTACAGGTTTTAGTTTTTTTTATGGTATCCCAAAATCACTCCAGATGAATGGCGGGATGCTTCCTTCAAAAGGCTATGGCCGAATTCCTTCAAATTCCTGGATTCCAGTCCTTTACCGTCAGTCTATAATGACGTTGACGTCGCCGAGGCGCAAAGCCTGAAGCAGCAAAAAAGGAGAAGGAAACAGCTGAGTGACTTACACTTAGTCCATTCTTCCAAAGTATGTAATCATTAAATTTTAAGGAAAATCTAAATTCAATCATTAAAATGTGTAATTGGAAACTGGCATAGACGAGGATGATTTAAATGCGTTTTGGATTAGCGAGGAAGATACTGAATACAACCAGGATCAATGGATGCGCTTACCCACTCATGTCCTACGGGCTGATCTCATCGACACTACCATGAATGCAGATATTATGGTCGAAACCAGAAGAGAGTTACGGTCTTCTCTCTCTTTTTTTAACCGGAAACTCCTTAGGCGGGTTGGACGATTTTTCGATGGGTAAAATCTTATGAACTCACATCACCAACATGCTATGTCGTGTTGTGCGTATGATATACGCGTTCAACCCTTATTGGATGGGTAAAATATTATGAGTTCAAGTCACCAACATGCTGTAGCAGCAGTATATGTGTAGCTATAACTATGACGTGTTGGGCCTGAACAGCAGTGAAAATATATATAGATTATACTTGCATATAATTTACATGCCGACTGGCGCGTGCGCAGCTGGCTGTGTACACATATATACACAAATACATTGTATATACCTGACTGTAAGATATATATAACTTATTACCACGCGTTCTCAGTCCTCGTAGAAGATTATAGATACATTGTACCTATAATACGTGAAGTGTTTTTTTTTTTTTTTTTTTTGCTAACGACTTGAATGATAAATTGAGTACACCTCTGCCAACAAATGTAAGTTGTCAATTAAGTTGTATTTATAGTTTTTACTGGGCTTGCGTAGCCCATCATATGTTTTGATTAATTAAAAAAATATATAAAAATGTATATAATTGTTGCTTGGAACGCCGATAGATATGAAAAGCAGACAAATGTTAATTATTTTAATTTAAAAATTTTAATTTTTTATACTACATTTAATTTGAAAATCCAAAAACACTGTTATTTCCTGAAGTTTTCACTTCTGTCAGCAGTCCCCAATGACTGTCATTTTATTAATGATTTTTCACCCTAGCTCCTTAGAAACACCGATTCAATAGCCAAGGTTTGATGAAATATAATTTGCATATGATTTTCGAATACACTTAGTAGTTTACTGAAATGGGTACTTAGGGTCATTGGATTTTTTTAAAACTGCTTTACGTCTCTCAACAGCGAGGAACGGGAAAGGATGGGGGGCAAGGATGGGGGCAAGGAATGGGAAGGAATTCGGCCATGGCCTTTTGAAGGAAGCAACCCCGCATTTGCCTGGAGTGATTTGGGAAACAATGGAAAACCCAAATCTGGATACCCGGACGGGGATTCGAACCGCCGTCAACCCGAATGCGAGGCGAGAACGCTAACCGTTACACCGCCACGCTCGGTGGGGTCATTGGAGATCGTTTCCGTAAATATCAAAATGTGGTCGATTTATTTCTCTGAATCGTTTTTATTTCTTTGATAAACAGCGTATTACAAATATTAAGTACAAAATTTTGACTAGGGAAATAAATACTATAAGCATATTTTTTCTCGGTTCAGATTTAACTTTCGTGCCTTCTGAAAAATGATAACTGCTTTTCACAATCTACATAACCATGTTATATCCAGCAATGTTCTTTTGCCTACAAAAAACTTTCTCATCTTGTGTATTGTGATATGCTATTCTAATTGCTGCTGGATTCAGCATACATTGGAAGATATCATTAAGTGAGATAATTTCTGCAGGTCCACAGGACAAAGGGTAATTAGATTTTACATCTCGTTTAGATCGACTAGATTTTTCTCGAAGATGAAATTAATATTATTTCTTCTAATTACCGGTAGTGTGTAGCACAGAACGTTTAATACCTGAGCTGAAATTTATTTAAATTTCTTCAGAGTTTCTAAAAGCATCCACCGCAATTGAATTATTTTTTATTACTCCCAAGTTTCTTTCTGCTTGAGAGCATATGATTCAAATGATGAATGATAGAATGGTTGCTTTAAGCAATACAAAAAAAAAAAAAAAAATACAAAAAAATGGATGAAGTCGATTTTGTTGATTCGAAAAAGTTATTGAAACAAAAAACGGATCAATGTTAGAACAGCTAATAAGAGTATGTATGATCAGAGACATTTAAAATAACGTTTTCATGTTTGTACCGCTGGATTGTATTACGAAAAAATGATGTATAGAGTGCTGGCTGTTTTGTAAGGATACTTGCAGTGGTGCAGCATTTGCTCTGTCTATCTGTAGTGATGGCCCTACACCAGTGAAAGCCGTAGTAATAGTGTGCTTTCACAACACAGTACGTTGATACAGCCTTTAAGAATTTATTAGTACGAGTATGGTTTGCAAATTTCTCGGGCTCTACCAAATATGGCGCTGCTGACAGTTTTCTTTCAATGATACATAAATCTCAAGAATAAAAGAAAAATGTATATTCATTTACAGAGAGTTATTACCACGAAATTATCATTAAATTTACATTTTTCTGATGTCACCATCGTTTACGTTTGAAAGCTATTATTTTTCCGACGAGTATGCAATATACATAATAGCTTAGGGAAACATTTTGGAATAAAAAAAAATAAAAAAATCGCCAGTTCCTTTGTCGTGCTGTTTGACCTTCAAACACTGTAACTTCTCTTCAGTCGCATTGCATTATTCACACACTTGGCTCTTAATGTGTGTTATGTTTGTCGCGTGAACTGCTAATCCCGCAGGAAGCTGCTGCTTCGGCTTAGAAGAGAATATTAGTGGATTAGCGTTCATTTTGTTATGTTTTGCTGTTACTGGAAGTTTAGCTGCAGGATCTACATACGAGGTAATGGCTTTAGTAATGATATTGCCGTTAAGAAGACTTGATGCAGCTTTTGCTACTGCAGCTACAGATGTTGACGTGGCTGAAACTGTGGCTTTTTAGCAATAGTAATTTCGTACAATTTTTACCGACAAACTGCTGGTATCTCAAAACGAAGTGACTGAAGTGACAGCGATATACATTTCGTGCAGTTTCTTTATTTGGATATTGCAGTGTCCTACTTTATGGGATTAATTAATTAATTTGATAAGGTCTGTTATAAAAACGCATTACACTTCTTACAAATGAGGGTTAGTTGGCGCAGTTGGTTAAGGCGCAATTCTGGGGAATCTAAGGTCGCCGGTTCGAATCCCTTACCTGTAATTTTTAAGGGCCTTGAAACTAACCTTTATAGAGATATGCTTTGCTCATGTGAAGTACGCTAGGACACTCAGTGGTTCGTATTCAGCGTAAAGCTTTAGATCCCCTTTTCCCGTTAGGTTTACCGGACTTGAGCAATGATGATAGAGGTGCATGCTATTCGAAACTCTGTCAGGCGGTGGTCGAACAATCCTTCGGGATTTCCAGGTTAACAATGCCATACACGTTTAGATGTTTACTTGTTACAAAGAAATTAGATACTTTAAACGATAACTAGGATGAATAAATAACTGGGTCCAAAAAATTGCAACACCAAAAACTCCAGCGTAGCTCAATATTTAAAAAAAATATTTAAACAATTTAAGTTGAATTTAATTAAATGACACGAATCTTTTACTACAAAATATTATAAATTACTTGAAACAAATGCAAAGTGTCTGAATGAGTAAGAGAGCATATGATCACTCATGACGTATGGTGCGTGTATTTAACTGTTTATGTGGCTAATTCTTAGACTGTGGTGCAACTTTATCACTGTTGTCGGAGATTCACAGCGGTAAAAGAACTAGCCTCATGCGTAGCGGTGGTCTCGAAAGCTAAATAAAGGCAAAAGAGCCAACTGTTACTTTTTGAAAAAGAGAACTAAATGAGGAAATAATGCTCATTGTGGTAGCTCATTTTTTTTTTTTTTGAGCGAACGGCTTTTAGCGTCGGCTGATTAACAGACGATACATCATTGACCCGAATCATGAAAACTTGCAAATAAAGACCGCTGTCCAAGTTTGCAGCAGCTTCCCCATCTGTTATGCTTACTACTTTCAGATTAATTTATCTCATAAACGGAACTTGTATATAAAATTCAAATAAAATACGTACCTCATTGTTTTCAGTTGTGATGGCTTTTTTCAGCACGGATACTGCTTTAAATCGTAAAAGTTTTTTTATGTTTGTTATGTAAACATTCAAGCCAAGTTAAAAAAAAAAAAGTTAAAGTTGAGACCTAGAATAACGCTAACTACATTGTCATCAATCAGAAAATCAATGCATCGCCTGAGTTGATCTCTTGAAAAACATATAGTTCCATTTAAGTCGTTTAGTATAAAATTTAGCAACTATCATACTGCAACTTTCCTCATTTTATTGGATTAAGGGAATAAATTTTTACATTAACATTTTTTTATACTAGCACATATAATTGTACGAAACATACATGCGCCAGCAAATTAAATGCTTCTGTCGTCATGTTACATCGACCTACGATGCACTGAACATACAGATACAAGAAGCAAACTGTGCTCTGGAAACACAAGTTTTTGAATTACTGTAAATTTCCAATTCATCTGCAAGAAGCTATTCCACAGATTTGCTATCTTACATCAAATTTCAAACCGTTCCACATTATCATCTTTCCCCAACTTGAAAACTACTACAAAACCATCTAAGTAGATTCTGCGATGATACTGAAATGTACGAAAATGCAAAAACTAAATTATTTCTCTGCAGTAATCTTTGGCAGAGGTACACTGATGAGTCAAAACATTATTATGACCAACTGATTAGTATCGTGGCTGTCCATATTTGGAATGTTATACAGTAGTAATTCGCCGTAGCATGGATTGGACAAGTCCTTGACAGATTTCCGGATGTCTTTACACAGGTCACAAAATTCCATTAAATTATGGGCCGGTGGATTGCACGCACGGAACTGGCACCCAATAGCATCCCAGATGTGTTCGATCATGTTGAGATTAAGCAAATTTCGTGGCCAAGACAACAAAGTGATTTCATTATCATGCTCCTCAACCGCCTCTAACAAATTCGACGTCGACGAGGTGTAAAGTCGTAAGGAAAAAAAAGAAATGCTCATATCACTGTTCGGCAAATTTTTTCTTGTTACACAGACAGTTCTCCTGATGGAATGTGCCATCGCTGTCGTGGAAGACATGAATCGTGAAGTAATGCAGGTGTCCCGCAATAATTTAATCCTGCCAGGTGACTCGTGTCCATTGATTCTAGGTCAAATCTTCATTGCAATCGTAATTCACGATTTTCGTTGAGTCAAAATAAGAACATGTTGAGACCGTCTGCTGAGGAGCCCTATGTTCAATAATGTGCGATTAACCGCCTGTTCCGAAACACTTTTGCCTGCAGCAGCATTGTACTCTGCCACAGATTGCCCCCATCCTACTTTACAAAGCGGGAAATCCTCCTACCTCCACGTTCTATGAAGAGGGGTTGACGTCCGCCTCTTTGTCGCCTACTCTTAATTTCGCCGTCAAATTTCTATAGATGCACACAAGACTAGCCGGCTAGCGTAAGCGTTTCCGAGATTCCCAACCCTGTCCATGACAATCGGCCCTTTGTCAACGTATTTCCCCATATGGGGTTATTATGGCAATACAGTCCATTTCGTGGGCAACTTTTGGTTTGGAGGGGTTCTTAGAAGTGATCTTAGTGTTTTAGATTATCTTCCTAATTATAACAGATTATCTACTTGTGTGCACCAAGATGTTATTTCTCACGATAAGGATTTGAAACCAGGGCGACTCTATTGATAAAGCAGGAGTCCCGTGACTGTTTTAACAGTGATATATTTGTAATAGTTCTTACCTTGCCGATACATCACAAACTCTTTCACACAATTATTAGAAATAACTTGGGTTTTAATCTAACGACTGTAAATGACTGAGCCGACACAACTGATAATTTAAACAAGTACTTTAATTATAAAAACCTAACCATTCATTTATCCGCAAATAGATCTAACCTTATGCTGCAAAGAATCGGTACGCACGCATGGCTACAATGTTACCAACTTTCTAAATGAATGACTAGTTTCTCCATACGAGTATAACAGAAACATGGCTTTACTGAAGTATTACACGAATGCTGAATAATTAACGATCCCGAATATAACTCTTTATTACCAAATAGATTCTCACTAGGCATTACAACATTGTTACTAACAACGGAAACAACTCGTTTAAGTTAAACAGACTGAATAATTTATCTAAATACTTTATCTAACCAAACGACAACTAACATGAGACAAGTCTATAGGCAAAGCTATGATTTGCCCGGTACCAAAGGCACAGACAAGACATACCTTCTACTTGGCTTCTGGCAGAACAGACTAATTTAAAATGTGTTCTAGTGAGGTGGGTGAATGCACTTGTTCACGCGCACTGTCCATGCCTGTCCACTCTGACGGCTTATGTTCGTGCGCTACGACGGTGCTCTGCGAAGCTTAGACAGGCAGTATGTCCCAGAGCTCTGACGGTGCTTTGACGCTGGGGCTGCGCTAGGGCTCCTGTCCTGGTGAGCGGGTCCCATACGCTACTCAGTCGCTGCGGCTACCACCTTGTCCTGAGGGACGCGGGTGGGGCTGGGTGGCCCAGGGATAAACAGAGAGGCTCACTATACGGCCAGGTTTTGGAATGGTCTTCGGACTAGTCCGTGGCGGCGGCACGTCCGCGTCATGTCCCCGTGGGCACTTATTAGGGGTGGCGAAGTGCGTAATTCATCACCGTCTCCACTAGAGTGGTGGAAATCTCTGCCACGACGGTGGATGTTTCGGAAGAGCCCAATCCCGCGGCGGGGGCGTAGTGAAGTGGTACGATTGCACGCTGTGGTCGGGGTGGCGGATGAAAGCTTCGGCTCAGGTCCTGCTTAACACTTCAACCCGGTCGGTGGACCAAACAACTGTACTTATGTCCATGACTGTGCGAGCGACTCACGGCAGTAACCTGAATCTTACAACTCTGCAGTTTGGATCTCGAAGGCAACTCGCTCACGCTATGAGCGACTTATAATATTCTTCACTGAATAAAATACTAAAACTCCCATTTTAAGCCCTAATTCATATACTGCCCGTTACATCCACTTTCCAAATGTATCGTAACTAGAATGACACCCTACGCGTCTCTGCTCCACTTATATACTTTTCTTACCGCATGATGAATTCGCAACGTAATATCAGAAGGCATTCAATCTCGCAATCGCCAATGGTCGTAATGTTTTGGGTCATCAGTGTATTTCCACCTGAAAACTACTAATGTATGGTTATTTTTATGTCCCCTATTTAGAATACTGACATTCTTATTCCAGGAATTATACAAATGTTTCCACTTTATGATGAATTTTTTTTGTGTGAGATAACTTTCTTTTGAACTGATCCCTGATAAGCATCGCGTCTTTCAGATTCCTTATGCCATCCCTTAAGTGGAGAGAGATACTGCCACCAGCAGCCCGAACGTCCAAATAAACACTGTTCCTAAGTAATTGTGATTGATAATAATATATCTGTATTTCAAAAGAATAAAAACACGACTTCTCGTAACACTAATTGCTGCCAAGCGTCACGTACAAAAGCAGTTCATAGATTACTTCATTATTTGAACCCACTGTCTATGGTGAATTATGCGCCAGGAGAACAGATACAATCTGATCTATCTCGATAAATATTCAGCTTATTCACAGGAGCACTTGCAACTGTCCGCCCTTGTTTTTTAGAATAAATAAAAAGAAAAAGTAACAATTTTTGTTACTCTACTGAATGATCAATAAAACAATCAGCTTCATTCTTATTTATTCACTTGACTTTTATTTCACTAGTGAAACGCAATTTTATTTTTGTTTTTGGAAATGTGTAATGAACTACACATTTACAGAATACTTCTCTTGCGTTAAAGCAGCCACTATTTTCCAAGATCTTAACTGTATTGTTATAATAGTTTGTGTAGTCGTGGAGAATTTCGAATACTCTGATAGTCTTTCTCACTGCTCTTATACAATCCATCGTCCACCCAGTTTATCTAAAATACTAATTTTAAACACCATCCATAATTATTTAAACTTCAGCTACTTTGAGCTGTAGGTTCTGGTTCGTCTATCCTGACCAGCAAATAAGAAAATACGACTGAGAATTGTGGATTCACGTGCACTGAAATAAGCAGGAGCTATCTCCAGCGATCCAATGTTTTCTGTAATATGTTCACAGTTTCTAAACATTGCACAATTTTTTTTTTTAGTGCATTGCAATAACATTTATATATATATATACATTCACTTACACTTACATCTGTCGTGAGGTGTGGTAGCTCAGTCACTTCCAGTAATTAAATGCAGTTAATCTTTCATGCCTACGTCAATCACGTCTCTTTTTATTCTGCACTGTGTTGTTTAACCTCGACGAGAGGCGAAACGCACTCCAAATAAGCAAAAATTGCAGCTACAGTTGCACTGACTTAATTATATATATATAAAAAAAAATATTGTCTTGATTTCCGATTTGAATTTTTTTTTTTTTTTTTTTTTTTTTTTGTAACAGTTTAACGTCCCTTTTTAACAACGTGGTCTTTAGAGACGGGAAAGGATGGGGGCAAGGAATGGGAAGGAATTCGGCCATGGCCTTCTGAAGGAAGCATCCCGGCATTCGCCTGGAGTGATTTGGGGAAACCATGGAAAACCCAAAACTGGATGCCCGGACGGGGATTCGAACCGCCGTCCTCCCGAATGCGAGGCCAGAACGCTATCCGTTACACCACCACGCTCGGTTTGAATGTTTTTCTCTGAGACTATAAATCTCTGCAGTAAAAATGAAGATACGCCTCAAGTCCTTGTCCTAAGGCTGGTTAAATTTAGGGTAGAGGTTTAAAAATGTAATTTATGCTAAGGTACAGACGAATTGCTACAAACATCCTATATTCAAAGAGAGTCGCCATGATATCTTTCTTGGTAAAAATTTCTGGTGTTCACTGCAATTACTGTTTGATAATACATACTTATATACAAAACAAGCATCAGGCTACTAAGAATTTGAATAGAAGTGAAAAAAGATCCTAGGTAGAGATTTTTACTGTAAACGACCACCATGATGATACCCTGCAGTAGGAAGAATATTGGTAAAAAGCCACACGGTGAAACAAACACCTGAGTTGTTCCTTGGGACTACGTGTTGTAAGTTAATAAGTGCAGTTGCGAACGGAACTTCCCACCTCCATTTGAATATTTATCTAGTGGGAAAACTAACACTTTTGGAACCAAGAACGTTCTCTAGATTTAGAAAGAATTACTACAAATATTTAACATACAATTTGATTAAAACCAGCATAAATTCCATGTCTGGTGATGTTAGTACTGTAACTGTAAGAAATTACTCAAGATGCTTACGAAATCAGTTAAAAATCGCTTAACCCTAATGGATATTAGTTATCATTGCTTCAGTTACCAAGGTGATAACCTGTGGTAAGTTTCTTTCTACTAGCCTAACAGCAAAAATTTTAATATTGTATTAAAATGTAACTTCTTCAAGCATACTTGCTACCTGTGGAATTGTATAAGAGCTAATGAGGGAGGCCCAGAAACTAACGCACCACATTTTCTTTCCTCAGCCCCTGACAATGGTACGATTGTGAAACTTTAGATATGAATTCTTTGACGTTTTCAGAGTGCGCTCGCAAAGCTTCCGTTTCTTCCGACAGATATCGTACTTGCAGCAAAGGTTCAACGTGGCGTCTGTGAGTGATGTACGTTATAAGCAGTATGTAGTCATTTAATTTCTCACTGCGGAGCAAGAGACGATTTGAAACATTCACAAACGTTTCTGTGCAGTTTATGGAGCATCAGTAGTCAACAGAAGTACGGTTAGTCGCTGGGCACAGATTATGAGGCCATCTGAAAGCGGTTCTGCAGAGCTCCAAGATTTTCAGCGGTCTGGAAGGCCACCCACGGCTGTAACACCTGACAAGATGCAGCGTGCTGATGTGCTCATTCGCGAGGACCGACGCATAACGACTCGGCAGTTGGCGCGGGAGCTGTCAATCAGCAAAGGAAGTGTGGGTGTAATCGCCAGTGCTCTTGATTACGCAAAACGTGTTCACGATGGGCTCCGCGCCGATTTACGGAGGAACACAAAACTTTCAGAAAAAAACATTTCTTCTGAGTTGTTGCAACGTTTTGAAGGTGAGGGGGAAGCCTCCTTTCCCGGTTTGTGATAGGTGATGAAACCTGGGTTAATCATTCTGAGCCCGAAACAAAACGGCAATTGATGGAATGGCGCCATCGTAACTTTCCACAAAAGAAAAAATTCAAAGCAACTGCTTCCGCTGGTAAGGTCATGATCACTGTGTTTTTGGACTGTGATGGTGTTACACTCATTGATGTAATGCCGAAAGGCACCACCAATAATTCTGAGGCATATGTGAACACATTAACCAAACTCAAGAAGCGCTTCCAGCGACTTAGACCTTAGAACGGAAAGGAGATTACGTGGAAAAATAGGAGGTGTAAAAGAACATAATTCTTTCTAAGTTTCATTGTGTTCTATAAATATTTGTTGAAGAAAAAAATGTGGTGCATTAGTTTCTGGGCCACCCTCGAGTATACTCAACTTTATTCTCCCTGTATTGATTTAGGGAGGGAGGATCTAGGAGGTGGTTTACTACATTATATGTGAGGAAACATATCATATTCCTGCATTGCTGAATCGTCGGGATAATACGAGGAAAACCTCTGCTCCGACAGAAAATGTAATAAGTATAGTCGTTCGCTTTTCCGAATGATGTTTCATTTCAGTTCACGGTCTACAAACGGCCCTTAATGGAAAGGCATTAATTTCAGTTTCTATTCACATTGTTCTAGCTAACTTTAGTTAAATGTTTTTCAGTTTTTTATCTTTGTTGCTGTTAGAGCTAACTGGAGTGTAAAAGGTATGATATTAACTGAAGAGCCAATCTCGCTGATTTCAGAAAGTATCGTTACCTTAATGCTGTAGGTAACGCATACAGTACCTACATACAACAGGATAAAGATATTTTATTTGCATTATTAATAGCTTAATAGCTTAATAGCTGTGATGAATAGACAGCTAACGTTCAGGCATTTTTGAAAAAAATGTATCTTTTTTTTTAAATAATTGAGTTAATAAACTAATGTCTTGAGGCTTTATATTCTATACAATCATCACAAATTTATCTTTCTGTGTTCTCTGAACAACTGTATTTATAATCTTATGATTAATGTTAAAACACTGCGTACCACAGACTATACAATGGTACTCAGGGTTAAAACCACCAGAAACTCATACCCTACTCGAAATAAAAACATCCAAACAATCAAGCATGAGCGCTAACCTCAACGCCTACAGGTGCCAGCTATGGCTGGTTATTAGTATCTTGAGCGTTGAAACATACAGTATATCATGTATAACCTATTCAGTTAACATCTGCTTTGATAACATAATCATTATCAAATAAAGCTAAAAATTATTACGAGGCTAGTGGGCTGAGTTTGTGACTTTATTTGGTGTGATAAAGCCACCGATACGCGAATTGTCCTCACAGACTTGATTTTTTTTTTATTTTAGTCGTTCAGATAACTTAATCTAATCTTTCGACTGTAATCACGTAGTCTTTCGGATGGTTAACATCCCGATCATTAGAGTCGAGATTTGTTAAATTACAGCTAACTAAGAAGAAACGAAATTGGGGACAGGAAGCAGTCGGAGCTACTGCCGCAAGTTTTAACGTGAATACGTCTTTCTTTAGCCAAATAGCCAGTGTAAAAACAAACACGTTTATAACATTACATTTTGTAAAGGTACACAAGAGAAGCAACTACTAGATACTCAACTGCCAAACATAACAGAACCTACTGCTCACTATTTAACTGCTACAACACGTGATTCAGAGGATATTTATAGACGAAAAAATGTGTTTTTAAAATAATTTAACATGTTATTTAGGTACACAAAAACTACTGCTATGAACCAAATTGCTAAACAATTTATTTAGGTAGAAGAGAGAAACTTCTACTTTTACCCAGTAATAAACGATTACAACATGTGTTTCAGAGGTGTTTTGCAGAAGTAAAAAAAGTCCAGACTGATCGGCTGAGGTATCATTGTGTTACACTTGGGTTTCCACGTCCATCGGAGGCAGTCCCGCTGCAGTAACTCCATTCCCCGCACCGCTGGGTCCTTCCGAGTTCGTTACACGCCATGACTTTCTTTCGATCAGCTTTCTTCTTCAATCAATAGAGCCAACACATCTTCGCATTTACAAGGGAATTTTCTTCACTTCCCTGTACGTTCTGCTGATTGTGCTTCCACTTTCTTATCCCGTAACTTCACATCTTCACTTCCAAAGTATCACAATTTTTAGAAAATACTTTGTATAGATCTTAAAATAGTCGTAAATTGTCAACGGAAGTGTTTTAATACGAAAAAATATTATTTTGCATCAAGTCGAGTGACAAATGAGCGGAGTTCTCTCTCTAAGGACGCTCGGTGTGTATTGATGCCACATTCATCGATGCCTGGGTCCACTTTCATGGTTCTTCATGGCTTTCTCCCTCTCGATCTTCTTGTTCAAATGGCAGAACCGCTTTTCCAGAAAGGTTACCCTCAATTCTACCTCCATTCCGCTTGTTCTGCTTTCACGTTCTTAAAATTTTCTTCTGCAGTTTAACTTGGAAAATTTCTCAAGTTCTCTAAATTTACTTTTATCGGTCATCAAATGGTCTTAAATAGTCAACCTTGGTGTATTTCACACGAAATGAGATTATTTTTCCGCAATTCTGGGACAATCGATCGGGGTTCTGTCTCTAATGCCACTGAATCACCGTTTCCTTACCTGACTAAACGCTTCTTTTACCCTTGTCGTGTTAGGGGCGGGAGAAATGGCAGCTAATATACTCGACCTGTTCAAGCTATTTTTGCGGAACGCTTTTCACACCATTTTCGTCCAATTAGTAGTCTTTGAGTAATAGCCGCTTCAAACATCATAGTTTTCACGCCATTCGTAGTTCTGGATTACCACCCAATACCGATCTTGGAATACGTATGCACGTCAATAAAATCTGTCATCGCTAAGATCAAGGCATTATTTCTGACATTCACATGGAAAGATTTTGGGTAACAACAGTTATTGAAGCTATGTTTCCCAAAATGTAAACAAAATGACAGCGGTTTTTCCATTTCGTCATATAATCTTGTTGTTTTCAATAATTTTCCAAGTATAAATGGAACTTTTTTCAAAGGTATTTTCGAGAGATTGGTAATAGAACGTATTTTACAGTGTGAGATAGCTGCGCGCATTCCTAAGCCGTCTCGTTTGACTTTATTTATTAATACACTTCTCCAATCAAAAGCCGTTTTATAAAAATCAAATTTCATCAACAGTGTCCTTTAACCGGAGGTGTTATATATTAAAGATGTTTCGTCAATGAGCCATAAACGAACAATAGCGTCTCTTTGTATATAAAGTCAAAATACTTACAATAGTTTAGGGACGTTCCAAGATCATTATGGTAAGTCGGAGAAGGGAGGACATACGAACGCTTGTAAAACAAAAATTAATTTCTAGCTCTGGGTAAAATTACTTGATTGGACTTACGTTAAGATGTCGTCACTAATGCGATGTAAATAACATGTCACAAATAATATGGTAACCTTCAACAGCTCCATCACGTCACATGCCATATAAGGAAAGATTTTTAAGAATTAAAAATAAATATTCCAGTAGAAATCAAATTTATTGCTAATAACAAATGTCCATATCTTGTACAGGAATCCAAATCCCAGAAATGGCTTTACGGGAGCACTAAATGTAAACTTGACAATTGTTTTACTGTTTACAATTTTGACCGATCTGCTCAAGGTTCAAAAGATGAGAAAAATAATGGTACTAACGGCGTGTTGATTACAGATCATTGGTCAATCAAACCGAGTGTGGTGGGTGAGCGGTTAACGCACTGGGCTCGCATTCATGAGGACGTAGGTTCGAATCCCCGTCCAGGCATCCAGATTTTGGTTTTCCATTGTTTATCCCAAATCATTCCAGGCGAATGCCGAGATGCTTCCATCGTTCCTTGTCCCCAGTCCCATCCAACCTCTAATGACCTCGACATCGACGTCTACGAGGCGTAAAGCCATAAGTAAAAAAAGAGAAAAATACTACTGAATCATCAAGCACAGTTTTACTATTTTTTACAACGTCTAGAATAAACTGATAGACACAATTAGCACGCGTGTATTATTTTATGTTTTTTATCCCTGTGGTTTTATATCAAGAGACGTGTTGTTGGGCACAGTACGTATCGTGATGTCTAAGGATGCGAAAGCTTGTGTAGAGATGAGAAAAGCACTATCGTCTGAAATGTGATGTTACCCTTGTAGCGTCTCTACGAGCGTGTGCTAACATTTTCACTCGGGGAAACAATTCCGGGTGGTCATGCATTACAGCTGTCACGCCCCTAAGCCTTTAGATTAGGCCGTCACAGGATACTCCAGGCGTCGTGGACAGTTACGAATCGCAATATATTAGCGAGTTGCACGTTTAAGTGTAATTATCTACGCAGCTACAATTCACTCTGCAGCATCCAGCTACTCTTGTTTTCCATTTTGTTTTCCCCAAAACAAAGAACACTGCACTCTACGCTGACACAGGATTTAATTACAAGCAAACATTTTACTAAATCTGCGTGATGTTGCTGCAAACCAAACATATTTTCTGCTCTGCTTTTTTTTAACAGTTACTTTGAGCTGATGACATTTTTGAGGCTATCTAGGATATTAAAGTAAACTGCTCCAGCCCTATTAAATAAGAAAGCACACTATTCCACCACTGAAGCAGGCGCGCTGACTACGCTTCACATCACTGGAATTTCATGCTCATCAGCACTAATGACTCCTACAGGCCTCATCAGTTCATTATTGCAAATGGCTGATAAATAATAGGAAGTTTGTTGTATTTAAATATGAATTTGTAACCAACTTATAAAAAATGCAAGTTTTAAAATTTAATTTTGTACTAAGAGTGTTTAATGACGTAGAGCTGTAACAGATATGATCTCAGAGCTGTAACAGATATGATCTCAGTTATATTTGGTGTACGGCGTAAAAATATTAGGAATATTCAGTGGATGAAAATAAGTGAAAGGTTGGGAGACAGTGGCAGCCGCCAGAATCAGAACAAACAAACAACAGCTCTTAAGGGGCTGCGTTTGAATCCAATGCCGTTAGTTCCAGTTAGACAGGAGACGGCACTCATAGGACCGCAACGGTGTTACTGTGGAATGCTCTCCCGCAAGCGACCAAATCAGCTGGGATACAATGGAGGTCGGGCGAAAGCCATCTTTGGCGAAATGTTCTTGTGGCTCCGTACGAACTCGGGGTAATCCGAAAATGGTGGGATAAGCAATTGAGTGACTGACCAGTGAACACGGAATGTATGTAAATTGTACTAACCGAAGGTTAGATGTTGCTTGTATCCGAGGGAAATTCAGACATGAAGAAAATGGTGATTGGTGACGAGAAAAAAGGAGTGGGTTGAAGAGTGGAACGAAGCGTTCTGCACCCTGTGAGAGGACATTTTTTGCCTGGCAGCTGAAGATAACAGAGAGATCTGCTCTGACTGGTTATTTGTGAGAGATTCGTGGCGACACGCCGAGTCTACAGTCAGTTAATGATTAATCAGTTTCTGAGTCCACAACTGGACTCCCGCTATTAGTTATTGATACAAATTATACAATGCTTCGATAATTGTGAAATCCTCAAGACAATGTGCACCGTTTGGTAAGCGCAACCTTTGGTGACTTGTATTATTGAAGCTACCAGGACATTCTGTAGACACCCGGAATAGATCCACAAAGTGATTTGCAAAGATAACGAAACTCGTGTGCTAAATATAAACATTTCGAGCTAGCAGATCCATGATTTCGTTGGACAATTTACGAATTCCGTGATTTCCATATGCTTCTTTTCTTTGTAGATGTATGCCATATCCATTCAGTTATAAATAACATTTTCTTTAAATATCAGTAATAAATTGTAAGATTTGCAGTTGTTACATTATTTATATGTTATCGGTATCTAAAAAGGAAAGTTAAACCTGTTCATGCATTATACAAATTAATTATAAAAAGCACCCAAATAAATTAACGGTACTGAAATCAACACCTAATAACCCAGGTAAGCTATTTCTATTATAGAGTCAAATATTTCTTATTACACCCAATCATAAATTCAAGTGTTGTTACGCCTCAATAGCAATTCAATAGGGAAATACAGACTCGGGTCGTTTCCTATTGCTACCTAGAGCAGTTACTGTTTTTAGTGACATTTTAACTTCCGGTGACTGAGTGTACGAAGTAATGTATGCATTGTTCACGTTTTACATTAGTAACACCGAGCATGGTGTGTTAGCGATATCTCTCGAGCCATGCATTCGGACGGACGTGTGTTCCGCCAATCCTGAATTTTGTTTCCCATGGTTTCCCCAATGCCGCAATGCTTCCTTAAAAAAAGTCATTGCCTGTTTTCTTCGCTTTCCTTACCACCAGTCTTTTCTCACCTCTAAATGAATTCGACGTCAAAGTGTCGTAAGGTGATAAGAAATATAAAAATATGACTAATGAAAGGACAGAGAGGTTGGAACGCAGTATCACTTAATTCATACTTGTTCTATTGAACCAACCAATAATGGAAATACTCCATAGGCACTGCGTAAAATTTGAGATTTAACCCAGGACTTTGGTACGTAATTTCGTTATTTTGGACTAAGCACCACCACCTTCCCTACTCTCCTAGCTTTGAACGAACCGGATGGATAAAATTTCAATCAATTTACCTATTTCTTCAGTAGTTACACAATCCAGCCGGCAAGAGTTTCCGATCTAAGTTAGAAGATGGTATAGTAATAATTCCGTGTGGTCGTAATGACCTGGAGATAGGGTTTTTATTGGCTGCGCATTCCACCCCTGTCGAAGCCGCCGTAACCTAACCCGACAATGCTGCCGGGTAAAGGGGACCTACAGTTTAACGTGGAATCCGAACCACGGAAGCGTTCTAGTGTACTTCACTTTACACAACATGCTGTGCCAGAGGTGAAAGTCGGATTAAGTGCCTTTGAAAACCCTCGCCGTGACAGGGATTCGAACCACTGACCTTACGATCTCCAGTCAGACGCTTAACCACTGAGCCACCAGATCGCTCTACAAGATGGTTAGAATATTTGAGTTCAGGGTTGTGGTGTTAATGTTATGGCACAGTGGTGGCTATGTGATGTTAGAATAAAGATAGGCGTCAGTTTTCGGATGTATTCTATCACAGAAGCCCTCCATCCCATCCGTCGGGAAGACCGACTATGTTTAAATCTTTTAATGGTCTCACTTTCCTTCAAATGTTTCATACACTGGATTCTTTATTCATACTACTCTATTATATCACCCAATTCTCATTTTGATGTGAATACGTCTTCTCCAGTCAGTACAGGGCCGTATTCCAGAATTATGAGTGACGTGATAACTATGCATTTTGGAGCGTGCAGTAGTCATAAACTGCATACGTGGTGAACAACGTAGTAGACAGCATTCGACACTGAAAGCTTGAAAGGAACAAGTATATTATCCAACAGTTCTCCCGTCCCAACTCGTCACGCAAAAGGGAAGCATTTTGTCAGGTGAGAAAATAGCGTATAAGTGCATGCTCCGAGAGAAGAATGCTCATTTTTTGTGTTACGTCAGCCAAAATAACTCCGTTCCTATGAAACACACTACTGTTGGCAATTTAAGATCGATGAAAATGAATTTAGAAAAAAAATGTGATCCCTTGAAAGTGTGAATGTAAAGGAATATGGCAAGAAAATGGAAGTAGCGGGACGAAGGTAGAATTAAAGCAAACGCCCTTGGAAATGTGACTCTACTGATTGAGGAAGAAAGACGAAAGAAATCCATGTAGGCCTGATCTCGGCGTGACTACAGGTGTGTGGAAGGGAGTTAAGGTTACACAACTTCTTTCGATGGACTAGTATTTCCTAGTCAATAGCGTGTTTTTTTTTTTTTTTTTTTTTTTTTTCTTTCTTTCGTAAACCTATCCTGATACATGTGTGGTAGTATTTAAGTAATGTGTATCTACACATAATTTTCAATTATAAATAATATATGTTGTATTATTCGATAATTAGCTAAAGAAAGACGTATTCACATTAACTTTTGCGGTAGTAGCTCCGTCTACTGTCAACCAGTAATTAATTTCGGCACTTTAGTACCTTTTTATCTGAACCTCCTTTATTTTAAATCATTTGAACCGTTCCTACTGAAAGCCAGCATGGATTTTGCCACCTCTTTCGAACACTTCATATCCCGGTAGAAGCCTTTCGATTTTCTGCAAAACGAAACATTCTTAACGGGGTGGAATTTACTTCCATACCAGTCATTCTAACAGATGGGAACAATGCAACGTAATTTTCAGTAAAGGAGAAGTTAGGAGGCTGAAAGTTCACTTCTTTTGAAACTACGTCGTATGTCGACCACAAACCTTCCTGGATTGTCCAAGAACTGCTAATGTAGAATGTTTTACATATACATAGTGATCAGAAGGAACGAATACATTTCTGTCTCCCATTTAACTTTTTTTATAAACAGTTTGAAGTTCCTGTACTTGTGTCTTCAGTGAAAGGTCGTTTGAAAGGAGATGGATTCATAGTCGGTGGCCGTTAGGCAGTATTACACTCTCAACAACTCACTAGTGTGGCCGTGTGTGTTAAAGCATTCATTTTTATGTATTACTTACGAGTATAAACTATACTTTCATGGTTTTCCAAGTGCATACACGTCATACTTATAGGTACAGATATACTGTTAACATTAGCTTGTTGAAAATAAGAACTAATAAGATATTACTCATCCATAAAGCGCCCAACACGCATATCATACGCGCAACACGGCATAGCGGGACGGTGACGGCGCGTCATAGCATGTGGGTTGCACCATCTCCATGGACTGCGAGCCAAGGTTCAAATTCCGATCCTGGCGTACCGGACTTTCTGAATGCGGTTTTTAAACGTTTTCTCGCAATAAATTAGGAGAATTCTGGGACAATCCCCAATTAGAGTCTCATAAACGTTTCACAAACAAAATATATTTCAATCATACTCAACACAGGTTATTCGTTTCACAGACATATGGCAACACTTCATTTCTATCACTAGGATGGTGTTCGTTGTACACGCGAGCAAATAAAATTCTGCCACTGGGCGGACGAACAATACAGACCGAGTTCTCGCGTGCAAACATGCCAAGTTGAATTAGCCACAAATCAGAACGAGGAGACTAGATGCCACGAGTGATCCCACGCATTGTTTTGATCCTCATTCGTAGAGGTGTACGTAGAGACATTATATAAAATGTGACCAGCGGGTTTTTAATCATGGCAGCTACTGCCAGAACTTCATTTGAAACAAAGAGTAATTGAATTTATCAGGAAAATCAGGAAAAAATATTTTATTTTAACAGCACAACCACGCTTCCTTAGCCGTCCATTCTGTCACAGCTTAATTTGTTTTATATGTAGCGACCCTGTACTGAGGTTCGTTACGGCAGATCAGCTTTTAGCGTTTTGCTAATTGCTATTGAAACCTAGTGGTATTTGAAACATCCCCAGACTAATTCAGGTACTAATCCAGCAATGCAATCTTGGAACGATGGAAAGCTCACGAATATCTATTTGTATGAGTCACTATACAGCGTGAACTACACATTTATACATTTTTGGCAGTATAAACCATATTCAGTACGACACATTGTTATTTAAATAGTAATAATACGAAAATTCGTATATTAGCCAGTTTGCACTATTAGATGACGAAAGTATTGTTATGTTTTTCATGACTGTATGTGTAGTGTTAAGGTTTATCAAGTATGTGAAATCTACATATTTCACTGCGATTGTATTAAAAGAGGATATTAAATTACATTGACAGAAGAAAAGAGCAACAGATTCAGCTAAAAAATTTAGTTTATCGGCTATATGCAAGAGGGGCCAGAAAAATCTAGGCATGGTAATAAAAGCTATAAAATTCGGAAGTTTACAAAATTCTCTAACTGTCGCTTCCTAAAAAGTAATTAAAATCTCCTAAGACATTTGGTATCTTTATATTTTTTACAGCATACAATTATAAGTGTAATAATGTATGATTAAGGCAGATATATTTTCATGTTTTACAAAACCATTTGAGTACTTAATTTATGTCTTTATAGTAGGACTGAAAGAAACAGAAATTTGTAGCTAGAGACACAATTTTTTGTTTTTAAGAGTAAATTTCTCATTTATCGTTAGTTTCTTCACAGGCGACCTACTTTATTTACAACAGTTCACCGTAGTGTATTAAAATCTTGTTTATTCTCGTCACTCATATGAATATCACTGGCTGTTATTTAAACTTTTCAGCATACTTTAGGCACCATTAGAGTCTTACTGCCTGAGATCTGGAAGAACTGTAAACTTTTTATTTCTTTATTATTAACGTTCTATTGTATATTGACCTTAAGGTATCCACCGTCACATAAATAAAAGTACAGTACTTATTTTTTTCAGGTTTTAACATATGAATTCTATCTTACGCAGATTTTACTCTCCTTTATATGATCGCTTACAATGGTTGCGCGCATGCCTTCGAATACGATTTCACACTCTGTCTCCTTCAACGCCTCTTACGCATGAAATCTCACTCTTATCTTGATTGCACATCACATACTTAAGAATTTCCCATAATATTAACACCACATCTCTGAACTCGTAAATACTAGCCGTCTTCTCCCATAGTTCGGAATCTCGCTCCAATTACTATTCCACTTCAGCGGCTAGGTTGTGAAATTATCTTCCCCTGAAAATTACAAACGAAATCAGTCCATTTAAATACGATTTGAGAAATCATTAACTGTCCAACTCCAGCTGAACAACACCTTCTTCCACGTATAACGTATTCATATTGTTTTCACATACTTATTCTGCCTTCACTTGTATTATTTTGTGTCTTTTTCATATGTTTCTCCAACCTTCATTAGGATTTAGTTCTTTATCTTCTTCAGCTATCAGTAGTTCAGAGCTAACATTAAGTTATACAACTTATTTACTGATTTAGCAGTTAAACATCTATGTTATTAAGGTTTTAATCTGTATTTTATCTTTTAACTTCTTTCAAGGAAAATGTGAAATAAGTGTTGTATACTGATAATTTGTGTAAATTCTAAATTATGTTTTATAAAAACTTGGTAAGTGGTAAGAAAGGGTTTGACAGCCCTAATTTTGCCAGGCTAAATAAAGCTTTAAAAAAATAACATACATAGTTCGTGTCACTCTCTGTGTGGGGGCATAGACGGCTACCATGGATGCTGTTACCGCTACACCTAGCAAGTTTTTTAAGACATTAATCGGGATATTTTCTTGCTGCCTTTTTTAGTTGAATAGTGTTTGCAAGTGTTACTGTTTGTGGGCAGGACTGTTATAGCATGTATGTTCAGTGTAGTGTGGTGCTTGTGTTGTGGATGACTCATTAAAGAAGGATGAAGGTGAATCCCGGTGTCAGTCTTTTCAAATATACTCTCCAGAAATACAATATGGGTGCTGTCAAGTTTGATGTCCACAACTGAGGGATGATTCTTGGAAATTAACACAAAACTTTGTTACAAAGGCTGGCCTGCTGGCTAAGCCCAGAATAATGAAAATTTATTCATCACCGGGAATTAATCCTGCTAGTATCATAAAGAATGACGTAACAATCTCAGCCTTGTGAGCAGTATTACGCGAACTCCTCAATTGTAACTGACGAGTTCATTGCAGCTTAACCATAGAATATGAAAATACTTCCATTATGAATTATTTAACAGCTGAACAGTAACTGTGAGTTAATGAAACGTCTGTTCATGAGACGTAAACGGGAGAATAACGTCAACTTCTCTTAAATACCTGAGGACTTCTACCTAAAGCGATATCCAGACAGACTTACATACCAGACATTTAGGATTTTCGATAACTTCGCCTACACCTCCTAGATATCAGAAATGAAAACTCGTAAAATTCGATACATGCAGGTTGTGCTGCTATATAAAACGACGGAGCAAACTGGACACGATTCGTGGGTAGCATATTAATTGATTGGATCAAGCTCTCACTTTATTTTGAATCTCTTCCACGAAGGTAAGCAATTACATCTTTAAGTACTATTTTATACATATCAATATAAAACATCAAGTATATTTTTAGGGAAATGATTGTTCAGCAATGCCAACATTTAAATTTAAAACTACTTTAAAGGAAACATGGACTAAGTATTAATACAAAATATAGATCAAAGCCAAATGTGCTCCCATATTATTTTCAGATGGGACAATTCATCTTAAGAAAACAGATTATAATGATAAGATTATAAACTGGAGGAAATTAAAAGTGAAAAACCCAAATGCAGTTGTGATAGCTGAATAAAATTTGGTCCCACGTATCCCCGTATGAAGAGAATTAATAGATTAAAAATTAAAAGTTTTAAATGTAATAGTACGGGAATTACGTGGTTATTTATTATGCAAAATTGTTATTTTTTTTTAGCGTTCAAGTCGTGAACAGTGTGGTGCAACATAACACTTATTTGTCAACAAGTTCTTGTTGACCAAGTATGCCAAGACGAAGAGTGACGATCATGAACACCCAAATGTCTGTGAGAAAGGGGTGGAGAGGGGGGGGGGAGAATTGGCGTGTTTGATATCGGTGCATTACCATATATCCAGAATTCTCCCGAAGGATTGGTCGTAGTGCAATATCAGTTTACAGACTTGTTACGCAGCGGATGAAAGAAGACCCTAATAGTCCTAGAGCAGACACAGGTCCATACAGATTCTATGGGTGGTTGTTGCTGGTAGACGGGTGGCTGCAGGCCAGATCCAAGCAGTGGTTACAGAGAGAGTCACTCCCAAGACGATTGTAAACCAATTGCTTGTACCTGGACTAAACTCTCTGACCCTTAAGCAATGTCTTCAATTAACCTGATATATTTGCCAGCATCGTGTAATCTGGTGTAATACAAAACGCAAATAAACACGTAAATGGTATACATTGGTGTTTGCAGAAGAGTCGCGATTGTTTTTATGGCACAGTGACAATAAACATGTACGCATGGAGAAACGGCTTAACCTGCTGTGATTTCAGAACGTCACACAGGTCCAGCCACTGGTGTCATGGTTAAAGGGCAATCGGTTTCGGCAGCAGGACTGTGTTGTTTGTTGTTGAAGGTACAATGACAGTCCACCACTATGTGGACGGTGTGCTGCACCCTATTGTGATACCCTTGATGTCCACCATCCAAATCGCATCTTCCAACGGGATAGTGCCCGTAAGCATATTATGCCCATCACAACACAAGACTTGCGCAAGACATGCAGATGTAGAGAGACATACCCAAGAAGGCATCCAAACACATATTGATTCAATGCCGGCAAGAATCCACGAATGTATAGATGCTCAAGATGGGCGCACTTCTTACTGACAACTTTGCCTGATCAACATCAATTTGTTATCATTTCATCTGGGTAAGACCATGGATACATGTATAAAGTTTCCTAAAATTCCAACATTCCTGTCTGGGTGTAGCACTTTTAATCTCCGCCAGTGTAGTTGAATTACTTCTTAGTCAGTATCACACAATTAAAGTGCACAGTAGCAAAACGAAAATAATTATTAACATACTTTTTAATGAAATTAGTGATTGTACTAACAAAAATATGTCTCCCCCTCCCCTCCACTAACACAGCAAATTGTTGAAGAGGGCAGCCTTTCTTCGGTTTTTTTTTTTTTTTTTTTTTTTTTTGCTTGGGTTTTACGCCTCGTCGACAGCGTGGTCATTAGAGGCGGGATGGGGTGGGGGACAAGGAACAGGAAGGAATTCGGCCATGGCCTTTTTGAAGGAAGCATCCCGGCATTCGCCTGGAGTGATCTGGGTAAACCATGGAAAACCCAAATCTGGATGCCCGGACGGGGTTTCGAACCGGTCCTCCCGAATGCGTTAACCGTTCACCCACCACGCTCGGTGCCTTTCTTCGTTAACTGTTATTGTTTCGTTCTCGATATCCAATCCTTCTCCATCTGAAAGACATCTCCGGAAGCAGAAAAGAGTTAAAAAGTGAAAGTAACGTCTTGATACATACTGAATAGTGACCTTTAAATAATAATAATAAAAAACAACAGAATAACCACATAGCTAACTCCCTTCAGAGAACTTAGACTTTCTGTGAAAATAAATAAGTGGCAAGTGTCACTTGTAATATAGCAGCTTCAGAGTACGTGGATTTTCTTTTAAATTATTCCAAGATACTTTTTGTTCATCACATTTAACAAGGAAACGACTTGATGCACGCCACTCAGACTTAGTTAGTGTCAAAACGTTTGATGTCAACTTCTGCGAAGAGAACAAAATAAACTTTATCCTATGCAAATGAATACTGAACTTAATAAGCTGTCAGGATACTTATTACTTGTGCTGATCCGCGTCTGATAATGATCGAAAGAGGGGACTAGTGTCCAGTCTACGGCACAGTTCCTAAAAAAGATCACAGAACGTCAAAAACGTTAGACTCGGGATCAAACCTTCTGGGATAAGAGGCAAATTAGAATCGCGACTACTACTCACTGTCTAATCCGCAGTACGTTTTATAAGAGCTCAACTAATGTCTGGAGAAGTTATAGCAGATATATATATATATGCTGTCCACAGCATCTTACCACACCATACTCGTTTACATCTGAGTTAGAGAAGAGGTTTAAAATTCAAGCATAGTAATAAAATTTTGGAATCATGTGGCATTTATTGTCATGTTACTATTAAATGGTGCGAGTATTTAGAAGATGCGAGATTTGCAGCAGGATCCATCTGAGTCCATGTGTGCTTGTTCAAAGCCACGCAGAAATACTATCATTAAAGTAGGCTTTGATATGTGAATTCTAAATTATAAATATATTAAAGTCATTATTGCGCAATGATCAACGTAATTATTGGTTTCTGTAGTTACGGTGGTCTTGATAATCATATAGTCAAATGCTAGGACGGTTTAAATTTCACGCTTTAAACAAATATATTTTTTTTCAAACAGTATAACTCTAAAAACATCAATGTACAAGAGCTGACTTGTTTGTAGACACACGATGAAAGAACGTTTTTAAACGGCGGTCGGTGAGTTTTCAGTTAGCTGATCTACCCACTAAATTACGTGATCAAATGGCTGAATGAAGTAACCTTAATTAAAATACAAATGCTTCAACTGGAAACCATTATTTGCCTATCTGTCTGTGGGGAACAAGACTTATCAGTTGGGAGGTTACATCGTTACGAGCTGTAAACGTAACATTGGAGCCAGAAGCAAAACGCCTGTCGAAATGGTCCACTCAGTATTTGCTCTGACAGTTGACAGCTAC
The DNA here is from genome assembly GCA_031002005.1 of Vandiemenella viatica. Taxonomy (NCBI): domain Eukaryota; kingdom Metazoa; phylum Arthropoda; class Insecta; order Orthoptera; family Morabidae; genus Vandiemenella; species Vandiemenella viatica. The sequence goes on along the minus strand of CM061921.1, from coordinate 44,233,308 downwards.
TTAATTAGATCTATCGACCACATCACTAGACTCGCAGCCGAATTGATGGTAGTTAGTGAGCGACAGCACCTAGAAGTTTCGAACGCTCCACTGCAAATTTGATGTCAGGTAGCCCACTAAAGAAAGCTAAAGAATCTATGCATAAAATTCTATTACAAAACAGAAATAAATATGTATTATAGTCATGGTTAAAATATTTTACCAAATCTTCCGCTTCATTTATTTTGGGACAAAATTTCATGGCTAAGCACATATATGAATTTACGTACAAATAATGTCCACTACAATAAACCAGGATGAAACTTACCTCTGGGTTATATTGTTACTTGCCCCTGAACAGCATTCTTGTTTCTTTCCTTGAGGAGTTTAATCTAACATCTTGCTCTGTGCTTTTCTTCAGTCCCCTCGTTCCACTTCACCCAACTCATTTAGAATCTCACCTTTGAGCAGTGTAGTGGCTCAGATAACCTGAATGTAGGGAGGAAGGTTGCTGAATCGAATCCCAGTTTCTGTTTAAAATTTTCTACAGCATTAAAACTATGGCCTAACATTCTGGAGGACAAGGGTTCGAGTTTTACATAGTTTTCCGAAATCGAATGGCGGAATGGTTCCTTCAAAATGTCATGGCCAAATTCCTTCTGGTTCCTTGACTCCTTACTTTCCCACCTATAATAACCTTAACATCAACAAGGTATAAAGCCATTTAGGAAATAAATACTTTAAACTGACCTTTACCTCTAACAAAACTTTGTTTTCTTAACGATAAGTAGGCCAGGACACTCCGTGGTTCATATTCCACGTAAAACAATAGTGCACCATTGTCCGGTATAACTACCGGGTTAGCTTAGGGTTGCCACAATACACGTACATTCGCAGCAAACTGAAACCCTGTCACGCTGCAGCCGAAATACTCTGCGGGATCATACACGTTGACCTTACTCTCACCTCTATCAAAAGTAGAAGGATGATGCCAGAGCGAGGACAGTTATTTTACATTTTGAAAAGTTATATAGCCCGTCACGAGTTCAATGTCAAAGTTTATCGGGAAATATGATGTAACACTCACGGGTAAGCACCAGAATGGTTCTCGATTTAGCACCCGGGCTGCAAACTATCTAGTTTTCTTCCGTCATGACACTTTCGTTCATCGCTGCGCTGATAGTTCATCTATGTATATGCCTTAATGCCGGCATGAATTCGTCCTTGAGAACTGGCATCGGAATGTGATATGGATGGCTTAACATACGTAACTACACGCCTCGCGATGAATCTTGGTTCACTAATAGCACGATAAAAATTAGCCAAGTAATAATTTCAAATATCAAATGGCCCAATTACTTTGCAACTCTCTTTGAATACAGCTCCTGCTGCGTTGGGTTCTATCTAGATTCAATGGATTCATTTAGCAAGAAAAAATAAAAACACATACAAATGTTGGCGCAGGTAGTAGAGTGAAAATTAACATGATTTCCGAAGTCGGGTGGACCAAATTTTATTTGTGTCTCTTCGAATACAGCCCCGCGGCACCGGAACTTCTCAAATAGGGTAGAAGTATGAATAAATTCTATCTATTATCTATGTAGTATATTTAATTAGAACGTGATTCCACATTCATTTAACATAAAAAATAAAAACACATAGAAATCCTGATAAATAATATATTATTTCCATTACATGATTTTTGTATGCGAATAACTACCAGAATTTAATTTACAGTATATCAGACACGTATCCTGCCGGTTCGAGTTGTTTTTTGCAGTAAACACCAGTTGGTTCTAGGTCAAAACCGCGACGGACAAAACCGCGACGGACAAAACCGCGACGGACAAAACCGCGACGGACAAAACAGCGAACGGACAAAACCGCGAAAGGACAAAACCGCGAATACAGAAAAACCAGGAATACATAAAACCACAAGAGCTCGTAGATTCTTAGCGTTACCCACTCACTCCATTGTGAAGGCCATTGTCACTCTTCTCAGGTATACAGAAGCCCCATTAAGCTGCATTCCCACCGCGCGTCGGGTCCAATTCTTTATTAACCTCAACCAAAACAAAATCGTCAAATGCGAAGTGATGACGCTTGACAGAATAATATTTTGGTGCATAAGAGATCAAAGAGTGAGGGGATACCTTGTAGATTATAAATTACATATACACAAAATGAGTTACAGTACTCCAAAATAAAGTAACCCTAGCTGCGATCCACAAATCATTTAAAACTGCGTTAGGATAATATTTTGATGCATAAGAGATCAAACAGTGAGGGGATAACTCGTAGATTATAAATTACATATACACAAAATAAATTACAGTACCGTACTCCATAATATCGTAACCCTAGCTACGATCCCCAAATCGTTTAAAAACTGCGTTAGGATAATATTTCTGAGCATAAGAGATCAAACAGTGAGGGGATAACTCGTAGATTATAAATTACATATACACAAAATAAATTACAGTACCGTACTCCATAATAACGTAACCCTAGCTTGCGTTAGGATAATATTTTGGAGCATAAGAGATCAAACAGTGAGGGGATAACTCGTAGATTTGTCCGTTTCGCGGTTTTGTCCGTTCGCTGTTTTGTCCGTTCGCGGTTTTGTCCGTTCGCGGTTCTGTCTGCGCGGTTTTGTCCGTCGCGGTTTTGTCACTTCGCGGTTTTGTCCGGACACGCACCAGTTTGATTCCATCGCTGAAGCAATACCCAAATAAAGTCCACAGACTTTTATAGATTGAAATGGGTAATGCAATTTACATTATTGTAATCGAGCTCTAGTTAACGCTGTAAGATAAAGGTTTTGCAATAGGTTTGAAACAGTCCGGGGTGTTATACAATAGAGGGAATATTCTTCTTTGAGAGCTAAGAGGTTCTGGTGTTCATTTGATGTTCGGTGGCCAGGTGAAATCTAAGGTTAAACTTGGTAACATTCTACAACAGAAGAGTGAATAATCACCTTCCTGCCGCCTAAGAGAAGCAGATGCCCCTTTGAAGTAAAGCTCCAATCGTCGGGAGTTATTAATAATCATCTGTCATCATCTTCGTTTATGGACCAAATGAAGTTGAGGAATGGTCTACAGCAATATGAGTTTTTTCTTTTGTTATGTCACAAGCCATTGATCACCCATCATGCCCTTCGGGGGGAAGGCGCCTAAAACCATTTGCTCTCAAAATTTTCCCACGCCTGGTCTTCAAACGTCCTTTTTTATGTACCAACACTGTATGAGGAAGTGGCAGTGCCTGCAGTTTTTAATTTTAATATATAGCACACATTCTTCCAATTAACCCACTGACAGTCGAAATGTGATATGGAAACCAAACACCACTGTCACTTTAGCTGGTCAAGTTAGTTCAACTGCGTTAGAATGAACACGCACCTTATTGTTTAGAAACATGTTAATGTCTGAAAAACAGGAGAAGTAATTTTTTTGAAAAAGTATGAATTAACTGAAGAAATTTTATTTATCACATCCAACAAGAAGTAGACCAAAATCACATGCACCAACTTCATTAAACTTGTCGTTAGTTTGTTTCCATACATTTGTCGACTTTTAGTTACAACTCAAGCTTCCTGAATCAGTCGAAATTTTTCTTCAACAGGCGCAGTATTATAGGTGTCTAAAGTATAATTCAATAAAAATTCAACAATTAATAATGTTAGAATATTAATTTCTTTAGGGGTATGAAATAAAATTCTTGCTCTTTATGTAGAGGTTAATGCTGCAAAACTATTTTGTAAGCTTGCATCGAGGATTTCATGAGCGACGATTCATTATTATCTCGAACGTATGTAGGATGTTTTAGTTCGTAACAAGCATGAAAATATCGGCCGATGGTTCCATCAGCAAGTGACAGTATATATCTACAGCCTTCGTTATACATATGCTACATCTGACAGTGCTTCCATGCCAAACAATTGCAATCAACACCTGTGGGTTGAGAAAATCCGGATAGACAGCAGCTGTCCAAAATCATCCTGGAGGTTGTATTGTCGGTAATAGTAATCATTGTTTGATATTCTTGGCAACTTTTTTCAGTAAAATGGATCGTGTGGCAGATACGTGAGGTAGCTGCACATTAAAAAAAAAAAAAAAAAAAAAAAAAAAAAAAAAAAAAAAAAAAAAAAAAAAAAAATTAGTATTTATCGTGATAGATTGACAGATACGACGGTGACAGTTTCATGGCCAGTATATTCGCACGAGAGCCGACTTTTATTTGCGGGAACACGTAAAATCAGTGATTTATTATTCTGTCATAAGTTTTAACAACATTAAAATCCTTTTCGGGGGAAGAGGGTGAGTAGCCATTTTACGAATTTTTTTAAAGGTGGGCTGAAACTGGGGGAGTACATTTTGAGCTGTTATTCGAGGTGACAATCCAAGTGTAACTGTTTGTTTGTCTTTAAATGTGAAATCATAACTGTAATCGCTCAGTATTAGATTAAATAAACCATAAACAAGAATTTTCATGTATGTAGTGTTCGTACATGAATGAATTAATTAGTTTGGATTGTTCGGCAACGAAATTTTTTCAAAAACTTAAGTTACAATGTAATCATCATAATTTTCGTCGTCGCTACAGGAACTGTCGATTGATACATACAGCCAATCACTGTGTAGGTACAAGCTTGTTCTTATCATTGCTTGCCAGGGACTTCTGAACATGTGACTAACTAATCTCGGAGGCTAAAATCTTACGTGGGATTTTAAACAGTATGGAAGTCACCATTCTTAGATGAGATTCACACTGGTAATCTATTGTGTCCATCTTACATCATGTACGCATGACAACCGTCTCGCTTTTGCAGTGAACATGTAACAATCTTGGCAGCCCGAACAGTTCCGACCACCCTAATTGTCAATATGGTTTGGAATTAACCCTTCGACCACCGCGGGATATCTCAGCAAGCCGTTACCTACATACCGAGGGGATACAAGCTTTTTTTGAAGAACCGTGGAACGCTGCCGATGAAATCAACCAAAATCGGCAATTGATTAGACATACAACCAGGATTGTCGCGCTTTGTCGAAAGGCAATAATGGCAATTGGCGGAATTCATGAGTGACATTTTCTACGTCCTTATACTGGGAGAATATTTTTTTAAATCTAGCTGGGACAATTATGTCATTTTCAATACTCACTGAGCGAAA